>CAJJDO010000013.1:500938-629368 GCA_905183005.1 Paramecium pentaurelia | reverse complement strand
GACATAAAATTAATTAATAACATGATTAATGATGAGTTACTATTAAAAATTATAAATTTGAATCAATTTCTTTTTTTCTTTCCAGTACCTGCTCTTATATGTTTTTCTGCTATATCTCTAAGTTGAGCTTTAGAAAATTACTATTCTGAAAGTTCAGTATCCTTAAATTTATCAACTAATATAAATCAGATTAGATTATTACGTATTCTTTGTAATAATTCATCATTTGGATTATCTCCTTAATTATTTCCATCATCTATTTTAATAAAATTAGATTGTTTAGCCTAATTTAATAATAATTTATACATCTTTCTTCATAAAATTATGACGAGGATTTTAAGCAATATCTTGCATTTATAATATATCATTCGTTCTTATTTCAATAACACCCAATACTTTTAATAGTTTATCTTCATCCATTTCTTTAAAACTCTTATTATATAGAAATTTAAATTTACAAATTTAGGTCCTAATAATTAACTGTATTCCTTTAAATTGCAGCCAATACGTTCAAACATAATTGGAATACTAATCATTAACTCTTTAAGAATCTTAGATATTTCATATAATTTCTCTTATAATTTCTCTTATTTTGCTTTGATTTTTACTAGTTTTTCTTCAAATTATAATTTCTATTTATATTTTTAATCTGCCATAATTTTTTAATCTCTATTTTCTAATTCTTATTTTTCTATTAATAATAATTTATTTTATTTTTAAAGCATTTCTAATTCATCAGATTATTCATAAATATATTTAAAAGCCCCATAATTTTATTCTTCTTATTCAACAAAAATATTTACAATTTCATCAATTTATTCTGATTTTGTTTAATTATATAATTATTTTAAAGTTTAATCATAAGTTTAAACTTCTGATTATAAATCAACTAATGCTTATTATTCTTATTAATTTTATTATGCTTTTTATTCTCTTTCTAATATTTTTTTCTTTTTCTTATCAGCTGTTTCATTAATATGTAATATTTCATATTTTAAATCTTCAGCATCTGCATCTTCTTCAGATCCACTATATCTTTCATAACTATCACTTCTATGTTTCTTTTTTTTATAATTATCAGTTTCTTTTTTACCTCTACTTTTCTCTCTTGATTTAGATTAATGTTCAGGAGATTTTGATTCTTTAAATTTATCATAAATGCTTTTAAATTCTTTACCAAATTTTCTTTACTCTTAAGCTTCATTCCATCTTAATGATTTAATTGTATTCATTTCTTAATGTAAACTTTGAAATGCTTTTTCTTATTCTTAACTTCTTTCAAGCATTTTTTCATGATGAGCTATCCAATCTTCTTATAATTATTTAAGAATTTTTTTAAACATTTCCTTTTCCCTTCTCATTTTATTTATATCATTTTTAAGTTAAACTGTTTCATTTAGCATTTCATTCTCTTTTTAATATAAATAAGCTAGATTAAATTAAATGTCTATTTATTAATTAAATAATACTTTAAGGTTGTCTTCTCATTTTCAATTTTTTATCCATTTATGAATTTTATTGGTTTTATTTTTGATTTTTATTTTCTCCCCATCTACTATTTCTCTCTTATTCATAAATTTGCCTTCTTTTCTTTTCTATCTCATTTTCTTTCATCTAAATTTATTCCTTCAATTCATCTCTCTTTGCATGCAAGGTTTAGAGTTACTTATTAAGACTGGCCTCTTCTTCTTATTAATTTGTAATCTTAGTAAATGTTTATGATTTTAAATCTTTCTCTTGACTAGATCGAAAACTACATTAATTGTATTAAATTACGCATTCCCTGCAGTCTAAGTCCTTTTAAGATAAGCAACTTTATTCATAAATATTAATTAATTTAATTGTAATACATATAAATATTCTTATAAACTAATCAGCCATCTCAACAGTATTTCTTTTTGATAGAATCAACTCTATCTCTTTATATATTCAACTCTAAAACATTAATAATGAATTAATATTAAATAACAAATATAGAATAAAACAGTTCCATGCTTTTCTTAATGGAAAGTTTGTTTGTTTTTGGAACTATAAATTATATTTTCAATACTCTTATAGGTACTCCTATAAGGAACTAAACAGGCCATTTTGGAACTTTTTTATTGAATTCAAATATTTTGAGATGAGTCATATTGGAATGATGCAATCTTTAAGGAAGAATTAAAATTACCAAATAGTATTCTATATAAAAGATATTGTAAAATATCTTTCTATTGTGAATTTTCGAACATTTGAATAAAAACTTTCATGCTCTTAAAAAAAAATAATATTTTATTATAATGTGCAAAATTAAATATATCATTTTTACCTTTTACTTATTTCACTTTTTTAGCTTATTGGCCTATTACTAGCTTGACTTTGGTTTATTCTAGAATCAGATTTGGATTTATCCAATAAATCTTTTAATTATGATCTTTCCTTTGCTAATTTCACAATATCCTCCTTATGTTCATTAATTTCCTTTTATTTTTCTTTCAATTAATCTTAGAGCTTTATCTTTTCTTATTTTAAATAGTCTTAAAATTATTTCTCTTTTTATAGACTTTATTATATATCTTCTTAAGTAATTAATAATTCTATTAAATTAATTAAACATTTAAATACCCGTTAATTTTTTTTCCATATTTTAGATTTCTTTATTCTACCTTTAAACAATGATTTATAATTTCTGATTATCTTAATTTAACTTTTTGACTTATTCTTGAGTTGGTTTTTCTTATTCTCTATCTAACTGTGCCTTAGCTTCATATTCTTCTCTTAATTTATCTTATAATTATTTTATATCTTAAGCAGATTCTAATCTAATATTTTAAACTATGTTTTATTTTTCAAACTCAAGTTTTCTTACTTAATCCTCAAGATCTCTTAATCTTTTATCTTTATCAAAATCAGCATTATTGAAAGATTAAGTTTTTTATATTTTATCATTTGAATTGCTCTTATTAATACTAGAATATGGTTTATTAATAGGAGTATTACTAAAATTATTTTATTTTTTCAAGTTCTCGATTGTGTGTTTTGCTTCTTTCAATTCTGATTATAATTTATTTATCTGTTCATTTAAAATATTATTAGTTTAATCTTACTTTTTACCAGAGGAATTATATTATTTTGATGAACTGGCTTAAGAATGTAATCTTTATGATGGATTATCGAATTAGATTATTGATTGTAATTATTAATTTTCTTTTAATATAGTATTTAATTTAGATTATAGATCTTAATTCTTTTATTTAATTTCTTAAATCTCATTTCTTAAGACTAATATTTCTTAGCTTCTTTTAGAGGCTAATACTCCTAATGCTACATCAGATGTTAATTTATCTTCATTTTTTGGTATTTTCTATTTCAATTCTTCAATTTCTTATGATTGTCCTTAAATCACTTATTTTAAATTAATATTTTCTTCTTTGATTTAATCAAGTTTACGTACATCAGTTTCTATTTTTTTGATTGTTTTAACTAACTTTTAGTTTTCATCAATCAATTTTTGAATTTATTAATCCTTTTGATTTTGAATTTAAGTAGAGACACTCTATTAATTTTTCAATTTTTGTTTTTCTTTATTCATTTCAATATTGTAATCATTTAGTTGATCAGTTAATTTTTTATTTGTTTATTCAAGATGTTTTATGGTATTTTCTAAATCTGTAATTTTTTAGGATTATATCTTTTAATTAGCAGAAGCTTTTGAAAGATCAGAGACTTCTTAAGATGTTTTACATGGACTCTGAGTATGAATATTCATCCTTAATTATATTGAAATAAAAATTTAATAAATTATTCACAACAGTTAATGAATTATCTATTTTAATTTCTGGTTTTCTTCTATGATTTAATTGATTTAAGGATCAATCACATTATGAGGTTGTTAGGTTGTAAAATTAAAAGATAATTTAACTTTTTATATCCTTTTTTTGCATACCATCATTTGATTAGATGTATACTTAGCTTTTTTTAATGGTTTTGTTTATAATAAACGTTTTGATTTAAAAAGAGTTTATTCCTCACTTTATTATTAGTATTCGTAAGGTCTTTTAATAATAAAGAGTTTTTAAGCTTGAAGTGTCAAAATCTTTCTAGAAAGTATAATTGAATTGCCATCAACTTGCCAAATGAAAATTTGACCATCTTCAGAATTACTAGTGATAAAATTATGGCCATCCTCAAAAAATAGTTTAACACTTTTAATTTCACTTAAATGCCCTATTAGTAATTTTCTTTTATTTATTTAAATTGTAGGTTGAATAGTATAATTAATTGATTATTGATTGTATTTAATTTAATAAATGTTTTTATTTACACATCCTACAAATGCATAATCAAGATCAATGTCTAGTGTTAATGGTTCTGAATCTAATTAAGTTTAAAATATTCTATTGATGAAGAAGATGTATACATTTGTGTTGTGGTAATATCGAAAATGATCAATTCTTTATCTTTGGAAATAGTAGCAAGAACATTTTTAAGTACAAAATCATTAATTTTAGAATTATTTCCTGTGAAGACTTTAAAGGGTTTAGTTTTCAATAGTACAATATCATCCAAAAGAAATAAATTAATATCTAATTATCATAGTATTTTTTACTATTTTATAAGTCATCCACAACCAGTAAATACTATTAGTAATGATAAACCTTATTGATTTCTTTAGCTACAAAATCAAGAGTAGATTTCAGTTCTTAAGTTTAAGTATATATTCTAAAATCTTTGTTTGCATAAATTATGCCATAGATTGAATGGTATTCAAAAGCAAATACAATTGAAGATTCACCTCCAATATGTTATTTCCATAATTCAAGTCCTTAGTAATCAAAACAGGATAACATATTTTTGGATGAGAAAATAAGTATACTTTGATTTGAGAAGCATATTGTTTTGATATCCGATTCTATTGTTTATAATATAGAGCTAGTCTTAGGATCTATAAGTTTTATGGCATTTTAAGTCTGAACAGCGATCAAATTAGTTGATGTATTGATTGCCATAAAATATTATTATTTATATATATTTATATGATTTAATGCTTAATCTACATTTATCATTATTGTTATTATCTTTACAACATTTGTGGTGGAATGTTACCCATCATACCTTAAGGTGGTTGAGCGAATGCTGTTTTTCCTAATAAATTAACAACTCCTGTTTCAATAGATTTCAATAATTCCATCATATCTGGATCTTGGAATAATTCTAAAGATTTTAATTATTATTACATGGATTTTCAAGATTAGAAATATAATCTTCTTCTTCATAGCTATGTTCTTCGAATATCATATCTCCCATAACCAAATTCAAGACCATAGGTACTAATTATCCAGATTCATATGTAGTTGGTAATTTATCAATCATATTTTTTAAGAAATCTTATTTTTCATTTAATAATTTAATTTAATATCTAATGATTTCTTTGGTAGCATTCATTTAAACTTATTTTTATTTTGGCAACTTATCCTTAATTCTTTAACGAGCTGAAGCTTGTAACATAAACACATGTTAACCCAATCCTCTTTCCATTAATAACATTTCACTTTATTCTAATGTTTATTGGGATATATCGATTTTTTTGCAGATTTCTTCTTAAGCCTTCATTAATAGATTTTCAATATCATTCACATAGTCCAATAATAATTAAACATATTTGGCTCCATCTGAATATAATACTTCTCTTCTAGCTTTTCTATTATCTAAAGTAATTCTAATGAATTCAGGTTCTGCTAAATCTACACTACCTTCTACAATTTGAGTATAGGTTTTTATGCTAATCATATTATTTGTGCTTGGAATATGCATTATTTGTATTTAAGAAGCAATCTCATTAAGTTTATCACTCTTGAAGGTATAATTTGCTATAATATTAACATTTATATTCATACATTTATCATTTCCTTCACTTTTAGGTTAAATTTCTTATGTTTTAGTCTATTCTTAGGATTCCTTTGGTTTAAATACTTCTAATTCTGCTAATTTTTAATCAAGCCATTCATTAGTCTCCTTTATTTTGTCAGTTACTGATAAGTTGTTACCAACCCATGGTAAAACAATACTATTCACCTATCCCTTTATAAGTGAAGGATTCAAAAGAATTTCATCTTTGTCATTCTTGAATGCATATTAAGTGAGTGATTTTAATACAACAGGTTCAAGTTTTTTATCCTTCACCTTTTAGGCTAAATCTTTGGCATCATATTATCTTAAATTTTTGATATTAATCAGAAACACTCTTTATAATGAGTCTTTAAGAGTGTAAAGTCTTTCGAATAGCTAATCAAAATGTTTCATAAGGTTAGTCTCTGTTTACTCTACAACTTCCCAGTTAACCCTAATGATTTATATATCATATACATCTTCTCATCTCCCAAAGAGGCTAAGACTGTGTCGATATTAGCTGCCAAATCTTCAACTGTAATAGACATTCAACCACAAATTAAATATTTAATTTATATTGCTTCTCCTATTTTTGCCTAAATAATTCATAGTATCTTTATAAATATACATAAATTACTTAAGTCATTAATGTTCCATAATGGGTATCTGAATAAAATTAATTTAAACATAACATCAATTTAACAATTATATATATCTAAATTGATAGATTGCTATTTTACACTTAATTATTGATAGGTTAGTATTACTAATAATCTAATTATATTAATTAATAGCAATACTAATCTTGATTAAATAAGCAATTTGGTTTATTATTTTTAAATATTATAAATTAACTTTTTAACTTAACTCATCTAGTTTAAAAATGATATTCATAATAAATAGAATATAGATATATCAATAAATTATGCTAAATCATTTTTAATATGGATCAGAAGAGGTTACTGGAAAACTAATGATAAATTATTGTTATTTATATTAAAATATAAGTATTCAATAATACTTTATTTATTTTATAGATAATGTCTAATTATAGTCTAATGTTTAAGTATATTATAATAGGAGATACAGGTTATATGATCAATATATAATAGGAGTTGGGAAGTCCTGTATAGTTTTACAATTGATCGAAAATTAAATTAGATAAGAACATGACGCTACAATAGGTGTTGAATTTGGAGCAAAAATTATTAAAGTTAATAGCATGAATATAAAGCTTTAAATATGGGATACAGCAGGATAAGAGAATTTTAGATCAATTATTAGAAGCTATTATAGATCAGCAATTGGTATATTTCGAGAATATAATTAAGGAGCTTTACTTGTTTATGATATAACGAAAAGAGATTCATTCCATAATTTATAGAGATGGATGGAAGAAATAAAAAATAATGGAAATGCAAATATGGTGATTACAGTATGTGGTAATAAAGTTGATTTAGAATCTGAGTAATAGTTTCTTATTTATCTAGAGACGAGCAGTAACATATGAAGAAGGATGGTAGTTTGCATAATAACATTAATTGATATTTCTAGAAACATCAGCAAAATAAGGAATTAATGTACAATCTGCATTTTATTAATCTGCATAGAGAATTTTAAATTAAATTGATGATGGTTCAATAGTTCTTGGATAAGATGTAAAAATTACTTTTATATACATAGCCAGGAATTAAAATTGGTGGATAATATAAAAAAAAGGAAAAAGATATAAAAAGTATCAACAATTATGAAGAAGCTGTTCAATTAAAGCCTGTTGAAACTTCTAATGGCCACAATAACTGTTGTTGATATTTATTCTTTAATTTAATTTATTAATAAAGTAAATTAAATAGTTTTTACAATCAACTCATGATTAATCAAATCTTCTAATTTTACATACTTAATTGCAAGGTTTTCCTTTTTGCAACTCTTTAATTTTCATGAATAAATCAATCCAAAATCTGTCTATCAATTCTAATTTAAATGATTTTCTGTATTTACTATGACTACATAGGTCTCAAAAGTAATTAATAATATAATAAGAACCCCCTACTAAATTTATTTTTATAAATGAATTAATGATTCTATTTGGTTACTTTCTATAAATTTTATTATGGAAACATGTTAGAAATAATATTATCAATATATAGTAATTGATAGTATAAAAATCTGAAGCAAATCTAATTAAAATATCAATTTCATTTTATTATATAATTTCTTAATACTTTACTACCTAATATCAAATGCTTTCTCGTAAAGGATTTGCTTATATTAAAATAATTTAATTTTTCATTTTGAAAATTGTTCAATAATTGAAAAATTGTATATTGAGTTTACACTGATATAAATTTAATATAATAACATTTAAACCATATGCACATAGATACGTCATAAAATAATCAATCAAATAATGATCCAGGTACATTTGCTCTTCTATTTGTTTATTTTGTTCTCTATTATGTAGCTGGTTATTTTGGGATTTCAGCTTACTTTTCAAAAAATTACTAGAAATTCGTTTAATTACTAGTTTGAAAGTATTCTTCTGCTCCCTAATAATCAAAAAAAGGATTATTTTATTAAAGATTTTACTATTAATTCTATTATAAATTATGATTTTCTTATTTGTGTGCCAATCTTGGATGAACAAAGGTAGCTTTATTTTCTTATTTTTAAAGATTTTATTTTTTTGGTGGAGGAGGATAATAAGTATTTTCTTGAATCTCATTTTTTATAATATTAATTTCTTAATTTTATTCATTCATATGCAATTGATCATTATTTTACTTATCATGTTAAATTTTTTGATCTTTTTAATGTATTTCAATATTTTAGAATTAATCTTACAAATGCTATTATGATGAATTTTACACTGATTATGGATCTATTAAAAATGCTTATTGTTATTACTAGTGTTACTGAGATTAGTTTTGAAATTATTAATGTTAATATTATTGCTAAGTAGTAATTTGCTATTATTAAAAGTAAAGCTAATTATCTGTTTATTATTATTATTCTTAAATCATTTCTTCATTATAATTACTAATTTTATTACATTATTCATCTTCCTAATCTTCCTAAACTTCCTAAACTTACTAATCTTCTTAATCTTACTAATCCTATTATTCGAATTATTATTATTCATCTTAAGCACCCTAATCATCTTACACATCTTGAACTTATATTTAATTATTTCCAGTTTTCAATTATGTTGATCCTGAATCAGCATTTACAATCTAACCTTGTAAATTTACATCATCTTCATTAGCCCAATATTATTGATTTTACTATTAAACATGATGCTAATGTGTAACAGGAGCTTCAGCAACTATAGTTTAGATAACGGTTTATTAAGTATTGGCTTAAATTTACATAGGTTATTAAAATTACTAAACCCTAGGTAATTGAGGTGGCTACAATTTTGATAATAATCCTTATAAAATTGTTATTTAGTCATCCAAGTTAGATTGAGTTTACTATAAGCGATATTTATGAATAACATCTTTTCTTTACTATGTATTTGAATGCAATTTTTCAATAAAATGTCTTTCATTTTATTTTTCAACTTATTAAATTTCTTAAAGCTTTTAAAACTATTTTCTTTCACTTTAAATTTATTCTTTGAGCTAATTAAGCTATTTTAACGAATTTTATTCTTAATTTTATAAAGAAGTTTTCAAAAGTTAATTTTCATTTTGAAGTTATTGAATCTAAGTCTAAAAATTTATATTCTTTTATTATAAATCCTAAATTGATTTAAAGTGATCCTATTGAAATTTAGCAATTGAATTCTACAGGTCTTTATTCTAATTAACCAATTAAGATATCTGATTTTCATAATAAATATCTCTTTATTTTATCATTTATTCAAATAAAGTAACATCAATTTATACAGTTTATTACTATTATAATTAAATTGTGAATTTTGGTGTTTAAGTTGTAATTCCTAGACTTTCAATTTACTCCTCTTATTATTTCAATATTTATTCATTTTAAAAATTAAATGCATCCTATTATTATTATTATTATTATTATTAATGCTAATTTGATTGAACTTTAATATTTTATTATTTCATTTATTAATCTTCATTATTTTATTGAATTATACTTTTTTCTTCTTGTAATTATTAATGAGGAACTTCTTGCTTTTATTCAATGGAATGATTTTATGATGAAATTTATTATTCAATAAATTTTTACTGTTTTTGTTCTTCAGAATTATGTGTTTAATTTTTTAAAGTTTCCTGTTGAAAATCATCATTTTATTAATCCTACTGTATATTTTCATTATTTTTTTATTTTTATTGTTCAGTATATTGCAGATGATCTGAAGAATCTTAATTGTTTTCTTTTATAATATTATTTTAAAGTTAAAATACAGTTTCTTCAACTTAATTTTCTGTTTAAGAAAAATCACAATTTTTATTTGAATTAGAATATTCTTGATTTTCTAAATTTGATTCTCCTGATTCTTCGGATCTTAATTGTTCAGCTAATTGATTTAATTTCTCTTGATTTTATTTTAAGGAATCAAAATTAGTTAAATCTTCCTCATCTAAATTTTCATTTTCAACCTATTAATAATTAATTTAATTATTTTATTATTTTTACGCAATTTGATTGGATACATTCTCAATTTTTTAGGATTCTATATTTTATTATTTTGGTATTATATCAGAATCTTTATGAGATTATAGTAAATGTTATTATTATTATTATTATTATTATTATTATTATTATTATTATTATTATTATTATTATTATTATTATTATTATTATTATTATTATTATTATTATTGTTATTATTGTTATTATTAAGATAGATCAACTGTTCTAATTTAGTTATTAGAAAGTTAAGCAGGAGCTATTTATTAAGATTTAACTGGCGGAGGAATTTATTATTTTGAAACTTATTTTGTAATTTAAGGATTCTCAACTTTAGTTTAATTTTGAAGATTAATTTCTTACTCTTAATTTAGTGACTAATGTTCTGCTTATGTTTAAATATTTTAATTTTCATGCTTAGATTATTCTGATATTTATTATTAATTAACAATTTGCTATTAATTTTAAGTATTTGATTATGGAATTTAAGGTGCTACAACTTAATTTTTGACTGGCGGTATACCTGCAGCAGGAGGCCTTGTTGGAGGTCCTCTCTAAGGAACATTTTTTTTAATATTAGTCTATGGTTGAGGAAGTCCTCTTTATTCTTTTTATAAGAATGCTTATACACTATCCTCACTTAACTTTGACATATCTAATGACATCAATTCTTTGGGTGTCATAATTTTTTCAACTAAGGCAGTTCTAATCAATTATCCTAGAATAGTATAAGAAATACACCTTTAGTTCCCTTTAAACGCATTTTTACAGTATTAACTCTAGTTCTATAGTCTCTTGTATTATCACCTCCAGAAAGTGTGTAAGCTTCTTATTCAAGAGTTGTAGCTAATTATTCTGCAATCTAGGAGGAAATTTAATCTTCTTCCAATATTTTCTTGAATTCATTTTTCTGATTTTCACGTACCCTTCTATCGTAATTAGTATTTTCTACAGGTCTGACTTCTTAGAACATATTTAATGAACACGTATATTTAATAAAATATCTTAAATTAAATTATTTATGTTACCATTTTTTCCTGTTCCAGGATTACAAGACTTAGACATTCCTTAACCTGTACAATAGGATTTCTATCCCAAAAGTTAAATTTAAGAACCTTAAGAAGCTAAGAAATTGTTTATTAAGAATCTTCCTTAAGAATTAACTAATGATAATGTTGAAAAACTTTTGAAAGTAAATTTAATATGATAATTAGGAATGTGGTCAATTAGTATCATGGAAGCGATCAAAAGGTACTCCTTTTGGGTATGCTGAATTTGAAAATATGGAAAGTGTATTAAAATGTTTGCGCCTTCTTAATGGTATGATTCTGAACTAGAAGGAGTTACTTGTTAAGGGTGGAGAGAAAGCTTAGATGATGATTGATGGTTGGATGTATAAAAAGGAGACTGAATGGGAAGAGAGAAGAGCTAAATTAGAAGAGAAAGATAAATAAAAGGAGGAACATAGAGCATTATTTAAATTTACATCTTTTTAAGAGTATATTACAAGAGATGATGAAAAAATAAAAAAGAAATTAGAAAAAATAATATCAGAATTAGAAGGAACTGTTACTAAAACTAAAAATGATAAAAAAAGAGAAGAAGAAAAGAAAGAACATCCAAGAGAGAGAGAACGAGATGCAAAGAAGCATAATACTAGAGCAGAATTGGAGAGAAAATATAAAGAGAAAATGGCAGAATGGAAAAAGAAGGAGGATGAAAGAGAGAGAGAAAGAAAAAAAGAAAAAGAGAGAGAGATAGATCGAGAGAAAAATTTCTAAAAATATCTTGAAAAAGAATTAGCTTATGACAGTGAATAAGAACGTAAATAAATTGGTAAGATTAAGATGAACGAAAGAAAGAAATTCAGGTAAAGGGAATTTGAAGAAGATGAAATCTTTAAAAAGAAAGAATTATTAAAGACACAAAAACCTCCTGAACCTGAACCACCTTAAATGGTAGTTATTGTTTAAGAGCCACCTGAACCAGAACCTTAGTAAACCTAATAATAATTGTTATAGTAATAAGTAATAATTCAATATTATATTTGATTTAAAATTAGCAATAGATAGAATAAGCTGAATAAATGTAATAAGAGAAATTATAAAAGGAAATTGATTTGAAGGAGGAGCTTAAATAAATATTTGCGACAATCCCAACTGAAAAAGAAGAGTTATTCAACACTCAGATTAATTGGTAGTTGTTTGCTTAGGTATTAATTATATATTTAGTTAATCCCAAGTCTAACTTATTGGAGAAAAAGATCCGTCCATGGTTAAGAGAGAGGTGTATTGAATATTTATCTTAAGAGGAGAGAGTATTTATTGATGCCATCATCAAAAGATTATTTAATCGTGAGAAGCCATAAACAATAATAAATAAAGTAGTAAAGAAGGTCTTGGATGATGATAGTGAACAATTTGTCATAAGAATGTGGAAAATGATCATCTTTGAATTGAGAAAATTAGAAAGAGGTCTGATTTCTTGATGATTTATTAAATAATTTAATAGTTTTATGACATTCTATTAATCTTAATTATACTGATTCAATTTACCTATGTCTTAAAATCTATTAATTTTTAGAATGATTTCGATAAACAAAAAATTAATAGATATTAATCTAATAAAAATAATATATATATTGGTTTATAAAATAATTATTTTAAGTATAAAGAGGAATTTTGAATAGTTATATATGTGATGTATGATGAAATAAAATATTTACTTATGATAACTTTTAGTTTTGAAATATAAACATACATAACATCATTTTAATGACTTTAAATATTCTAAAATTTAAATTTAAGTATTTTTATATCTTTAATCCATGAAGTTCAAATAATACACTTTATATCCTAAACTCTCAAGATATTTCTTTTTGAATAATGATGTCTGATTTAAAGATTAATGTAAAATTTATTCTTAATCTGTATTGAATGTTTTAATTGGTACTCCTTCTGTAGCATCTATATTAAATGAATAATGAACAGGACCACATATTTCTAGTATTAGATTTTGCTTAGGAAAATAAAAGTCTACTTCAAATTAATCAACTAAAGAATATAAAAAATAATACTGTATATGTTATTTTAGTAGTTTAATTTTAATTCATCAAAAAGTAATTAAATATTCTTCTCCATACTTTTAGTTGAATTGGATCTAGTGTCACAAAGTTTTTATAAGTAAATTTCCTTATTTGATTCAAAATTGTGTTCAACATAATTTTAACAAGATTTGCTTAATTTTGATTTAAATTGAATTAGATTATAACTTATAAAATTCTTTCTATATGAATCTTAAATTTTGGATTAAATTTAGAAATAGTTATTCCAAATATGTTCATCAAAAATTTCACATCTCAGAATTTGTTAATATAATGATACAAGATATTATTATCTTGTTTCTAAAAATTAATTTTAAACTTTAAGAATATTATTAATTTTTTAAATTAATTTGCTTTATATATCTATTTAATTGAATAAATTTGTAGCACATAAAAACAAATTTACTTAAGATATAAATTATTCATCTGTTTTAATTTCAAAATTTTCATCTATTTTTTTAATTAGAAAATCTTTAATCTTATTATTATAAAATCCATCCTTTCCTAGTGAATAATAGATAGATTTCAATTGATTTTCATTAAAATCTCCCAAGAGTTATGAAATTCTTTTAGTAAATAAAATTTAAATATTTAAAAAGTGCTTTATACTATAGTAACTAAGATTTAATTATGATAAATAGTAAAATTATGTACTAATATAATTTGGATAAAGATGTTGAATAAAATATTAATAACTTTCACAAGCACTATGTAAAATTCTTTATTCAGCATTATTCAAAGAACCAAATTTATTTTGAATTGAATATAAAAATTATACTAAATTAGTAGTATAGAATATATTAAACTACATAATAATATGATAATTGTTTAGATAGGATACATAGCTATTTAAATATTCTCTGCTTATTAGATCACTATTTATTCCTTTGATCAATAAAATAATTTAAGCCCCAAGTAAATTATTAAAGGCATCATTTAATGAAGGATGATCAAAAACATTCTAATACATCCATTACAAAGTTTATAGATTGTTGAAATCAATATCAAATTTTTACATCTAATTAAGCTTTTCTTCAATATTATTTAATTTTTTTTCTTTAGATTATGTTGTTACTTCATCAAAAAATTAACAAAAATCCTTAATTTTATTCATTTCTTAAGTTCGAACCTTATTTTATAATAGTTTAAAAGCGCTGCTTGAAAATCTGCAAAAAAGTTTGTTTATCATAATTAAATTTTATTATTAAAAAAATTCCTTAAACTTTATATTAGTTTAAATTTTATGAGCTTGAATCTAACATCATAAGATCTCCAAATCTATAAATAAATATAAAATTAAATAAATTCAATAAAACATATATATATATATTATTAATAAACTAGTGAATATTTCAACAAAAATCAGCTGAATTTCTTCTAGTAAAAAATCTTTTAGAAACACTTCTAAGAAATGGTGAGTTAATAGTTTATTTTTTCTTTTTTTATCTAGCTTTCATTAAATAATCATCTTTTTAAATTTCTCTACTAGTTGTAAGAGGTTAATCTTCAATTCTAGTCTTGATTGATGAATCTCTCTACATACTTTAATATCTCTTTAATTATTTTGGAAAGTTTCTTATCATTTTTTAATACTACTGATTTTCTAATATTTCATTGATTGATTCATTTATTCCAGGATTGAGTATTTTAAAAGCCTCTTATGTTCTTGTACCTTACTTATTATTTTCGATTACTTAGGAAGTAATAGGCTTAATCTTTTATATCACTCTTATTAATAAATAATCATTAATACTTTTATGTATAAGGTATTAGAGTTTATGAAACAACTAAAGATCTTTAAGTTTAAGGTTTATTATTTTCATTTAAATCAACATCATTGATTTAAATCTTCTCTGCTGTGCTTAATACTCTTCCAGTTTTGATAACCCATTAAGTTTCTTCTGATTTTGACATTTTTAAGCCAATAATATTGATAATTGATATATTTTTAGGGTGATCTTAGATAAGTTTTAGTTATACTAACAATAAAATGTACTTCCATCTCATTTATACATTATTTATGAAAGCTTTATATATAAACAGCAATTTTATGGCAAGTATATTTAAAATATTCTTTTAAAGTTAAATTTTCTGAATATTCTTTTTCTTTATTCCATTACCTTTATCCTCTAAGAGATGGATCTGTTAGATATGACTATTCACATACAATATCACCAAATAGCTAGTTGTCTTTACAATATTTATATCTATGGATAAAATAATCTTTAGGATTTCTTTTATTTGTCTCTATACAATCTAATGCTAATTTTTCATTATAGAGATATAATTATAGATGAAGTAGGTTATCAAATATAACATTAGTCTTTGATAAAACTGATAATTAATGCAATTCAAATTTTCCAATCAATGTTGTTTCACCTGTCTGATATCTTGCCATTAAAATATTTTAATTATTCAATAATTCAGAAAGTTACTATGATTAAAAATATAAAATACTTATTTTAATTTATTAATTATTTAGTTACTATTTTCATAATAATCAGATAATTTGATAGTAGGATGTATGCCAGCCTTGATTTATTTAATTTAATATTCAACTTCAAATTCTATTTTTCTTTCAATAAAATGTTTTTCCATTTCTGTATGAAAAAATGATTTGTTTTTAATACATCTGAAACCATTATCATAAAATACATATAATTAAAATTCCCTATCTTTCAAAATAACAGTATCTAATATATTAATATTTATTGGCCTAACAACTTCATCCTACTTTTATAGCATTTGACATATAGTTAATAAATCATCTTTAAATCCACAAATAGACAATCTTCTTTATCTTGGTTATTTAATTATTTTTTAATATCTCTTTTATTCTTATGGTTCTTCTTTTTCTGTCTATTTTTTAATACAGATTTGACAAGTGCATAGATCAGGACATTCAGTTATTGCAAATGGAATTACTTCCATTTTCTTCAAAGTTAAATCACGAAAGGAATCCCAACATTTAATTCCACTTAATTTTTATTAATATGACATAATTTTAATATTAATTTGATTGTTATTTAAAAAATAAGTAAATTTTTATTCATATACATTATTGATTTTTAAAAGAAAATGAAACAGCTTATTATATTAGAAACTAGTAATTATTTTTTATTAACAAATTCTCTTATTGATCAGAAATTAAAAATATTTAATAAGTGCAACAACTGGAAATAGTAAAAAATGATTAAGTTATCAGAATATGACTTTAAAAAGAGCAAAACAATTATAAAAAATATATCAAAAATCCAAATAATAAAAATAAAGATATTAAGAAAATCTTGATTCTTTATATAAAATCAATTAAATTGTTTAAGATTGTTTTCCATCCAATTTTAATATTTTTATTCGAAATTAGATTTTTCGAAATTAACTTACAATAATTTAAAATACTCATATGCTAATTATTATTTTTTATATTAATCTTTCATAGATTTAATACAATTTAGAATAATTTTATTTGATGGAAATGTCTTTAAAGCATTACTTTTAATTTATTTATAATTTTAACAATAGTTATTTTATTAATCTTGAGTATATTCTAAAAATTCTATTGAATTGTTGAAATTCATAATAGAAGATTTAAATGAGATTAATAATTAACAATTTATTGATGCCATTATCAAAATCCCTTTTTAAAATATAATATCCCAAAAATGTAGACAAGCTTGTTTTGGAATATTGTACAAATATAAAGTAAAAATCCATTTCTATAGTAAAAATGAATCATCAATTTCTAATTGCATATAATGTTTATAAAGTTAGCAATCTTATTCTTTAAGTATCTCCTTAGTCACACAACATATTAGTTTCATTAAAGGAAATTCTGGCATATAAATTGCATATAACATCCATTTAGAACAATAAAACATAAGAAATGAAGCAGGCCATGCTTATTCTATATTTCCACCTGATTACATGAGCATAAAAGCTAAAATGAAATTCATGCCCTAAGTATATCCTATCCCTCTAAAAGTTGCATCAATTAAATTTAATAGTTAACTTAGTAATTAATAACTTTAAGATTCCAATTAAAAAAAAGGATGACTAATCTTAAATTTTTATATACTTATAAAAAGTTCTTTTTACATCTCTTTCTACTATTGATAATCTTTCTGTTTATCTAATTTTCATTGCCTGATGTTTATATTTAATACAACTGAATAATAAAGTTTTCCAAATGAACCATCTTATTTATCCTCCTCCAACTTATTCTAAAACTTCTTCAAAACGTTCAGGATTTTTTTTATGAATATTATATAAAGCTTTTTATAATTCAACCTTCTGTCCCTATTTATGAGATTCTGAATTTCCTAACAAGCCTTACCAAAGTTAAATGCATATTTCTTTATTTATGATTTCCGTTTTATCAAACCCTACACCAATCTCTAAATTATTTTCTCTATCTATAGTATTTGAGATCTAATTGTATTTTCAATAGGATACAATTTGCTTAATAGGAGCATACGGTTGATCTTCATTTTCTGAAAAGTATGTATTTTTTAGCTAATTACTTAATAATTCATCCTTTTATTCACTATTACATATATTTCCCATATTAAACTAAAAAAAAGAAATAAATCCAATAATGTAATACACATATTTTAAATAAAGGAATAATAAAATTTTATTTTTGTATATATAATGATATTCATTTGAAGCATTAGTTTTCATCAATAATATATGAGTATTGGTTCATGATTATGTTAGATAATTAATTTATTTTAAGCTATAAACAAATAAGAACTTATTATTTCTAATAAATAATATTAGAATGTTATGACATTCATTTTAATTTCTTTAAATATCATTAACTAGTAATATCTAAAATGATGATAGATTTAGTAATTATAATTTTAGAGATAATATTTATAAATAGACTTATATGATCCCTTATCCAACAATTTATATGATAAATCAATATTGTTCTAAAAATAATATTAAATATTAAATCAAATGGGATGTGTTACTTCTAAAAGAAAGCCTATAACATAGCTAGCCAAACCTGCTTTAAACTAAAATTCATAGCAAATTGAAGACAATGATGAATAAAACTATCATAGTGTTCCTTAAAGTCCTATTTTAAAAAAAATTGTCCGTATTGGTGCATTAACACATGATGAAATTAAGGATTTTGTAATAGAAAGAAGAAACTAAACTAATAGTGCAAGACGAATTGAATAAATGAAAAAAAGTGGCCGATATACGCCAACTATTATCTATAAATATAGATAACAATCAGCCTCTTTTAGAAGTCCTTCAAAGGCTACTAATGCATCACCAATCTAACCTACTTAAAAATGAAATTAATCATATTTATTCTGTAGTAGATGCTGATTTATTTTCATAATTATTGTTCTAAAAAGAAGAAAATATCTATTTTTTAAGATTTTACATAAAGGTATTTATGAGTCGGTTCAAAATTCATTTATATTATTGTAAAAGTATTTTATTTGAAAAAGTATTCTCTAATTTGTATGATCATTACTAAGGTATTATCTTTAATTAATTAATTGAATTAATTTAAATTTGAGTCTCTTAATAGATGATGTAATTTTAATAAAATCAGAATAATAAATTATATTAAACTAAGTATCCAAAATATAAAATAATATATCATTATTATTTTTTAATAATTTATAACCATAATTAATTTAGTTCTTTATAATCAAATAAGATTTTTTTGAGTAATAAAAATAATAAAATTATTATCTTTACTATTGATAAAATGAAGATAATAAAAATTTTAGTTTTAAATAAATCTTTATAAATTAATTTCCTTTCATATTTCTACTTTTTTTTCAGATTGAGTACTAATTATTTATTAATTCTCTTAATCCAGAAAATCTTATATTAATGGAGATTCATTCTAAATATATTTATGATACTCATTAGTTTAGTATGAAAAGAAAAACTATATAATTTGTTAATAAATAGCAGAAGTTATTCTTACTCTTGTTACTTATTATCGTTTCTTAAAATAAAAAAAAAGTTTACTACTAAAAAATTTAAAAATGCATCAAATTTAGGAAAATGTTGTTTTAAAACAAACTCAAAAAAATTAAAAGCATCATAATAATTAATAATTTCTTCACCATCTTATGAAAATTTATTTACTTATAACCATAAATCAGCCATGCATTGCAATTATTATTCGTTATAATCTTAAGACTTATTATATTTAATAATTTTTTGTATATTTTCATCATTTCCCAGTTTAAAAGCACTTTCTAGTATTTGTTTCAAAGTTATATCATTCAGTGAAAATCTTTGTGAAGCAATTTATAAGGAACTCAAAAAAAATATGTAAAATTCTTACATTATTTTAATGTAAAAGAAAAGTACAAATTATAAATATATAATCCTTTGGATGTATATTGTTTTTATAAATCTATGATCTTATCTATTCTTTCAATTCAATTGATATTGGTTCAGATACATTTTGCCTTTTAATTTCCTCATTATATGTTTCTAAATTTTCAAACTGTTATTAATCTTCTGAGTCCTGATAAGCAAAGGTATTGCTTTTTTAAGAACCAATTAAAGAATTTATTTAGTATAAATCAAATTAGATGCTTGGTTGCTGTAATATATTTTTCATAAAAAATATTAGGATTTTATTGGAATATAAAAATTTTTAAGGAACAATTACTATTATACCACTTAAATATTTAGGGTTAAATTTTGAATAATTTAATGAAAATATGATCATAAATAATTGCTCATTATTTATGATTAGGAAACAGATAAAAATAAAAACCATCTATAAAAGTGGGCCATGCTCCAGTTTTATAATCATACTTTGCTAAATCTTCACCAATCTAAACACAAAATTCCCAAACCATATAATAAGTGTCTCTTGATATTGGCTTTACATCCTTCTCTTCAATAGTCTAAATTTATTATTATTCTTACACCAACATAATTCATAAACTTTTTCATAATTGGAAATGTATTTGTTAAAAGGGTATCCCACAATCCTTAGGCAATAGGTAGATCAATATCTTTTCTATTTTTCTTTTTAGCAAAATCAAAACAATATTTATAGACTGACTTTAAAATTTCTCTATTATTATTAAGTTCATCTCTTAGACGTTTTAATTCTCTTTTCAGATCAGATGTAGATTATATTTTCAATAATGTAAATCCATAAAGAAAGTCAAATTTAGTATAATTGCCCTTAAATGTTAAATTATGATTTTACCATCGTCTCACTTTTAAAGATATAGGAAATATAAAGGATTACAGGGTCCATTATATCAATTCCTAAATCTTTACAAAATGATATAATTCCATTTTCATCAATTACAGATTGTCCATTAGTAATATATTTTTTGAATTGTTCTTCTATCTTAGATCCTGATTTTTGAAGGTCTAAAACATAATTCGTAGCCTTTTATAAATTCCATTAAGCTTAATTGAGAATTTCTCTTGCCTATAAATCGTTTAATTAGAACACTCTTTGAAGGTCCTTGATCATGATGTCTTCTTAAGCTTAATTTGGTTTTGGTTTCATTATTTTAATAAAATAAATAATCAATATTTATAATAATTTGTTTTTGAATGTATTCTAGGTTCAATAGAAGTATGAATGATTTCTTCTCTAGATTTACAAACATCAAGAGTATGTTTTCTCTGAAATAATTCTAAATTGAAAACAGGTTATTAATTTTTAACTTTCCTTTTTTTAAGTATAAAATCATTTAATTATTTACATTAATTTTATTATTCATATTGCTTTATATGATGAAATAAGTACTTTTATTTTATAAAATTAGTCAGAAATAAGCAATTACTAATCATTTAGTTAGTCTTATAATTATTAGATTAAAATTTATTGCTTTTAAGTATCTAAATTAGATGTTATATTGAATCTCTTAATACATCTTTTTAAATTTTAATTTTCTTTTTTCAATTCAGCATTTTCTGCCTCAATTTCTTGAACTTTTGTATCCCTATTATTATTTACCAATATACTTGTTATTCTAATTTTTATTTAAGATTCTTTTCAGATTCTTATAAACTAGAAATTAAACTGGAATGATCTGGTATCTTTGGCATTAAAAGAAGATTATAATCAAAATCATCTTATTGTATTTTTAAACCTAATTCTGCAGTATACAATTGTAGACATACAAAGTAACTACATAATCGATTAGCTTTTTATCTTAGTTTATGTGATAATGTTTTAAGTGATGATAATTCTTATTCAAATTCAAATAATAAGTCTTAATCTACAATATTTTATTTTTGAGGTAATTATTAATGTTTTTCTAGTTCTTTTAATTTAAGCATTAACTATTAGATGATAGTTTCTTGTTCAAGAATAACATCATTATTTGAATCAACTTGTTTTTGAAGAGCAACGATTTTAATTTTCTAATTAATTACTTCAGATTTATCTTTAAGGATGGATTCCTCTAATTCTTCTTAAACCTATGAAATCCATATTTTTATCGAATCTAAGAGCTAACTCTTTTTTAGTGTAAATTTGTTTTCTAAAAGAATTTTATTTGATGCTTTGATTCTATATGCTTCTTGCATTTTTTAATCAATTTAATTCATGAGTAAAAAAGCAGAAAAAAAAAAATAAGAAAAAATAATACAAGATAGAACGTTTGGACTTAAAAATAAAAATAAAAGCAAACAAGTTTAAAAGTATGTGAGATAAAAATAATTTTTAGTTTCTGTAAAGGAGTTGCTTAATAAGTGAAATTTAATGGTGTGTCAATGTCAAAATTGGAAGCAGAAGAGTATGAAAAGAAGAAAATAGAAAGATAATTGGAAGAAGATGAAAAATTGATTCAATCTTTGTATAAAACTGTTGAACAAGCAAGAGAAGAGGAATCTGAAGAAGAAGTTGATCCAAAATCAATATTATGCGAATATTATAAATAAGGTAAAATATAAATACATAGATAGGTCTTTGTTAAAAAGGTAAGAAATGCATGTACTCTCATGATATGAGTCTAGAATAAAAGACAGCAATACTTGATTTATATACTGATTAAAGATAATAATTAACAGATGAATGGGATACTTGTTAAACTTGGGATGAAAAAACTTTAAAAGATGTAATTGAAGCCAATGAAAAAACATATAAAAGGTATTTAACATTATTTCTATTAAATAGTTAAATTCCATCAGCAAAAGTTTGTGATTTTTTTTTGGATGCTTTAGAAAAAGGTAAATATGGGTGGAGATGGGTTTGTCCTAATGGTATGACATGTCATTATAAACATTGTTTACCTTAAGGATATGTTTTTAGAAGAAAAGAAGAAATGAAATAATAATTTGATGGTGATATTGAAGAAGAAATAGATGAGGAAATTTAAAAATTATAAAAAGGAGGAACAAAAATTACAAAGGATGTTTTTGAAAAATGGAAAATAGAAAGAGCTGAAAAAAAAAAACAAGAGGCTGAAAAATAAAAGTTAGAAGAATAAAAGAAAAAAGGTTTAAATTAATAATTTAATCTTAGGTGCTAAATAAACAGCAGGAAGTGCTTAAATGACAGGAAGAGCTCTATTTGTTTATGATCCAACTCTATTCGTAGATGATGATGAAGCTGAAAATAAATATGAAAGAGAAGAGTAAATTGATGAGAATGAAGAAGAAGAAGAATAGGATGATAATAAACAACAATTATATGAAGGGGATGATAATCAACAATAAGATGAAGATGAAGAAGATTAATAATTTAAGTAACAATAATCATGATAAATGTTAATTGTAGTATATCATTTCTACATTATTATCATCAATCCATATTTATTTATGATTGTCTTCTATAAAAGAATTTATATATATATATATATATTCACTTCTATAATAAAGATAAATTCATATATTAAATCAAAGCAATATTAAAAATTAATGATGTCTCATCGTTCATCACTAATACTATCTTCTTTCACATCAAATCCAATACATTATTATTATTATAAAGGTTAAGAGTTATTTAAAATAATATCACTAGCCATAAGTTCATCATGAGTAACGAATGATTCTTATACTTCTTACTATTCAAATTGTTATTTTGTTTGATTTAATATCAAAGTGATATTATCAGGATGTTTATAACTTGACTTTTAATTTTACTTCTTTTTCTTAGTACATTAAAGTAACACTCTACCTGTTTAGAACAAAATATTAGGTTAAGTTCCTTCTTCAGGTATTTTAAGTAAATCTTAATCTTAGGCTAGAACAAGAGTTCCAAATTTACTTTTATTATCTTGAATTCTAATTATGTAATCTGGAGTTTCAGGAGTATGTTTATTAGTTGGAATTAATTTAAGAGTAGCATGTGCTCTTGATACAGATATGTCTCTTAATTTAATATCACAATCTGGAATTCTACCCTATTAAATTATTATATATTATTATACAATTTT
Organism: Paramecium pentaurelia; assembly: GCA_905183005.1. Lineage (NCBI taxonomy): Eukaryota > Ciliophora > Oligohymenophorea > Peniculida > Parameciidae > Paramecium > Paramecium pentaurelia. Next base: position 605,395 of record CAJJDO010000013.1, on the reverse strand, counting down.
TAATTCTGTTTTTTCTCCAATCTCAACTACATATATCATAGCCTCTTTTGTTTTATCATCATTTGTAATCTTAAAAGTTATATAAGATGACTTTGGTTTAGGCAATTTAAGAACTGAATATGTTTTATCTTAAAATTTATAGGTGTTTCTAAATTTAGCTTTGCAAATTTCACAATCTAATCTCTTCCAAAGATACTATATAGAATGTTCTCCTTATTTAATTTTTAATTGTATTCCAACCCATCTTTAAAGACATTCCAAATGTATATATTTAACTGAACCTCCACATTTACATGGTCTTATCAAAGGATTTGTTTCAGTGGCTCTACTTGAAAAGCAAATCCTACAATTAAACTCATCATTAATAGTTTAAATTTCATCTTCTTATTCATCTTAATATTATGTAGCCTCATCACATGGTGCCATAAATGCATATTCCAATAATTACATTTTCACTCTTCCTAATTTTATAACATCTCCAATTTTTAAATCTCTATGCTAATTATATAATTTAATTTATACATCTATGGATGAAAATTGATTGCTTTCTAATTTCAATACTGCCCATAATTTATGATCTTATTATTGAGATATACAGTTAATATAAGCATCCTATTCATTCAAAGTAATATTAACTAATTCAATCTAATTTCTAGCCCATTCACTTTATGTCATTGCCACTAGTTCTTTATCCACTGTTGCTATTTAAGCTAAACTTATAATTCCAAATAACATACATGAAAAATCAACTTCAATTTCTTTTACAAAATATGAATTGGAGTCAAAGTCAAATAAATTATGTTAATTCTTAGGCCAAATTACTGCTACAATATGAACTCTATTTTAATGACATTTTTCTACTTATAAGGCATTAAAGTTCTATTTATCTCGTATCTTTTTATTTTTGTTGATGTGCAAGCTCCCATTAAATAATTTATTTTTATTTATTAAATATTATTTTGTTAATTAATATGAATCTAATTAATAATGACGGATTAAAATGGATTTTCTAAAATAGTTTTAAATTTATCTCATCCAAGTAATAATTTTATATTTAATTCTTCATCTTTTAATTTTCCTCTTTTATTAAACAAAATAAAATATAAGAACAATTTTGTATTAAACTAGAGTAAACATATAATTAATTATCTTAATCTTGTTTTAATAAAATATACTATTAATTAATTTATATGAAAATTTGTATTAATCATTAACAAATTAGTCTCAAATATAAAATTATTATAAGAGATCTATATATATATATATATATTAAAATAATCAAAAAATATAGATTATTTATTAATAAATGTAATAGTAGTACATTATCATTAATTAAGGCGCTTTTTTTGTAATTAATTTTATTTAATTGTAATTCTATAAAAATTGTTTCATATCATGATTAAATTACTTAAATAACTCTAAATTTGATTAGATAATTTAATGAAATTTTGGAACAAGTTGATAATTAATATTATAAATTTCTATTTTAGAAATAATTTAAAGAAATAATAAATTAAATTTTTAAAATGTCATTAGAACGAGTGAGAAAGAGTCTCCAAATAATTTTTGGAATTGATAAGAATACAACGACAAGAGAACCATTAATTCAAGAAAGAATTTCATAAGAATTTGTGTATGATTCAAAAATGAATGAATAACATTAAAATAAATTTTCAATGATGAATCAATAAAGGAAGAGATCTAATTAATATTATTATGCATTAGATAGATTAAGGTCATTTTATTAAAATAAAGCCTAATCTAATGAATATGATCAAATCCCTGTCATAACTTATCTTGGAGATAATACAGAAGTAATTGGGTTATTTCAAGTAATAGAAAAAATTAAATTTGAATATGAATCATGCTAGATGGAATTAGTAAGATCGATTTCATGATAATGACAGTTCCAATTATAGTTCATAATTTGGTGAAAAATTAGTTCAAAAAAGTTCTAATATATTAGCAAGTGTGAGCAAACAAGATTTTAAGCCTTACTATGTTTAAGACTAATATAGAGATAACTTTAATAACTAATAATCATAGATATCTTAATAGCAATAAAATAATCTAATGTAGTCTTAAAAACAATTAACAATTTTTGGCGGAAACAAGTCCAAAGTTCATTTTCTCAGGGAAGATAAATAATCAAGATCTAAAAGCAATAAACCTGAATCTAATTTTAAAAGATTAGGGGGAATATTAGAGGATGATTTTTTGATACCTTCTTTTTTAAAAGACCAAGATGTTCAAGATAAAAAGTTTAAAGAAAAAGAGGTTTAATCTAATAATAAGTTTATAGGAATATAACCATTTAATTTTTCCACTTTAAGTAAAATTAATAATAAAAATGAATCTTAATTATAATTAAATGGATCTCATTAATAAATAGATTTCAATGAAATTTATTCTTAAAATCAAGCAGATAAATTAAGAGAAAATGATTAAATTAATAAAAAACCAATAACACATAAAAAATCAAATTAAATTAAATTTTGGGAAAAAGATCCAATTAATGAAAAAAATCCTTTCATTATTTAAACTGATGAGACACCTTTATGGGAAAACAGATTTAAACCACCTTGGCAAATTTAAAATCCTATGTAAAATGTTTACAATGAATTTGAACCTAATGAAAAATCAGAAAATCTATCTATAAAAGATTATGAATAATAATAAGAAAATCAAGAATAAAAATCATCAGCTTCTTTTGAATAATAAGTTAATATATCTTTTGGTGGTTGTGATATTAATTTATCAGATGACCATAAAGATGAAAATATTGAAAGAAAACCTCCAAAAAATTAATTAATTTTTGATACTTTTGTAAATCCAAAATTTAATTTTGAAAATCATACTCCTTTATCAAAAGAAAAAGCTATAAATATATAAAAATAATTAGATTTTTCAGAATAAACACCTGTATTTAAATAACAAGAGGAAAATAAATAAACTTTTAATTAATAAAAAAATAATAAAATTATAGGAGATCCATAAATTACTATAATGAATAGAAATGGTAAAGAATAAATTTAAAAAAATCTTGCAACTGAATTTAATGCTTAAGAAAATTAATCTCCAAAAAGATCTAAAAATAACTAATTATAAGTAATTCAATGATCATGTGTTTTGAATGTAAATAGTAAATTTGTATTATTACTATCAGTATGATGTGATCTTTTCTTTTGTTACCACTATTCTAATTCTATAATTCTTTAATCTTTTCTAGATATTTATCTCTCAAATTATCTTTTCAATCTGGTTTCTTATTCTTCCAATTCAAATTCTATAAATGAATTTAAATTATACACATTTATTATTTTTAATCGTTTAACTACTTTTAGAGAATATCTTAAAATAGTTTTTATTATTCTTTTAGATCAATTTCTAATTTTTGTACTTAGGACTCTAAAGATTAGATTTAGGTTTTATCATTTTAAGAGGCTCTGAATTTATTTGAAGATTTACTTTCTTAATTGATTGTTTTCTTCTTCTAATATTTTTATTTTATTTCCATAATGCTATTCAATAGTTTTAAGTCTTTCTACAATGTTGATTGAAGTACTAGCTTAATTTGGGGATGGCACTCCTGAAATTATTGGACTAGCTCCAACAATAGATTATTGTTAGGGCTAAAATTTTTCAAAAGTTTAGGTTTTTATCTATTGTCTACTTCTACATATTCTATAGGAATTAGTATTTTCTATAATATCAGACTTTTTTAATTAAGAATTTTCCATATTTGAAACAGGTGTATATTGATAATTGTTTAGAATCTCCTCCTATTATTTTGTAGGTTCATCTGAATTTATAATTGATTTCGGTTGTGTTCTTTTAATTGTGTTGATATTTGATTCTTTAAGTAATTTTAGAATAGTTTCATCAAATTTGTTTAGATATGTATTCACCTATTCTAACTTCTTCATTTAAATTATTAATATATATTTAATTTATATCATTTTTCATTATTTGCTTCTTGAGTAGGTTTTTCACTCTTTGTTTAATCACCTTTCTTCCAATAATTATCTAATGCCTATTCCATTTTGGATTTTCCTAAATAATACATTATGTGATATACTTTGTATATCCTTGGCTATTTTATAAATATCTGAATTAATTCTACTCCTTCTTCCAGTTTTGATGAACCTTTATTTCTTTTCACCCTATACAATAAAAATATGATATACATTCTAATTATTTTATTTGAAACCAAATCTTCTTCTTCGCTAAGTATTTTGTTATTAAAATCCTTATCCTTATTAATTTCCTCTTCCTCTTTAAGATCTTCCTCCTCTGTCTTAATTTTAGTTTCTTGATCTATTATAACCTGAATTTTAATTTTAATTTGATGATCTCCTAAACTATTTATTTTTAAAGTTTCCTTATTGATTATTAGATCTATTATTATTATTTCTATTCTCTCTAAAATTTTAATTTCCACCTCTAAATGGTCTTCTATTATTCTATCCACCTCTTCTATTCCTAGTACCACTAAATTATCTCATATAAATAAATTATACAAATCAATATATTAATTTTAAAAACTATATATATACATCAGTAATATCAGATTCGTAATAAAAACATATGAAAATAACATAAATTCATAAAAATCATAATTTAAATTTCTCCAATTGTTCTACCATTTATTATGTATCAATAACAGAAGATTTAAGCTTCATGATCCAATAACTTAAAAAACTTTGTAATTCACATTTCATTTGACAAAATCTTTATTCATAATTTTCATCTGGTTTTAACTTTTTCTTTTGAGTTTCATTTATTAATTCTTAAGGTTAAGCTTTTTTTATTATCTTAATTTCTAAAGTTTATTTTGCTGTTTATTCTACACTTGGCTAAACTTATGCCTGAGATGGAGTTGTATTTTAAGTATTTTTATCACTTTATTGAGTTTGAGAACTCTGTTGTTATTCAAAATCATTTTTTAATTATGAATTAGAAGTGTTAGAAGTTATTTATTTATCTAGGTTATCTACTTTATTATTCTCATCAATTATTTATAATAATTATCTCATTTTTTCACTTTCTGTTCTAAATACCATCTAAGGTTTCCCTTTTCTACAATAAGCTCTCTTTATTGCTTTTTTTGGTTAATTCTAATCCATTTTATTTTAAAGGTTGTAATTAAACTACTTAAATAATATTTCATGAATTTCCAAATGTTTAAATTGAAAAGGTAAAATATAACAATGCTTTGTAAATTGCCTTTATTTAATATTCTAAAATATATATATTAATTGCCTTTTATTTTTGGATTATATATAAAATTAATAAACATTGATTAATAAACTATTAATAAGAATAATCAAAAAATCATTCAATTTTTAAAATAAACATATTTCAATTTATAATCTATCTGGGTGTGTTTAGGATATTCAATTTAGCCAAAAGGAGATTTTTTTAATTTGCATCAACATGCACAGTTGTATTTCTATTTGCCAATAAACTCACAATTAAATTTCTAATATTTAATAATATTATACTTGCTAGATTGATTTACATGAAATGTATTTGCTTTCAAAGACTTCTTTTAATTAAATCTTTATTTTTAGAATTAAACATTTCTTGTTGTTTTTGGCGATTCAATATTTTTTTAAAGACTTCTTAAAGAAGTGTTACCTGTAATTACTTTAGCTTTTATTTTGTTTTTTAATTCAAGTTTTACTTTAACTCTTTATTTTACTATTATAATAATTATTTTTACATAAACTTAAAATCTGAGCATGTGCAATTTTGGATGTCTTATTTCTTGAAGTCAAAGAATTTTAGTTAAGATTTTATTTTCTAAATGAATCACTCTTATCTTATTATAATTTATAATTTCTTTATGTTTAACTGGTGGCTTTTTATTAATTTATAATTAGATTAATTTTTTTAAGTTTTTCTTAAGTTATGAATTATTATAATCTTTATTCATTAAGAATGAATTGTTAATTATTGATTATTTATTATAAATTTGGTTGTTTTCTCTTTGGATTAGAATTTAAAGCATTAATAATTTCATTTATTTCACTTTATTAAGTTTATGTTCTTTATTTTAATTCATTTTTTAATTCATCTAAAACATTTCCAACAACTTAACCAGATTCTTGAGATGATTTTGGAGTACTTTAGGATTCTTAAGGTTATTCTCCCACAATACCTTTTGGAGTTCTATTTGGATTTTATTGGTTTTCTTATTCAATTATATATTGTATTTTATAGTATTCTAATTTTCTTCTTTGATTGTAAAATTCGTTTAATATGGAAACAATTTATTCATTAACGGCCCACCTTGGAATATCCTTATGGAACTGCAAATGTAATGAATTATGAATACTCTATAAAATTCAACTAAAATCTTAATTTTCTTTGGATATGATGATAATGTGTAGAGTTTTTTACAATGTTCTACTTCTTCATCATATTATTCTAAATCCTTTGTAAAATTGAAAATATTATACTTTAAACCAAATTGTAGCCTTAGTTGGTTAGTTGAGTATCAAATCATTAACTACTTTGGTGTAATAATAGTTTTAAGATTCAGCATATTTATTATAAAGGGAAGAAGTGATTCTTTATGATAGAGAGACTTTCTTAAATAATAATCTAACAATACTCTACCTTTCATTCTAATTTTATCTTGATTCTTTCCATACATAACCTTTCTATTTGGAATACAAATAAGGCATTCCATTTTGAAAATAAAATAAATTTAAATTAAGTTAAATAACTTGCATAAAACAATAATATTAAATGAATTAATAACTAAACTTAATTTATAATAAAATAATTAATAGAAGATAGTATTATAAGTAAGATATGGCTGAAATCTAAAAAAGTTTAAATATATGTAAAATAAATTGATTTATATAATTATGATTATAATTTTGATTTTAGATTTGGAATTTATATATTTATCCTTATATCACTTAAGGTATTTAATAATAATTAATAGATTTCCATTTTATTAATTTATGAAATAATCTCATTAGAATAGAATGCTCTATAAATTACTTTAGTCAAAGTCATTACTTAATATGTTTACACCTGAAAAGGATTCAATTATTACAGATCCAAATAGAGTTAAGGAGATATGTCTTAAACATAATTTGAAAGTATTAATACTATAAAAATAGGTTAGATTTTATTAAAANATTTAAAGCATTAATAATTTCATTTATTTCACTTTATTAAGTTTATGTTCTTTATTTTAATTCATTTTTTAATTCATCTAAAACATTTCCAACAACTTAACCAGATTCTTGAGATGATTTTGGAGTACTTTAGGATTCTTAAGGTTATTCTCCCACAATACCTTTTGGAGTTCTATTTGGATTTTATTGGTTTTCTTATTCAATTATATATTGTATTTTATAGTATTCTAATTTTCTTCTTTGATTGTAAAATTCGTTTAATATGGAAACAATTTATTCATTAACGGCCCACCTTGGAATATCCTTATGGAACTGCAAATGTAATGAATTATGAATACTCTATAAAATTCAACTAAAATCTTAATTTTCTTTGGATATGATGATAATGTGTAGAGTTTTTTACAATGTTCTACTTCTTCATCATATTATTCTAAATCCTTTGTAAAATTGAAAATATTATACTTTAAACCAAATTGTAGCCTTAGTTGGTTAGTTGAGTATCAAATCATTAACTACTTTGGTGTAATAATAGTTTTAAGATTCAGCATATTTATTATAAAGGGAAGAAGTGATTCTTTATGATAGAGAGACTTTCTTAAATAATAATCTAACAATACTCTACCTTTCATTCTAATTTTATCTTGATTCTTTCCATACATAACCTTTCTATTTGGAATACAAATAAGGCATTCCATTTTGAAAATAAAATAAATTTAAATTAAGTTAAATAACTTGCATAAAACAATAATATTAAATGAATTAATAACTAAACTTAATTTATAATAAAATAATTAATAGAAGATAGTATTATAAGTAAGATATGGCTGAAATCTAAAAAAGTTTAAATATATGTAAAATAAATTGATTTATATAATTATGATTATAATTTTGATTTTAGATTTGGAATTTATATATTTATCCTTATATCACTTAAGGTATTTAATAATAATTAATAGATTTCCATTTTATTAATTTATGAAATAATCTCATTAGAATAGAATGCTCTATAAATTACTTTAGTCAAAGTCATTACTTAATATGTTTACACCTGAAAAGGATTCAATTATTACAGATCCAAATAGAGTTAAGGAGATATGTCTTAAACATAATTTGAAAGTATTAATACTATAAAAATAGGTTAGATTTTATTAAAATAATTAAAAAGTATGCGAGATATGTGCAATTGAGTTTGCATATGATCATTAATAATTACATCATATAAAGAGTGGAATTATTTTACATCCGTTTTAAGAATTGTAGAGCAGAGTGATAAAAACTGAACATTTTTAATTGAATGAATAAATAAAGGAATTTAAAAATTGTAAATAAAAATAAAACATCTTAATAAAACTAACTAATTAATTAGAATCAGTTTAGAATAAGGTTTAATAAGTATATGAGTAGGTTAAAGTAATTAATACATAAGGAATGATAGAATTTTAAGAATAATAAATTAAATAAATTTGTTAAAAGCTAGAATATACATTATTACAATTAACACGAAATAGATAATCAATATCAAATTAGAATTATAAATAATTATAAATTAAATTACATAATTATTAAGATGATATTTAATTAATGAAAAAGGATATTGAAGATAATTTAGATAGTATTATTAATAGAATGGAGATTAATCAATTAAGTGAAATAATTCATAAATATCAAATGAAATTAGACTTTTACTTAAGTGAATGTAATTAGACTAGATAATTATAATAATAAATATTGAATATGTTTTATATAGAATTATAGAGATTGAGTAAATAATGAATATAAATAATATTATATGAATCATCAGAGATAATTTTAAAGTTTGAGAAGTGTCCCAGATGTCCAAGAAACTGATGAAATGGAAGATAGAATATTTTATTAGATGGTAGGAACAACTTAATAGGAATCTAATATTCTTCCAAATAGTGATCGTACATCTATAGAGGAATGGATGAAATTATAATAAAGTTTAAAAGAAGAATAATACAAAATGAGATAAGAAGATGAACTTAAAAATAAATTGTTAGATGAATTAAAACATGAAAGCAGGAATTATTATTAAACTTATATTAATGTATTAGTTGAGAGTAATATGAATTAAGAGTAAAAGACATTAGAGGAATCCACATCTAGATTATTTAGAAATGCAGAAACTAATGTAAAATTGATATTTGAAAAATTATCAAATACAAAAGTATGTTCTGCAATATTCCAACATCATAATAATACAAATCGAACTACTAAAATTGAGACTCTTATACGAACATTCATTAATAGTATATATGATAATATAGCATGTGGATCTATGTGGAAATAACCAATTTTGAAATTAATAAGTGAAATAATTACCACAGAAGTCGATAGATAAGAATTTCCTGATTTCTTATGGGATCGAGAAGAAACTTTAACACAATTTATAATGAAAGAATTTACAAAAAGACCTGAAAATGTCAAATATACTAAAGTTATATTTAAAAACTCTTTGATTCAAATAACTAAAGTAGATAAATTTTTGGATTTAGACAAAAGGAAAATAGCAGACAAATTACGTGATATTAAGAAGGAATAAGAAAAAAAATAGAAGGATGAAAAACAAATATTGACTTCATCTGCTTTTGCTGTTAAATAAGTACCCATTATACAAAATTCATTACATAAATCAGTACCTTAAAGACAAATACCTATTATAGTTCCAATCAGAAATATAGAGACACCCTAATAAAATATGACAGTTTATTATGCAAATTTAATTAAATAATATGATCAATCAAAAAAAGTAAATACTAAACATTCAAGAAGAAATTAAAACTAATTACTTGAATTTTCATTAAAAGTTCTTTAATTTGGAGAAGAATAAAAATAAGCTAAATTCTTAACTATGGAAAGGAGAAGTGTTGCACCTCTTTAAGAATCTCATTCAGAATCACCTATTAGAAAATTATCTGAGGTTTATAGTCATAATAGTAAATCTGATCAATATATGAATTAAGAAATTAATAGTGTATTGATTGCTTGTATAGATAAATTTAAATAGCTTGTAAATAACATTATGGTGAATATTTTTAAGAATATTTACCTAATACCTTAAGGTATTCGTATTATTTGTAAAATGATTCAAATTACAATCTTAAAAAAGTTTCCAGATGCCACTGAATAATAAATCTAAGATAATATTTTTAGTTTCTTATTTAATGTTTGGTTAATACCTTAATTAGTATTTCCAAAATAATATTCATCTTTTAAATATATTCGTGAAGATCATGAAAATACAGTTTAGTAAATTCATAATATAATTAAAAAAATGATTAAAAATCAAAAATATAATGATGATCCTTAATACACTAGATTAAATTAATATATGCAAGATTTGTAACCATCCCTTAAAGAATATCTTCAAGAAATTTTAAATTTGTGTCCTGATTCTGTTAATGCAATAATTAATGATACTAATAAAATAGATGGAATTTAATCCAATTGTGTTTGTATAGGATTAGATGAAATTAAAGATCTTTGTTTATTATTATAAGATATGAAAACATTCAAAACTGAATCTACAGATCTTTAAAAAGTTATTAATTAACTTGTTACTCTAGCTACAAGAACTTTAGAAATAGATAAACATGAAAATATATTTAGATAATAATCAAATGTATAAGTTGAATAATAAATTTATGCATTAATCTTAAATTTTTCTATTCAAAACAATATTGTGTATTAAGAGTAAGTATAACCTTTGAAAAAGATAAAAGATGAAAAAGTGAGAAATCAAAGGAAACTTATTAATGCTATAATGAAGTGTTTAATTGAAATTTAAGATTTAGCTACTTCCACATCTGGAAATTAAGAAGAAACCAGTTTAAAAAGGGTTCTTACTAATTTTGTTGATGTAATTATTTATGTTATATCTTAAGAAATACACTTATTTAGATGATAAAAAAACTGTATTCTAAATTAAATATGTATTAGAATAACTAAAATTATTAAATAAAGAAGATTTGTAAAGTAATTTAAGAAATATTTATTAAATTTTGAATTAGGAATTTTAAGAACGTTCAATGAATTTGAATGAACATATTCAATAAACTAAATATCAATTATTGAGTGCAAAGTATAATATTAAGAAAAATTATGAAGTTATGAGAGAGTCTTTTGAATAATTAAGTCAAGAAAAACGTTAAAAATAATTATATGATTTTATTGAAAAAACACCTCTAACATTATGTGTCACATCTCCAAAAACTAGAGAAGGATTATTTTCTATTAAAGCTATGAAATTAAGAAATAATAATAATAATGAATCCTTGGATGAAAATTAAATTTGGGTTGAATAATAGAGTGAATGCATTCACAATGCTATTAATCTAGAATTTATTAAATAAATTGTTGGAGGAGCCAGTCCAAATGATTAGAAAAAAAACTCTGAATTCTCAAATTCTCATTGTTCTGATATCAAATAATTTATTGAAAACTTTTCATCACTACAAGAAGTAAAAGATGCAGTCATTTCTGGAGAAGATAAGGCTGGAGTAAAAAATGCTTATTTTGACTTTATATAAGCTTTAGCTGCTTTTTTAAAAGGAAAGAATGAAATGAAAATAGATGAAATCTAAATGATGGATATGCTTGAAAAATATGTCAGTAAACGTGTTTATGATAAGTAATAATTTAAGTATTATTGAGTTAGAGTCTATCCAAAAGAGAGAACTTATAAAGATGCTGGTCTTTATTTTAGAATTAAATCTTTAGAATGGGTAAACTATGACCATTTAGAAATAATTAAATAAAATAGGGTTGATGAAATGTGGGATTTAGCAGTTGAAGGTATTCAATATACTTTAATAATTTATAGCTTTATTGAACATCGATAATTGCAAAACAGCTGTAAATAAATTAGAAGCCATGATATAATGTTCAAAAATAATGAATGATGTCCTCAAATTAACTTCATTAAAAGAGGAAGCTACATCTGCAGATACTGTATTACCTATCCTTATTTACATTTTGATTAAAGCAGCTCCATAAAGATTGCATAGCAACTTAAACTTTGTTTCATTATTTTTAGACAAAAGCAAAACTGTAAGTTAATAAGGATATTGTTTAACCTAATTATAATTGGCAATACAATGGTTAGAAGAAGTAGATCATAAACTATTAAAAATGGATTAGTTGAACTTTCTTGAGTAATTTTAATTTTAATTTTATAGAACAATAACAAAAGCAGAAATTAGATATGGTATTCATTATTTAAAGAGAAGAAATAGATCAGAGAGAATTTCAATGCCTTTAAATAAAATTTAAGCACTTATCAATTGATTTAAATGTCAAATTATAGTAATTTAACTTAACAAATTAAAATTAAAAGCATAACTCTAATTTATACATTTTAGAAATTTTAATTATACAAATAATATATTTTAAATAAGCAGAAATTATTCTATATTTTTAGATATAAAGTTTCCTTTTTAATCTCATCTAATTTAAATTATGAAATTATTCATTAGATAATTTAATTTTTTTTTAATTAAATATCTTTATAAAATAATGAAATTTATATTTAATATAAATATAATTAATATATATATATATAAAATATTATTGTGTATTTTTTATCAATCTTATTCAGATAATTAAATTAAGTATCCTTGATCCCATTTACCCTTTATAACTTATCCATCAGCAGTTGTAAATTCTCCTTCTCCATGCACTATTCCATCTTCAAATTCTCCAAAATATTGTTCTTGATTTGTAAGAATGAGTGTTCCTTGTCCATGCATTTTTCCTTATAAAAAGTTACCTAAATTAATTAATATCAATATATGTACCTTCATATGAAGCCCATCCATTCTCAATAGTTGTCAAATTATTCCAATCAATTGGCTCAGTTAATTCTTCAGCTTGTAGATTTGTTAATCTTCCTTGACCTTCATAAAGATTATCTTTCCAATAACCTGCATAAACTTATTTTTCTTCAGAATCTGTTAAAATACCAAATCCGTTTCTAGTTTAAGGTGGATATCCTTATCCTCTATAAATAAATCCATCTTCATATTGCAATGCCAATTCTAAAAATAATTATATTTAAAATACCTTGAATATTTTCATCTTCTTCTTCACCTTAAGGTTCATTGGCTTAATTAGTTTAGCGACCTTTGCTACCAGAATCATCCATCTGATATTTTTTGATGATTTCTTCTGTACTTTTGAGAGCATTCTAATATCTCTTATCTAATTCTTCATCTGGTTGAGATTATGGAACTTATGGCTTTTTCTATGTAGTAGGTGATTTTTGCTTTTGTTAGCTAGCCTATGGATGATAGCCAGGCTATGGATGATTAGCAACTAAAAAAATCAAATAAGAACTTACTCTTATTTGGCTGTTATGGTTTTTAAACTTAAGGTTGCTAAGCATTTCTAATTCTCTCTTAAACTTATTCTAGTGTCAGATACTATCTTTAAGGTGATTAAAATTAAGGAGCTGGTGATCTTGGTACTTATTGAGATTGCATAAGTCCATTTCTTGATGGTGATTATGCTACTTTCAATCTATCTGGAGATTGAAATGTTCTTTAGGGTGAAGCCATAATTTAACTCATCATTGGTTGAGGTTGGTATGTTTGAGGCATGATAGTCTAAGTATATGGATTGTAAGGATAAGATGGAGCAAATCTAAGACCAGAGTAATTATATTGTGGAGGATTGTAAACAGGTGGTCTCCATTACTATGGTACTTATGGAAGTACACCATAGGGAGGATATCTGTATTATGGATATACTTAAGGATAAAAGTGCTAAGGATAATACANCATCAGCAGTTGTAAATTCTCCTTCTCCATGCACTATTCCATCTTCAAATTCTCCAAAATATTGTTCTTGATTTGTAAGAATGAGTGTTCCTTGTCCATGCATTTTTCCTTATAAAAAGTTACCTAAATTAATTAATATCAATATATGTACCTTCATATGAAGCCCATCCATTCTCAATAGTTGTCAAATTATTCCAATCAATTGGCTCAGTTAATTCTTCAGCTTGTAGATTTGTTAATCTTCCTTGACCTTCATAAAGATTATCTTTCCAATAACCTGCATAAACTTATTTTTCTTCAGAATCTGTTAAAATACCAAATCCGTTTCTAGTTTAAGGTGGATATCCTTATCCTCTATAAATAAATCCATCTTCATATTGCAATGCCAATTCTAAAAATAATTATATTTAAAATACCTTGAATATTTTCATCTTCTTCTTCACCTTAAGGTTCATTGGCTTAATTAGTTTAGCGACCTTTGCTACCAGAATCATCCATCTGATATTTTTTGATGATTTCTTCTGTACTTTTGAGAGCATTCTAATATCTCTTATCTAATTCTTCATCTGGTTGAGATTATGGAACTTATGGCTTTTTCTATGTAGTAGGTGATTTTTGCTTTTGTTAGCTAGCCTATGGATGATAGCCAGGCTATGGATGATTAGCAACTAAAAAAATCAAATAAGAACTTACTCTTATTTGGCTGTTATGGTTTTTAAACTTAAGGTTGCTAAGCATTTCTAATTCTCTCTTAAACTTATTCTAGTGTCAGATACTATCTTTAAGGTGATTAAAATTAAGGAGCTGGTGATCTTGGTACTTATTGAGATTGCATAAGTCCATTTCTTGATGGTGATTATGCTACTTTCAATCTATCTGGAGATTGAAATGTTCTTTAGGGTGAAGCCATAATTTAACTCATCATTGGTTGAGGTTGGTATGTTTGAGGCATGATAGTCTAAGTATATGGATTGTAAGGATAAGATGGAGCAAATCTAAGACCAGAGTAATTATATTGTGGAGGATTGTAAACAGGTGGTCTCCATTACTATGGTACTTATGGAAGTACACCATAGGGAGGATATCTGTATTATGGATATACTTAAGGATAAAAGTGCTAAGGATAATACATTAAATTAATAACTTAATTAATCAAATAGATGATAGATCGCTCTTCTTCTGAAGATAATAATGATATCAATGATAACAAGAAACTATTTCAAATTTAAGATAAGTTGATCAAGAAGGTCAAGAAATAGAGTTATACATTTGAAGATGGATAATATTATTTTAATGTATATTATCATCTTTTAGAAACAATTTAAGCTTACAGCTTATAAAAAGGTTACAGTATCAAAATTTAAAGGAAACACAATGATTAGTTTACGTGAGTACTTCGATAAAGATGGATAAATGTTGCCAACTAAAAAGGGAATTACATTATAATTAGATAATTGGGAGAAATTCAAATAATATATTGGGGAGATTGATGAATGCATAAATAAATTAAATAAATGAATTACGTATCACGCAATCCTTAAGTCCCTATCTATCTATAGATAAAGCAATTTGTCTTAGGTCTAGCCCAAAAGCGAAGCTAGAAAATAGTATTAAATGAGGTTTAATCTCTCATTAATCAATTGGGTGTACCTGGTGAATAGTATTTCCTGCTTCAACTCTTAGAAAACATAGAAGTGCAGAAAGAGAAACAATCACTAACACAGAAAGGGTAATTTCTAGTATAATGGCTCTAATAAGCCTCATCTAAATCCCATTTTATAGATTACTTTTGTGGTGTAGTTGAAGCTATATGTCCCTAATCCTAATCCATTACAGAATATTTGTGTGAATTGTGTAATGTTCTTAAAGTACCATCTTTGATATAAATGATAATGTGGTTGTCAATCACATTTTCATCAAATGTGAGTTTTTGTAAAGAAGGCATTAAGATGTTAAAAAAGAAGCTATAAGAGCCATTTTAATAAAAAAATAATTTATAGGTACCCTAGTATGTAATTCACACATTGTTGTATCAACTCAGAAACATTCCTGAATTATCGGTAAAATATTTAAATAATATTAGGATCTTGAATAAGAAATTAAGAATTTCAATGAGTATGTTTAAAACACAAAATAGGCAGATTTAAAATGTTTGTATGATGATGGTAAAAAGTACATGAAATTGGATCCAGTAAACATAGAAATTCCTAAAATTAATGAATGCATTAAGCCTGTAGATATTTTAAGAGATTTAGGACCTTATACTAGCAATTTATCATAAATATTTACAGAATATAGTGATAGTGATATAATGGATTGTTTATTGTATTTAGCCAATAATCAAGGTGAGGTAGTACCTCAAGATGTATAATAGTTGTTTAAATTGACATAAAATACTTAATAACCAGATTGGGATTAATTATCAGTTGAATAAAATAAATAATAGGAAGATGATTTTATTAAATTCTTTATTAATGACAACAATAAACGATAGTGGTCTTAAGTATTTGAGAAATTAGATAGACCTAATTTAGAATTTTCAACATAAGGTTTTAATAATTTAATGGGATTCTTGGCCAAAATTAAGAAATAATAATAATAATTTTAATTACCACATAGATTATTATTTGATAAATGGCATAATAAGAAATCTTAGATCACCTTTCTTTCATTTATGTTAAAAGCTAATAAACCTGAATAGTTGTTTTGGAATGAAATTTAACCTAAAAAGTTAGTTATTATGGAACATAATTCTAATTATAAAACTTAATAATAATTATAATATTGGTAAAATTTAGAATTTGTTTAAATGCTTATAGAGTTAAGTGAATATGGATACATAGCTGAAATTAGAGATTTTTTTGATATACCAATTCGTTAAAATCCAGATTTAGTAATTTTGGCTTTATTCTAAATTTCACCTACTTAAGGTGGAGCATTAATAGATGAATTATTTACATAATTATTTCCTAATTATGTATCATAACATGCTAATTCTTCAACAGTATTAGAATAAATGTGGAAATATAATTAAAATTTATTTATAACTGGTATAAGTGAGTTGTATAAAAAGGAATAAGGAAAGAAAGAAAATTCATGTTTAAATTTATCAAGAGTATTGGATATAGTTTAATAACTCTTTCAAAATTCTCAATAGAATAATACATCATTGTTGACCATGGCAAAATTTGAAGATTATTAATTTTCAGTTCCTTTAGGTATTTTAGCAGGTAAGAGAGAATATTTGAATTTTGATATTTGGTTGAATGAAAGAATTAAATCTTAAGGTATTCCTTTTGTAAATGTATTATTACAATATATAGAAGAAAATGTTATTCAATAAATAAAGGAATACCAAATAAAATCTGGATTACCAAGTGGTTAATTGGGATAGATGTAAATTCAATAATTGGATTAGATATTAGATAAGGGATAATTGAAATTAGAAATGATAACAATTATTTTTGAATAATTAATGAATTAAGGAGATAAATTAGGTAATAAAATAAAACAAACAACATAACAATTTTATAAGGAAGTTGTACAAGTATTTCCTTAATTGGCAGGATAACCAAACTAAAAAACAAATTAAGAAGTAGAAAGTAAGACAGACAGTTATTTTGAGAGTTATTATAGTGAATAGATAAGTTTAGAAAACTTTTTAAATTAGATGATTTAATGGAAAACTTAGGGTAGTATATAAGAGAAAGAGGTTTTTGCTTGTATAATAACAAATTTGTATAATGAATATTAATTTCATTTGAAATACCCTAAAAAGGAATTGGAATTAACAGGATAATTATTTGGAGGTGTATTGGAAAGAGGATTAGTAGAGGGTCAAAGTATGTAAATAGGTTTGAGAATAATTTAAGTTTCATTAAAGAATAATACATAGAGATATGATTTTGCTGTTAAAGCATTAGATGTAATGAAAAATAAAATATATGAATGGCCTTGGTTTGCATAAGATGTTATGGCATGTGAACAATTATCTTTTAAGAATCCTGATCTTCTGGCAGAGATTATAAGAGTGTGTGAAAAACATGGAATAAAATCACCATTATAACCTGCATAACCAATATAGACAGTTTTTCATAAACCACTTTAATTAGTTGCTTAAAAAGAAAAATAAGAAAAATAAGAAGAAGAGCCAGTTTAATTGATTTTAAAGAAATCTGAATCAGTTCCTGTTCAATAGACATAACCATCTCCTATTGTAGTTCCAGCAATAGTACAACCAATATAAATACCTATATAATAACCATAACCTATTATAGTACCATAATAGTAACCAGTCACTTAGGTTCCATAACATTCATAAGTACATGTATTATCAGTTACTCCTCCTCCTACTTTATAGAAATCCTCATAATTACCAGTTTAGCATACACCTCAACCTTAAAAATAAAAATAAGATGATAATAATACTAATATTAATTTAACATACAAATAAATCTTATAATTAGAATTTGATGAGTTTTAAAGATGTGGAGCTGATTCAGAAGTCAAAGAATATTTTACATTTACATTGAACAGTATCTCTCAGAATAATGTTGAATAAAGGGCAGCAGAAATAAGAACTAAATTAGAAAACCAAGATGCTTTATTCTATTTCATTAAAACAATTGCTTATTTACGTTCTCCTATGGCTTAATAGTAAGCTTAGGGTCCTAATGTAATGTGTTGCTTACTTGCTGCTTTGAATAAATCAAAATATTTTTCAGAAGTTGCCAAAGAAGTCAGTATAGGTTTAACAAGATTACTGACTTTCAATAAAGCAAGTCCTTCTGCTGATGATAGAAGTACTATCAAAAATATGGGAAGTTTCTTAGGCTAAATTACTGTATCAAGAGATAAACCATTCTTGTTTAAATATTTTGATTACAAAACCTTATTAAAATAAAATCAACTTACAATTTATCCTTTATGCAAAATTTTAGAATAAGTCAAATCTAGTCAAATTTTTACAAAAAATAATAAGTGGGTCAATAAAATTTTATAAGAATTAGATGCTGCTAAAGAAACATGCAATACAATGGCTAAATATGAGATTATGAATCTACTTAAATAAATCGAATATACTGTTTAACCTATTAATCCAACACCCACTCCCATTACTATACCAAATCCTGTTGTACCGATTATAACATAACCAATAGTTTAGCCTATTATGGATTTGGACCCACTAAATAAATTAAATATTAAGAATCTACCTTAATATGTGATGGCTGATTCAAAAAACTTAAATGATAAATTGAGTGAGGCTGATTGCAAAACCCTTGTGGCTACAGCATTAGATCATGCTATATCTGATATTATTCCTCCTGTTATTAGCAGAAGTGTTACTATTGCACTTATTACAACAAGAGAACTAGTTTTTAAAGATTTTGCACTTGAACCAAATGAAAAATATATGTTAAGAGGAATGCATATGATAGCTTCTCATTTATCAGGAAGTTTGGCCATGGTTACTTGCAGGGAACCATTAAAAGTTAGAATCACTCATTATCTTAAAGAAGGAATAGAATAAATTGATATTGATAATAAAACTAAAGAAACATTTGTCTAAACTGCAGCTTAAGAAAATTTAGATCTTGGTTGTGCACTTATTAGAAAAGCAGTTATAGAAAGAGCACTTGAAGATGTTAATTAAGATCCTTCAATTTTGGAATAATTAGAAAAAAGATAAAGATGCAAAGAAAAGGGTTAATAATATAGAGATGAAATTACATAAAATTAATTAAAATTTTTACCTGAACCACTATAACCAAGAATATCTGGTTTGACTGATGAAGAAATTAGAATTTATGAAGAATTTGGTACAAAAAAGAAATAACCTAAACAATCTGTCTTGTAAAAAGTATCTACTTTATGTTAATTACTCTAAGACCCTTAAAGCAATGAAGAAAAAATCTAATAATTAATCCAAGATTTAAATGAATAAGATTAATCAAATCCTGAATAATTCTATAAAGATTTAGCTGACAAATTTTTATAGGTCATCTTAACCAATAATTTAACTTCAGAGAAAATATCCATTTCTTTAGATTTAATTACTATTCTTATTAGAAAAATAAATGAAAAAGTTGGTAAGAAGTGGAGTGAATTAGTTACAGAATTCATTACTAAAAATATTGAACTCTTAGAACATAGTCCATTATGGTGGTAAGCATTCCCTATAATGTTGAATAAAAGATTAATACAAAGTTAAGAAGCTGAATAAGTGATGACTTAAATTTTAACTAAAGATAATCAAATGAATGTTAGTTCTATTGTATATATACTTAGAAAAGTAATAATTGAAGAGGACAATAATCCATATTTAAATTCATTCAGAAATATTATTAAGGAACTCAGTAAAAAGAAAGATACTAATCCAACTGTCTCTAAATTCTTTTTAGAACTTACTAATTATGTTTCTAATTCTTCTTAAACTAAAGTCTTTTAAAAGAAATTAAATTTAATCAAAGGTTTCTATTAAAAAATTGATGAAGAATTTTCTAATAAAGTTTCTCTTAAATTAAAATAATGGTATTAATTAAGTTCAGAAGAAGAATTCAGCAACTTTTTTAGAGTTGAAGGTGAAAGCTAATTTTTTGTTGAAGATTAATTGAGTAAGTTTTGTGCTTATGCAATTGAATTGAGTATGACTGATGTTAATAAAGAATATATGGATCACTCTTAAATTGAATAATTAGGTAAAATGCTTACAATAATGGCTAAAGGACTTGATCCTAAAATGAAACCTAAATTTTTTGAAAAACTATTTGATGGATGCTTAATGGTACTCACAAAATTACATGAAGTTACTAAATAGAGATTTAATTAAAGATAATTATTCAAACTCTTTTATAATTTACTTTTTGATTTACAAATTTTGGATGAAGAAAATATTAAATTATTTCATAATAAATTTGCTGAATTTTTAGAAAAGGTTGAACCTAGTCTGTATCCTGGATTTTCTTATGCTTGGTTAGAATTACTTTGTAATAGATATTTCTAATAAATTATAACTACAAATGAAATTGCTTATGCTAGGTTGATCATTAAATTATTAGAATTTGTGAGAGATACTATTACTGAAGAAACTATACATTATCATTATGTTTAAGAATATCTTAAAGGAGTTACAAGATTATTTATGTTATTATTAACTGATTAGAGAAAGTTCTGTAGTAAATATGCATTCAGTTTTGCAGATGAAGTACCTTTCAATCATGTTTAATTATTAAATTTGAGTTTAGCTGCTTATCAAAATGATCAAACTGATGATCCTTAATCTTGCACTAATATTTATGATATTGCAGATGCTCAATAATTTGGATAGATAGTTCATGCTTGTTTTGAAGAACCTACTTAAACCAAAATCAAAGAGGAAATTCAATTTATGTTAAATATGAATGATGAAGATTTAAAATTTAAAGTAAGTAAGTACTTTGATTATGATCAAAAATCTAAATTACCTTGTAGTATATCTGGATTCTTCCTTTTATTACCTAGACATGAAAATCTTACTATCCAATAATAAAGAACATTATTGACAAGAATAATAAAGAATTCAAGTTTTGCCATTAGAAATAATGTAATGAATGTAATTTTGAATTAAATTCGTTATCCTGAAAGAGCAACTGAATTCTATATTCGATACATCTTATAATAGTTCATTGTTGGTGATAATTTCTAAATTTAAGAATAATTTACGACGTATTATTATTGTTTATTATAATTAGTTTGATCACTAAACGTTTCTTATCTGAAAACCCAAAGACTTGGGGAATGTTGTATTTACATGAAGAATTAAAAAGAACTTAATCTAATAACAACCAATATAAAATGTATTAGATTTAAAGACAATGACTTATTAATAAAATGTTCATTTAATAAAATCATTTTTATTGTAAAATATTAAAGAAATATTCTACTTCTAGTATGCCATCTTCTTACAAATCAGTGCAATGAATAGCATTTTTAACTCTATCAATACCAAATTTGGCTCTTAATGTTTAAGGTCTCAAAGTCTTAGCAATTTCTGGATCATGGGGTCCACATAGATCTCTAAAAGATTTAACCTAAATATTTTAATGTATTTATATACAGCATTTTCTTATCTGATTTCCATAGCAATACAAGGACCAGATGTTAAATGTTCAGACATGGCTTAAAATTCAGGTAATACACCCTAAATAAATTATGGATAATCATATACTTTATAGACTTCAAAGAATTCTTCACTTGTAGCTCTATCTAAATAGAACATTTGCATAGCTGAAATTTCAAAACCTTCACTTAAAATGATATCTATAATTTATCCTGCTCTTCCTTCCAATACTATATGTGGTTTAATGATGGCACAAGTGCAATTATTAAATACTGCAGTTGATTTTAGATTAGATTTATCAGAGAAAAAGAAATCTAATTCTCTTTATGCTGATCCAGCTATTCATTATAAATTAATCATTTTACGAGCATCACTTCCATGACAAGCATTTCTAACTCCTTCTGTACCATATAAAGCTCTCATTGAATTTGGTGCTTCTACTCTAGCAACTTAACATTTAGTTGGTCCAATAAGATCTCTCCATTTTTTCACACTATTATCTGCTATTAATTCCAAACCCACTATAAAATCACTACATATAAATTATGTAAGTTCATCAAAGAATGGTTTGCCCTAATGAAATCTATTTATAATTTACTCTATGTTCTGCATAGAATTATTGAGCATCACCAATTTACATTCTAGTCATTTTCAAATTACCAATTACGAAACCGTTCTTTTCAATTGCAGTAATTATCTTTCCAATATGTGTATATGCATCTGGTTTTATCATACCAAATGTTCTAAATATTTAATTAAGATACTTACTTTCCTCTTTAGACTTCAAATTTCGATCTTGTAAATACATCTGCATAATCTACTATTTTTAATTATCTTGAAAAAACAGTCACAATAGACCCAACATATAAATCCTTCAATTAAACAGAAGGATACTCACATCTTTTAAGAAATATTCTTTTGTTTTTCAAATCAAACTAAATCCATTAATCATTCATATACCATCTCAATCGTCTTATCAGCCATAAAGTAAATGAGATTATAACTCCTTATCAAAGAAGCACTTGTGTCAAACCATTCGACTATAAATACATATCTTTCATCATTTACTGCCATCTGTTAATAATAATATAATAATATATATATATTATAACAAATTTTCATTATAAATCTTATTTTTCATTCAACTTATCTCATTTTTATTTGTTTAGAATCTAATAATTATATAATATCAGAACTCTTTGAATTTATTTATTGATCAATTCTATAATTTATCTTTTTCTAATATTTAATCTATTTTATTTGTTTTTCAAAGCATCATTATAATATATTACTAATCATTTAACTCTTAATAATAACATTTAATTATTAAATGGCTGATAAGTTTCTTTAATTAACAAATAATTATGGCTATCAATACTAAAGAAGAACACAAAAATTGAATGATTAAGCTTAACATTCATAAAGAATCTACACTGATGTTTCACCTTTGCCAAAATAAAACAACCCTATTTACAATTCTCCTAGAAAATTAATGAAAACTACATGTGCCTCTTTTTTTGACCATTTCTAAAAACTTCCAAGTCCTAAACTAACTGCTTATTAGACATATCTATAAACAATATTATAAAACAAGAATGAAATATAAGCCAAATAAAATTACTAACCTTCTTTTACATTACATAACATTTATGGATAGAAAATTAATACTTAGAAATTGTCAAAGGATACAATTAAATAAATATAAAACTAACAATAAAATAAATCAGTTTGCAAAATTTAGTTAAAAAATACAACCAATTCTAATTCATAATATCATTCTCCTCGTAAAACTAGAATATAATGTATAAATAATTAATCAAGAATATAAATTATAAACAACTAGTCGAAATAAATTTAAAAAAGTAAAATAGATATTATTCAAGAGAAATCTGACTAGTAATAGCTATAATCTAAAATATAAAATATTGAAAGTAAAAGAATTTTAACATTTGATGATAATTTTGATGATATTGAACCATGGAATACTTCAGAATAAAAATATTGATTGAATTCATACCTTATCTATATTCTTTTTAGACTAACCATAAAAATAGATTTAAACTTATTATTTATTTCTATTATTAAGGTTAGTTCATTATCATTTTAAATATCTATTATAAATATAATTATTTCATAATAATTAATAAAAATCTCAGACTTTAGAAATAATTAACAATTATACTTTTAGAGTCTAATTTTATATCGAGAAATAGAAATTTAAAATTATTTTTGAGACTTTCTTCAAAATTTATTTAAAATATCAACAATATCTATATTATAGTTTAGGAAAACATTAAATAATGCATCTCCTTTAATGATATTAGTGAAACTACTAATAAAAACTAAAAATATTATTAGGAGATAAATTTATAAAATTCAAATATTCTAATACTATTACGAGGATTCCTATTTCTATTACTTCCAGAATAATAAATAAAAATTATAGATAACAATATAATGATCCTTATATAGAAAAAAACCTGATTTTTTTAATTTATTCGAAATCATTTTTAATTTATTTTATAGAATTTATAGATTATATTTGTTAAGCATTAAATCATAGTTATTTTATTTAGGATAGCTTATATATTGAATTATTTTATATATATAATTGATTAACCAAACATTTTTATTAATTTAATTCGACAAATTAAGTTAATATTGCTACTTAAAAATAATTGTTTAGAACATAATACTTAATTTAAGTACTGGTCTTATTTTATTTATCACAATTTTCAATAAATATTCTTAATTTTCTAACAAATATAATAATTCATTTCAACATATATTTAATAAACTATACACTTATTATCTATAGAAAATCAGCTTAATAATTGAGGAAGATGATTTAAAAATAATAAGTTGATGATTATACTTAAATTTAATATTATATTATTAATTTTTATAAATGTCAAGAAGAAGCATTTTACTAGGATAAACAATGTCTGATTCAGAAAGACAGAATTTACAAAAAATCATCTATTAAATAGAATAGAATCCAGATATTTATGAATAATTATCTGAAGAATAAGTGCTTGGAATCATATGCATCATTCTTAATAAGTCTTCATATCATAGATCTTTTGCTGAAATGGATATTTTAAAAAAAGCAACCAAAAGCAATGAATACTTCTAGAACATGATAAATCAACCTTAAGGTGAATTATTATGGGAAAGATGTTTAAGGAAAATGACTTATAATTTTTTACCAATCGGATTCAATCTTTTTAGAGAAGGAGATGCTGGAACAACATTCTATATCATTTTATAAGGTCGAGTTTCAATACATAAAAAATATCAAGTTGGAGTTAATTAATTTGAAGAAAGAGAACTGACTCAGTTGCATAAAGGTTAATCTTTTGGAGAATTAGCATTAGAAAATGATGCTCCAAGATCAGCATCTGTAAAAGCATTAAATTCTACTCATTTAGCTGTTTTAGAGAAAGAAGACTATATGATAATAAAAAAGACTTTAGTAATAAATTAATTTTATCATTAGTCTAATTAATAAAAGCAAATGTATTTCGAAGAATTTGCTAAATTATCTATCTTTTCAGATTGGAAATTTACAAATATTAAGGGATTGTTTGATAATGTAAAATTTCATTAATATGGATTAAATCATTAAATATATAAAGAAGGTGATTAATCAAATTAAGTATATTTTATTCAACAAGGGGAATTGAAAGTAATATTAAATATCTATAGAAATAGGTTATTAAGTACCTATAATTGATCAAATAAAATAATTAAAACTAAATCTAAATTCCTACTAATTGTGATAAATAATTAAAAGATTCTGATGAAATTAATTAACTTTAAGAACTAAGTGTATTTCATAAAAAATAATTGACAAATAGTGAAAAAATAGATGAACTTTTTTAAAAAAAGAAATATGGACATTTGATATAAGTTGATAAAAGATAAACTATAACATTAAAATATATTGGAGCAGGTGAAATGTTTGGAGAATTAGAAATTCTTAAAAATTAGGAGATTCCTCGATAAGTGAGTGTAATCACAACTCAAGAATAAAATAAAATCTATTCTATACATAAAAAAGATTTTCTTAGAGTATTATACTTTGATTAAGTTTTGCATTAAAATTTAGTATATCTAAATGATAATAAGCTAAAATAAATTTTACATTAAATCAAAGGTTTTTAAAAAAATTTCTTTGATAAATAAGATAAATAATAATTATTAGAAACTACTTAAAATAAAGATTTCTTAACTTTAGATTATAAAGAATATGAAGAATAATAATAAAATCAGAAAAAAATAAGTAGTTCAAAAAAAAATATTTCTCTTAGAAATTTTATTTTAGATAATAAAACATAAGATATTGGTTTAACACTTTAATAAAAAGAAACATTCACAAATAGAAATTAAAATTTAATGTTTCATAAACATACTTTATCAGATTTCAAATTAAATACTGATAGAGTATTAAATACAAATTCATCTTCAAAAACAAATTTAAAGATTAGATCAAATAATTAAAGTCCAGATTCTTCTTCTATTCAATAATTAAAATTGAATTTATGTAAATATTAATAGACATCACCTCTTTCAAGAACATCAAGAATGTTAAGTCCTTAAGATTCTATATTTAGTAAATCTTAAGGTTTAAGGAAGTTCTAAAATAGTTAAATTTATTTCAATAATACTTTACCATTTATTATGTAAAATAGATATATCAGAATTAAAAGTAACTTAAACAAAATTTAATGTAATTTATGAAATTTTTAATGATTTTTTTAATTTTTATTTCTTAAACTAACTTTATCATTAGTTATTAAATAATGATTTAATTATACATAATTTCTATAATAACATACTATATTTTATTCGATCAATTTGACAATTTGGCTTTGATTTATTTTCTTTATTATTAAAATTAAACCAAAATTTACTATTCAATTAACTCCCATTCATTTATATCTACATCTTACAGAAGTGTTGACACAGTCTAAATATTAAAATATGATACAGATTGAAATTGTTCTAACGATTATAAAAATTGATTTTTCATAATCTTTTTAGACTCTTCACTAGGCTTTACCCATACAACTTTTTCAATTCCACCTTATTTTAGAACTTAATATTTATAAATAATAATTTACTTTCCTCTTAAAATGCTGCGAATTATTCAGGTTTTTATAAATCTAAATATTTTTAGACACTAGACTTTACGAATTCTTAAAAAGACGAATTATATTTAGCTTAATCCGTAAATGTAATTTTTATATGCATTTCATCTGAATCATTTAATTAAATTAAAATAGAACTATTAAAATCTAATTATTCTCTGAATACAGGATCATACTTTTGAACTTAATTTTCTAAAATCTGTTCATTTTATTCCTCTTCTAAAATAACAACATGTTAATTATCATCTTCTGACTCATTCAAAAATTTATCATTAAGCAATTCTGAAGCAGTTGGTCTTTTTTCTTAATCTTCGAGACATTTTAAAATAAATTATTTTAAATCTTGATTTTAAATTAGATCTAATGTTTTTGGCTTAATTCTATTGATAACCTAAATATATCTATTTTAATAATTACCTTTTAATAAATTTAATTGGGGGCTGTGCATTCTTCATATGGTCTCTTTTAGGTAGCCATTTCTAAACATGTCATACCAAAAGCATATATATCAACTGGAGGTCCATATTTCTCTTCATAAATTTCAGGAGCCATAAATTCTGGTGTTCCAAGAACTGATTATGTAAAGTCCTATTATTGTAACTTAATCGCTAATCCAAAATCTCCTATTCTCACTTAATTATTATGCGTGTTAATAAATATATTATCACATTTAATATCTCTATGAATTACTGGATATGGAGAAATACTATGTAGATATTCTAAACCTTTTAAAATTTCTCGACACCAATGCTTAAGTATTTTTAATCTAGGTCTCTGTATTTTTCTTAAATGTCTAACCTCATTAAAATGGAATACTTTTTGAGTGATCCACCATGAACAATTTCTGTGATAAAAATAACTTCACATTTATTTTTGCTTATCCATGCATTAATCAGGCTTATAATATTTGGATGTTTGATATTATTAAGAATATTAAGTTCCTCTGATATCCTTTTCCTCTCCTCCTCTAATAAAATCAATTCTATATACATTAAGGTAATTGATCTAAATGTACTACATTCCATGCAATTTCACATCCAGACTCTTCATCGTAGCCTCTATACACAGTTTTATAAGTCCCTTTCCCGATTTACTCATTAAACTGCCTTTTAGCATTGTTATTTTAATACTCTAATAAATCTTCCTTTTGGACTCTTCTCCACAATCGAATCAGGTTCAGATTACATTTATAATAACAATTAAATTACTAAAAATATGCACCAATTATTAAATTTAGCTAATGAAAAAATAATAAAATAAAAAAAGCCCCCTGACGGGGTCGAACCGTCGATCTTCTCCTTACTAGGGAGATGCCTTAACCACTTGGCCAAGAGGGCAACCTATTCATTTATTATACAAAATTGTATAAATTAACACCTACAATTTTATTCATTTTACAAAGTTGAAATATTGATTTTTAATAGCTACTAAGTCAATTTTTAAATCCAACTATATTTTTATTTTATATTTCTAAATTTTTCTTTTTCAAAGGAATTTCTCCTAAACAACTCTATATTAAATATACTATACTAAATTAATTATTAAACTTTGTAATAATTGCATTAGCCTTCTTTAAATTCCAAATTAATTATTGATATTTTTTTATATAGTATATTTAAAAAATGATAATCTTTATTGAATCTTAAATAACATTTTAATTCTACTTCTATTTTATCCAAACAACTAATATTTCAGTTCACATAATTAATGGTTATGATACCTTATAAGATTCTTAATTATTAATTCATATTATAATTATTCTCCTATATTTATGATTGTAATCTCAGATATTGATAAAGTAAATGCTGTAAGTTAATTGAAGTCTTTTCAAAAATTTCAGCCATTATTATTAAACTTATAATGCTTATCATTTTTTGCATCTTTTAAAGAGTCTTAACAAACTGATTGCAACGATTATTTTTACTTTAAATATACCAAATTAATACTTATTTTCTATTTTTTTCTTATATAAACTATTATTGTGGTGCAATTGGCGAGCAACTTATCTAAAGCATAATTGATTATCTTTTTCTTTATAAATTTGATTTCTTTCAGAACCAAAAAGATTTAAGTACATTTTATAATGATTCTAAGAGCTGTAAATTAATTAAACTTCTTCTCTTTCATTTTATTATTTTATTGAAGCTTTAATTATTAATATTTAATTACTATTTTATATTATTTATAGTAGTGATTTCTGTTTTAAATTTTTTTATCTTCCTTTTTAAATATTTCCTAATATTGGATACAGTTATCGAAAATTAGTATATAAATTATAAAGTAAATAGGTGTTGATACTAAAAAACTATTATTAATAATTTAATATTTTTCAATTATATAAAATAGAACTAACTAATTATTAAGACGATTAGACAAAAGTTTATGAATTTTCTCTTATATAATCTATTGATTAGTTTTATTAAAATGATAAATATCTCAATAGAAAATGAGGCAACTTAAAATAAAAAAAATTAGTCATAATTCGTTTAAACATTTATTAATTATTTTTATAGAGCTTTGGACAATTTTTCATTAACATTTTCTGAATATAATTAAAACCTAAAATTATTTTAATTGAAATAATTTCTTAATTTTTTGATCACTAGTTTTCTAAATTTACAAATTAGGTAAGAACAGAAAGCAATACAAATTACTATATTCATATAAAACAAACAATATTAATTGAAATAGTAGAGATTAACGATTTGTTTAAGAACATAATTTAAAAAACTATTCATCATCAAAATTCGAAATTTTACAATTGCTTTTGTTTTTATATCGAAAATAATTGATAATCAATCCAACCCTGATAATATATCATCGTTTTCATAAGATTGATGAAAAAATTTAGTATTAAATTGGCTAATTTAATCAAAATTATGGAAAGACTATATAAAAAGGGTTGTGTATTGTATTATTAAATTAAATTTGAAAATCAGAGTCCTAAATATTGGATTTAGATGAAACAGTAATACCATTTCTAATAAGATATCAAAAATATAATACTTAAAGTTTACACATAAAAGTAATAGTTATTTAAATAATTCTAATATAGCTGTTGCGATACATAAATATAAAATCATTTTAAAATGATTAAAATAAATTTATTAATCATCAATCATTAAAGAATTAATTAAATAGCTTAATGTTGATTTAATAAAATGCGCTTGGCTTCTTGAATTTCATGAGCGAATTATTTATTTTCTCTATTTTGAAATTGATCAAAATGTTAGTTTTTGGAGTGAGTAGTTTAATAATCTTTAATATTGAAATTTTAACTTAGTTCGTTAACATCTAATTATTATTAAATTTATGTTAAAGATTTGTAATTTAATTAAGATTAAAATGTTCTTACCTTTTTCAGAAGGCATTTTGAAGCTTATTCTAGACTAGTATTGATATTTGATGATTGGCATTCTTGATCATTATGATATATCTCTGAAGGGATATCTTTGAAATTATATTAATTCAAAGGAAAATGACCACCTTGCATTATCTCAATATGTAAAAAGTCAGACCCTAATTACAAGTCTAATTGGCCAGTTTATTTGCAAATCTATACAATTGAGATTGACTTCTTTAAGAAAAATTTTCGATTTCTCTTTTCTTTTTTCTTTAAAAATTCTTCATCAAAAAAGCTGTTTTTATTATTTTAAACTATCTAGTTGTTGCTGCATTTTTATTTTTATAGACTTTGTTCTTGCTTCATTAATTCAGGGCCTGTGAAATTCATTTGGAATATTATATTATTAATCTAATGCAAATTTATAAAGATTTAAATTTTTAAAGTCTTCACTCGTGAAAATCAATTAATAGTAAAAAAAAAATAGTTATTCAAATTCTATGGTGTAAAAGCTTTTCATTGTTAATATATAATTTCAAGAATTAATACTATTTTCTAAATTTAAAGAGAGAAAATTGAACTTACACTATATAAGGTGAAATGAACAAACTATAAATTATCAACATTTACATTATAATTAATTTTTAAATATTGATTAAAAATACTAATTCCAAAATACAATGAGCATATATCTAAAGAAAGACATCCATAGATTCAAATGATCTAATTTTTAATGTAATACAAAATCCTAAAAAACTTTTTGAAAAATAAAATTTATCAATAATTCAATTTTAATTTACAAACATCTTCTAATATTAATTATTTAGCACTTTTTTTATGTTAACTAATTATTCATCTAAATTATGTTTTTAATTAATGCAACAATTACTCTTAGCATTATTTATTTCTTAATATAGTAATTTCGATAAAATGGAAACTATCTGATTATTTAAAGAATTAATAATTCTTTCTTTAACATTAGTTAGAAGTGCATTATTCTATTCAAATAATTTAATTTCTCCTGAAGCAACATCAATAATAATATTCTAACATTTGCGCATTAATCTTTATTTTCTCTATTTTGAAAAGAAATTATTTGTATCTCTTTAATAATTTCTGAAAATATGCTTTGCTGAAGAATACTTTAATTTGTGAAGTTTTGCTGCCTAATTAAAATATAAATGAAAATAACTTAATAAACTGGTAGATGATCATTAATCACACTATTAATTAAATTTAATTTGACCTCTTAATCAATTTTTAATCTCTATCTTTATAAGGGTTGCTACGAATTGTCAATTTTATTTTAAATTGTAATCATCTTTGGAATAATTAATAATGAAGATTTAAATAAATATATCTAATTTATATAACATATATTTGTTTTCATATAAATAATATATTTGTATAAATTCGTTTAAAAAAAAGTTAACGAAATGTATTTTCCCCCTATTTTTATGGATTCAATTTTTCAAATAAGATGATTTCTTAGTTAATGCTTTACCTTTGTAAATAAATAATCAAAAAATTTAGTAGCTTTGGAAATATCTTTCCTAAATTTATGATGTGAATCAAAAGTTAAAATTTGGCAACTAAAAGAGATAATAATTGATATTCAAATAATCAATAACTAATAATGAATTATCATGTTTGAGAATGAAATAATGTAAAAAAGCTTAATAGTATCTTAAAATTTGATTTATTTATTAAATATTATATTAAACTAAGATGAAAAAATAGTATAATAAATTACTATCTATAGTTTATTATAAATATTTAATAAAAACTAAAGTCTTACTATGATATTAAATATATAGCATAATTAAAAATTCTAAAAAAGTCTAACCATATAATTGATGAGTACAATTTTATTAATTAATAATTAAATTTTCATTTATTGCTTATATTTTTAAGATATAATAAATATATTATTGAAGACTTGTTGTTATGTATAAGTTGATTTTTTTAAGATTATTTGAAAAATCTTCTTTAATATTAAGAATTTATTAATTAAAATAACTTCTATAATTCATTTTATTTATATATTTTCAAATAAATGGACCTAAGATGGTTATTGGATGAAGATAACTTAACAAGTATTTTAGTTCTTAATTATTGATAAGCTGCAGATTAATGCGATCATTTAAATATATCCTTCATTAGTTCCCCAAATAGATCATAATTAGGAAAAACAATTAAAAATTAATATTCTGCAGTTGAATTTGCTGATACTTTAGGAAAAATATTTTAAGTAATAGATTAATTTTTACATATAAATAGGCTATAAAGGAGAAAAATTTAGAGAAAGTATAAAATTTGGTGAATATACATAAGAAAAGATCATATAATTTAGGAGGAGATCCTGAATTTAAGTGGGATATAATCAATGATTTAAGTCTTAATTGGTCTCCACTTCATCATTCTATATTCTTAGGTTGTGAAGCTATATTTTTGTGGTTTTTAAGTATGGGAGGTGATATTACATCAATTACATATGATGGATATTCTGCTCTAATTTTAGCTGTTTTATCAAGAAGTGAATTAATGGTAAATTTATTGATTGCTTAACCAAATCTTAACATTAATCATATTTCACGAAAAGGATCAGCTTTACATATTGCCATTTAATAAAATTAAATATCAATTTTGTTTTTATTATTGTAACATCCCAATCTTAATTTAAACATATACAATGATAAATTATAATAACCAATTGATATTGCAACAGGAATAGCTAAAATTATGTTAGAAAAAGAACTATAATTAAGAACATTAATTTATTAGAATTAATCAAAAAGTTAAATTTCCATATTGAATTAAGAAGATAGTCAATTAAATACATTAAATGTAAAATACTTAAATTATCAAACAGACCTTTATTATTAATAGACCTTAAAAGCCACCTGTGTACAAAGGATATATTGAGAAGTTACATTTTTCACATTTATATTCTTATTAGAGATATATAGTGATTGATCCAGACACTGGAGTTTTGATCAGATTCGAAAACAAAGAAAATTATCCATTGAATCCTAAAGAAACTATACCACTTTAAAATATATATAATCTATAAATAATTGTTAAAGATAGACTATTTATAGATAATTCTATTTAATTATTAATTGAATACAATTAGAAAAAGATTTATTTTCTATTTTCAACTTAAAAAATGGCATAAATATGGTATGATTCAATTAAAACAGCTTTGGGATATTCAAAATATATAAAATATAAATTAGATTAATATAAACAAAAGAAAGAAGGAAAAAAAGTATTTAATTAAGTCAATTCAATGTTATTAGATATGAATAATTAGTCTATTGAAATTGATACATTAACAAAATAAGATCAATATAAAGAAGAAATAATAGAATTTAAATAAAAGTCAGAAAAATAATTATTTAATAATCTAAAATTTTCAGATTTCTAGATTTTAGAAATACTTTAAAAAGAATTAATTGGCAAAATCTATAAAGCAAAATATTTAAAAGATAACAAAATGTATGTTTTAAAATAATAACATAAAGAAAAACTTATAAAGCGTTCTTAATTGGATTAAGCAATTAGTAAAGTTAAGGTTTTGAGAATAATAAATCATCCATTTGTTATTAATATCAAAGGATTATTTTAAACTAAAGATAATTTTTACTATTAAATGAAATATTATGAAAATGGAGACTTATCTCAATATATCGGTTAGGGTAATTTGTTATCTGAGAATGTTTCTAAAATATTGATTGCTTAAATAATATTAGCTATTGAATATTTGCATTCACTCAATATCATATATAGAGATTTGAAACCAATCAATATATTAATAGGGAAAAATGGATTCTTAAGATTAGTTTATTTAGGACATAATAATGATATACTGAATGATAGGGCTACCTTATCTTTAAATAGATTTCCTGCTTATTTAGCACCTGAAATAATAAAAGGAGAGAAATTAACCTAATAAGTTGATATTTATGGGATAGGAGTCTTACTATATGAAATGTTAAGTGGATATCCTCCTCATTATATTTAAAATACTGAATAAATGCTAGAAAGAATATAATATTGTCCAATTAATTATGATAGAATTAAATCAAAGATGTCTATCAAAATATTAAAGAAATTGCTTCAAAAAGATTAAACAAAACGTCCAAATTTGAAGGATATAAAGAATCATGTGTTTTTTGCTGATATTAATTGGAATAAATTACTTATAAAAAATATTCTTCCTCCAAAATTAATAAAAAATAATAGATAATAATTTATATCAGAACAAAAAATTTCAGAAATTATTATTGATCATGACTATATAGATGATGGAGAAAAACCCAATTATGTTGATAATTGGAGTTTATCATGAATTTAAATTTGCTTTAATATACATTTTAAATCTATGAAAATCATTAAACTTCTTCAAATTAATCAAGATCTACATTTGAGTCTTCAGTAATATATTCATCACTTTTTTGTTATTCTTAACCTCTATCAAATATATTTTCAATTTCATCAATTTAAGTTTCTAATTTGCTTAACATTTTCTCTTTTTTTATTTATTTTTTCGAGGCAAAATCTTTTTCCTTTTTAATTTCTAATTTCTTTTCCAAACGAACTTTTGCTTATGTTATATATGCTGTATCTTTCCATAATTAAGCTCCTTATATACAACCTTCAAGTATTATAATAGGTTTTAAAACAAGTCTAGGTCCAATTTCTACAAGTTAATTTTTTATAATTTCCTTTCCTGCTTTTTCATATTAAATTTCATAATTTCTAATCCAAATATTATTATTATCTGGGCTTTCTTTTATAAATGAAAAGACTCTATCACAACAAGGAGCACTTTTTGGATGGTGTTTAGGCACATTAATAGCATGAATAAATAGTTCCTTTTATAAAATCATTAGAGGATCTTCAGTAAAAGAACCATCAAATGAGAGAATTGGTCTACTTCCTTTCATACAATTTCCAGTCAGTTTCAAATCTTAACAATTATGCCCTTATAAAATAAATATTGTTTTTTACAATTTTCAATATAATATTTTATT
Organism: Paramecium pentaurelia; assembly: GCA_905183005.1. Lineage (NCBI taxonomy): Eukaryota > Ciliophora > Oligohymenophorea > Peniculida > Parameciidae > Paramecium > Paramecium pentaurelia. The sequence continues at coordinate 569,808 of CAJJDO010000013.1, read as the reverse complement.
GAAGGACCATTTGGAAATCTACCAATCCATAAATATAATTCATGTTTTCTATGAACTTCAAAATAAATAAAACTTCTGCATGAATGTTACATACATAATTCTTTAATTTATTTAGATGTATCTCCTTTTTCAAGTTTAGTTTCTTTTTTTGAATGTGGAAGTAATTCATGTAAATCCATAAACAATTATCTAATTCTATCAGAAATGTTTTTAGATGTAACTATTAATGTTCTTTATTTATTCACCCATCTAGTTTCTTTTTAATTTGGGAATATATTGTCAATGTCCATTAATATAAATTTTAATTGTATTTTTTTATAATATGTTCTTTTTATAAATTAAAATATTATTTGTTAATTCTGAATCTATTTATATTATCTTCATTTAATTTTTTTATTGATCATTATGATCTCAATTATTCATTTTTTCATTGATAAGAATTAATTTTTTATTATTAAATTTTAAATGCTTAACATTCATTTATATATACTCTATTAGTAATGTAACAATAAATTTAAACTTGTAAATAATAACTAGCAATTCCTATTAGAATTAAGATTTATAATCATTGTTTTAATTAAAAAATTAAGGTTGAACAAATTAAAACTTTTTTAATTAATACTAAAGGAAAATAATTAACTTATATTATATAAATAAATTGATAAGAATTAAATTAAATTAGATAAAAATTTTAAGCAATTTAAAGTATAAATACAATGTTAAAATGCTTTAATATTAAAATTATGAAATAACTATTTTACATTAAGCAGAATGATAAAGCTAAATTTTTAGATTATTTTGAGATTTATTTTTAAATATCAATAATATATTAACTCAATATATATATATATGGATATTGATTATAAGTATCTAATTTTTATTAAAATTTTGGTGTCATTTGATTTTTTTAATTTTAAATGATTGGTATGATTTCAATATATAAGTATTTTTACTTGTATAACTTATTTTATTTTTATTTTTAACATCTAATGTCAGCAAGACCTTCTGGATATTAGTAATTTAAAGATGAATAAGTTAATGTTAATATTAGCAGATAAAAACCTGAAGAAGTATAAGCAGGAACTCTTTGTAAAGGAGGCAATGCAGATTTTCCAATTGATTAAATTCCTCCCAATTTTGAATTGGCTGAGCTTCATAGTGTAATAAATACTTATATCATAGTAAGCTTGGAATGTAGGTACAACTAAATTATCAAAAAGTCAGAGAAGAAAATTATAAAAACACTAAAATAGCACATAACAAAACAACCAAGATGACCTTGTAGGAAAGATTTGTGATTGTTGTGCAAGATAAGTACCTAATCATTTACTATCGATCGGTTGCAACAATAGAGACTATTCATTTTTAGGGGCAGGTAAGTTTTAGTATAATTTAGGTATGCCATTATATTTTGAATATATCAAATCTTGTATTTTAATGCTTTTAATTATGTTTGTCACATCTGGAGATTATAATATTATAACTAATATTGCTTTTGGAACATCATGTAGAGCATTAGAAGATCATAAAGGTTAAGAAATAGATGAAAAGACATTTTGTTAATTAAATTGGGTTACATAATCATCATTAGCAAATAAAAGAAGTGGATCAGAGTTCATAGATCTTTAATAAATGTTAAATTTGATATCTATGATAACATTAATAATTTTGTTTTAATATTTTAGAAAAGAATAAAGAGCTTTTGATGCAGAAATTGATTCATAAACATAATATGCTTCTGATTTTACTGTATATTTAAAGAATATTCCAACTGATCCAACAGGATTGTAAAATGGAGATTTTGATGATGATTTAAAAAATTTTATTGAATAACATGTATCAAATTATCCAAAACTACAAGAAATCATTGATTTTGAATAAGATAGAAAGCAATATTAAATTTAAACAAAAAAGCCTGTTACAGAATTAAAGAGAGTTGTAGCTGTTAATTTATGCTATAATTTAGATGAATAATATTAATTGGAATAATAAAAATAAGCTAAAATAGCTTAGAAATAAAAAGTATTTATTATCTTTTATTCAGATTTTATCTAGTTTGTATAGTTAAGGTAAGGATCCATTAAGTTCTGATGTTAAATCAGATCCTTAAGTTAATTAAATAGATAAAGAAATAAGTGATATTGAAAATTAATTGGAAGCATTAGAAAAGAAATTTATTGAAGGAAAAGATGTCAAGAATTATTTTTTAGGACAAGCATTCGTTACATTCTAATGGGAAAATGATGTTTAGATATTTTTAGAAGAAAATAGAGTGTCAAAGATAAAGAGATTTTTTGGAAAGAAAAGTAAATTAGTTTATAGAGGAGCTAATTTGATTGTAGAAGAACCACCTGAACCTACTGATGTTTATTGGGAAAATCTACATATCACTACAAAATCAAAAGTATTAAGAAGATTACTTGGTTATGCAATTACTGCTATTATTTTAATTATATGTGGAGGACTAATCTATTGGTTATCAGCTATATAAGCTGAAAGTGCTGAAGAATAAGCCTAAGCAGTTAAAAGAGGAGAGTTGTAACCTAATATAAAAGTGAAAATTATTGCTTAAGTTGCATCAATTTCAATTATTGTAATAAATGCTTTACTTGCTATGATTATAAAAAGTATATCACTTTTTGAAAGATTCTCTACATAAACTGGTTATAACATTAGTTTAGCAAGTAAATCAAGTATGGCTTAATTTATTAATACTGCTGTTATTACTTTTGCTATTAGTACTTGGGTAACTAAAAATATTTATGGAGCTGGAGGTTTGGTTTATAATTAAACTTATGTATTTGTATCTAATGCATTTATTCCAGGTATTATACAATTTATAGATGCTGGAACTATTTCTAAATGGATATTCTAATATCTAGAAAAGAGGAAAGGAATTAAATCAATCAAAACATAATAACAATTACATGAGTATGTTTCTTATTTTAATTAGATTATATGAAAAACCAATATTTGATATTTCAACTGCTTATGCTACTATTTTGAAAAATATGTATGTTGTTGCATTTTATGCTTCAGTAATACCACTTGCTTTAGTAATTACTTGTGTAGCATTACTATTTCATTATTGGGTTGAAAAATATAATATTGCAAGAAGAAGGACTATTAAATATAATTATAGTTCTTAAATGTCAGTAGAAATGATAGAATAATTAGAATTAGTCTTACCTATATATTGTGTATTTTATTATTTTTATTATTAAGATGACTAATTTATGGTGGGAATATGTATTTTTGGAATCAGTTTCAACTGAAGCTATAATTGGAATATGTTTGGGAGTTGGTAATGCAATCTTACCAATGCATGAAATTAATGAAGCTATTTTTTCAGTAAAATCAGAAATTGATGAACATTTACCAATTTAAGAAGCTGAAACTGGTTTCTTAACAGTAATCTAATTTTATATAATATTTTAGGATTATTGCAGAGAAAATCCAGCTACTGCTGAAACTGCTAGATAATAATACAAGATCAGAGTTGAAAAACATAAATAATAAAAGATAAATATGGACAAGATGTTCGGAGATCAATGATAATAATTATTTAGAACATTTATTTTACAAATTAGTTTTTTTATTAATTTTTTCTATTAATTAATGTAAAAAATAGTTAGATGACAATTTTTGTAATTGATACTACATTTTAGATTAATTATTTTTATGAATAAAATAGATTAATATTTATTAATTTAATAAATTTGATTATAAGTGTTAATAAATATATTCAACTTTAATTGATAAATAAATTTATTTTATTATAGATATGACATAAAAATTAGATGTAAGTATGGCTATTAATAATAAATCTCATCAATTATAATAAAAATTGATATAGAATGAATTTTATAGAACATAAAATGATATTATTATATCAACATAATAAATTACGAATCATATGTTTCTCAATGAATAGTACAGCACAGTGTAATGATATATTTTATTTTTATTTATTTAAAAGTTGGGTAATTGATTTTTGTTCTTTATTATTTATTTCTTTTTCTTAATATTTGTAAGACAATCAAAATAAAAAATCAACTAAATTCAAAAATTTCATCTATTTAGATTATTTAAATTCAAAATTTTAAAGTTTAATAGATGACTTTAACATTTTTTAACATAATAATAGAATTATTTTGATTCTAACATTTATTAATTACTTAATTGTTTCAAACAAAAGAAATATATTGAAAATAATAACTAAAATTATGAATAGCAATTTATATATTTTATGTCAAATAAGTATTAAAGGTCTAAAAGTCTTTTTAATGGATTCAAATTTCTGCTGTAAGATTTCTAACTCAGGAGTTGTTTCAATCCTATCTATCTATTAAGGTTTCTTGCTTTGATATTCAACTTATAAATTGAATGATATTTTACTTTTCTTAAAGTAAGGATGATAAACTATTATTCCTTCATTTGTTGTTTAAACTCTTTATATTTGTGAATCATTTTATATTCTCACTTGTTCTTGATTCTAACTTAGATTAGTCAATAAGTTTTGAATCAAAGACATTATCTAATTTATTTCTTTACAAATACTCCTTCTTCTGGTTATTCTTTTTTTTGTTTTTTAATAGCTGGTTTTTTAGGCTTTAAAACACAGAATTAAATTTAAAGAGGAAAAGTTTATCCATTATCATGGGGATAGATGCAATTAACCCAATCAGTCATAAATCCATATTCATACACTATAATATTATTATATAAAGTACCTTTCTTTTATTCTAATACTTTCTTTTACTAATACTTCTCCTACTTTTAATCTGATTTCTTGGCAGATGGTTTTTATTCTTTGATCTCTTGGAGCATTTCTTTAAAGTTTTCTGTCATTTTCTTTTGCCTTGAAGACTTGCGAACTAAAGATTTCTTAATTTATGTACCTTAGTTTAGCTCTTCTTGTTTTGAGCTCATTGCTTCAATTTTTATTATTAATCAATTCAATAAAAAACTAGCTTAAATAGCTAAACCATGCATAAATAACAAATTAATATAATAGATAACTTATCATTCATATCTAATAATGAACACAATAAATCTATTAATACAAAAGAATATTGTTTTAACTTTACTTATAAATATATTATTTTGAAGTATAATTATCAATGTAAATCTAAAATTCAATAATGTTTCTTAGTATTAACTATTCATTTGTATATCAAAATATTCAAATATTCTTAATTAATTTTATTTCTAATTTTCATTTTGATAGAATCCTTTATTTTTTTTTTTGATTTATTTTCATATGAATTATTCAAAATAAATGTGTTTATATATATGTTTTATCATTTGATTATTCAATATAAATTAAAATATCAAGAATTCATTAATAGTTTTAGATTAATATTTTATATCTGAATAAATATTTTATTCTATATTTTTTAATCTTCTGCAATTATTATTATGAATAGTAATTGATATTTTTTTAATTTGGCCATTTTGAGATTTAAAATCTAAACTTATTTTCATGGTGAATTCCTTTTTTTAAATTAGCTTTAAAGGATTCAAAAGATATGTAATCTATGATTCATGACATTTATGTCATTAAATTTTATACGGTTGATTATCTTAAGTAATTATNATAAACTATTATTCCTTCATTTGTTGTTTAAACTCTTTATATTTGTGAATCATTTTATATTCTCACTTGTTCTTGATTCTAACTTAGATTAGTCAATAAGTTTTGAATCAAAGACATTATCTAATTTATTTCTTTACAAATACTCCTTCTTCTGGTTATTCTTTTTTTTGTTTTTTAATAGCTGGTTTTTTAGGCTTTAAAACACAGAATTAAATTTAAAGAGGAAAAGTTTATCCATTATCATGGGGATAGATGCAATTAACCCAATCAGTCATAAATCCATATTCATACACTATAATATTATTATATAAAGTACCTTTCTTTTATTCTAATACTTTCTTTTACTAATACTTCTCCTACTTTTAATCTGATTTCTTGGCAGATGGTTTTTATTCTTTGATCTCTTGGAGCATTTCTTTAAAGTTTTCTGTCATTTTCTTTTGCCTTGAAGACTTGCGAACTAAAGATTTCTTAATTTATGTACCTTAGTTTAGCTCTTCTTGTTTTGAGCTCATTGCTTCAATTTTTATTATTAATCAATTCAATAAAAAACTAGCTTAAATAGCTAAACCATGCATAAATAACAAATTAATATAATAGATAACTTATCATTCATATCTAATAATGAACACAATAAATCTATTAATACAAAAGAATATTGTTTTAACTTTACTTATAAATATATTATTTTGAAGTATAATTATCAATGTAAATCTAAAATTCAATAATGTTTCTTAGTATTAACTATTCATTTGTATATCAAAATATTCAAATATTCTTAATTAATTTTATTTCTAATTTTCATTTTGATAGAATCCTTTATTTTTTTTTTTGATTTATTTTCATATGAATTATTCAAAATAAATGTGTTTATATATATGTTTTATCATTTGATTATTCAATATAAATTAAAATATCAAGAATTCATTAATAGTTTTAGATTAATATTTTATATCTGAATAAATATTTTATTCTATATTTTTTAATCTTCTGCAATTATTATTATGAATAGTAATTGATATTTTTTTAATTTGGCCATTTTGAGATTTAAAATCTAAACTTATTTTCATGGTGAATTCCTTTTTTTAAATTAGCTTTAAAGGATTCAAAAGATATGTAATCTATGATTCATGACATTTATGTCATTAAATTTTATACGGTTGATTATCTTAAGTAATTATAATATATTTTTAGTAAAATCAACAAAATTAATGAGTATGAAAATTCTTTGAAATTGAATTATTTATTATCTTAGAAATACTGAGTCAAATGAGTAGAAATAAGTATTGAAAGTTAAGTTTAAATAAATTTTAATAGAGATTTAAAGATATTTTATAAATAATTAGAATCAAGAAATCTTAGAATTTTAATAAACCTTTAATGATATATTATGTAGATATTAAATGTTGAATCCAATTTTTAGTATTTAAATATATATAAGAGATATATAAAACTTAGTTTTAAAATAGTTGTTTATATAGACCCCAAATAAAATTAAAATTGTGTTGCTGATAATTTTTTAGTTAGTTTAAATAATATAATTATTCAAAATAATATTTTAATATATCTATATTTCTATAATAGTAGCCACATGAACTAATTAACTGCTCTCTATATAAGTGTTACAATATTGATATCAAAGGCCTATAATTTAAATAAGGTAAGTTTAATTCATAGAAATTAATAAGAATAAGAGGATAATTCATAAATAAACTATTGTTAACTGAATTAGATAAAAATAGATGAAATATGTTAAAGTAGAAGTAATACAATAAATTAGATTGCCATTTCAGTTGTTAATAATGTTATGGAATAGGATAGGATAAATGTATTTCTTGTAATAATGTTGCGAAAAGAACATTATGGAATAATCAATGCATATGTATGATATCATACTATGAAAATGAACAATAATCAGTCTGTTAGGGTAAATTTATAAAAGTAATAAAAAGAATGCCATAAATCTTGTAAAAGTTGTTAAGGATCAAGTGCTAATGATTGTTTAAGTTGTTATGAAGCTTATGAAATAGTGAATGGAAACTGTGTATGCAACTTAGGTTATTTTTATGATTATGACAATATGGAATGCAGATGTATTAAATTATTATAAAAATTAGAATGTCATTTTAGTTGTGAATATTGTAGTGGTTATGGAATTGATAATTGTTTAAAATGTCTGATTAATTCATATAGATCATAAATAAATAATAAATGTTTGTGTAATGATGGGTATTATGAAATAGAAGGTGATCCTGTTTGTAAAAGTAAAGAATTTATTTTATTAAAGAATGCCATACAAATTGTAATACTTGTAGTGAATATGAAAATTGTTTAAGTTGTTCAAGTGATAAATTATTATTAAATAATGAATGCGTTTGTTAAACAAATTAATTTTTGTTCAAATCAAAGTTCTTTTCATCTTGCAAATGTAATAAATATTATATTTACTTAGCTTGTAATAAGAGATGCTTATCTTGTTTTGGATAATTAGAATATTAATGTTTAAGTTGTGGAATACATAGTACTTTATAATTAAACAATTCATGTTTATGTGATTCTGGTTATTACCTTATAAATGATTAATGCTAAATATGTGATTCAAATTGTTTAACTTGTGCATATAGTAATACACATTGTTAAAGTTGTAATACAAATTATGTTTTATAAACAAATAATATTTGCTGTCATATATCAAATATCTTTGTTAATAATCAATGTGCATGCACTAGTACATAATATAAAGATTCAAGTGGAATTTGTTAATGTAATTATTAAATGTAATTATTTGAGAATGTGCATTGGAATGTTTGACTTGTAGTGGTATTAATTGTGATGAATGTTCAAATAAATTATATTATGGATTATCTTGTAACTCTTCATCTGCTTTACCATCAAATTGTAATTTTTTTGATATAAGTGGGAATTGTGCATAATGTGTTAATAATTATTAATTAAGTTCCTCAAAAGTTTGTGAATGTAATCTTCCAAATTATGTTATCATTTCAGGAAATAATTGTATAAGTAAGAAATTAAGAATACTAAGATTGTTCCACATTTAAAAGTAATTGTACAAATTGTAATTCATCTGGATGTACATAATGTGATTCATCATATTATGTCTCATCAGGAGATTGTGTATCTTGTGGATCTAATTGTTAATCATGTTCATCATCTTCAGCATGTAATAATTGTATAAGTGGTACTTTTGGATCAACATGTATATCATGTCATTAAACTTGTATGAATTGTTCAAATGTTGGTGCTAGTAATTGTACTTAATGTAAAAATAATGCCCATTAAGATTCATCAGGTATGACTTTTGGTTGTGTTTGTAATTCACATTATTATATGGATGTAGATTCTAATTGTTAAAGTTGTGATTAAACTTGTGATGAATGTTCTTCTATAAATACTCATTGTACATAATGCAATTCTACTTATAAGAGAATTCTTAGTAGTAATAGTTGTATTTGTGATACTATTAATGGATTTTAAGATTTAGGAACTCTTTAATGTTATAATATTGATTGTGGTTTTGGATGTGCTAATTGTGTATTTGTAACTCCAGGATTCATTTGCAATTCTTGTATGGGAACTGAAACATTTAGAAGAAATGATCCATCATCAAATTGTCCATGTGAGGATGGATATTATGATGTTTAATCAAGAATTTGTTTATGTATCTTTATTAATTTTTACTTTAGAATGTCCATATTAATGTTCTACATGTTAATTAGATCCATTTTCTAATTTACCTGTTTGCATAAATTGCTAAATTAATAGAGATATAAATGATTTCTGTAGATGTGCAAAAGGATTTTATGAAAGTGGAACTAATTGTATTACTTGTCCTTCTAATTGTTCTAATTGTATAAATTAAGATCGTTGTATCTAATGTTAAAATAACAATTTTGATCATGATAAAATAAATGGAAAATGTTTATGTAATCTTACTAATTTTAGTAATAAATATAATTGTACATGTTTAAATGGATACTATCTTAATAATATTAATAAAAAATGTTTACGTAATTTATTAAATTAATTAATTATAGCTTGTCATTCTAATTGTAATACTTGTATATATTCAGCTACTAATTGTATAATATGTAATGATTATCATGCTTATCCACCAAATTGTGAATGTTCTCCTGGATTTTATTTATAAGATTCTTAATGTTTACCTTGTATTAATAATTGTTTTAAATGCAAATCCTAATCTGAATGTCTAGATTGTTCAAATTAAATGTAATTAATCAATAATAAATGTTATTGTTAAAATGGATATTTCAATTTACCTAATTCTTATGAATGTCAACCTTGTTCTAATTAATGTTCTACTTGTAGATATTCAATTAATAATTGTACATCATGTAAATTCAATAGAATTTTACCTTAAAAATGTATATGTCCTAATGGAACTTATGAAATTGATGTATATACACCATGTAATGATTGTGATAATAAATGTAAGCTTTGTGAAATATCTTCTAATAATTGTTTATAATGTTCTATTAATAGAGCAAATCCTCCAACTTGTGATTGTATTATTGGATATTTTGAAGATGATTAATAAACCTGTTAATAATGTAATAAAAGATGTAAATCATGTTAAAATACTTCTGAAATATGTATTGAATGTAAAATGAATATTGCTACTCCACCAGATTGTATATGTCCAGATGGTTATTATTATGAATCAGAATAAGGTTGTGTTTAATGTCATTTTAGATGTAAAACTTGTATTGGCTCAAATGAATATAATTGTTTATCATGTGATGAATCTAAAAATTTTGAACTTCTCTATAATAAATGTGTTTGCTAAAAAAATTATTATTTTCAAAATGATGTTTGTATTTAATGTACTATTGAAATTGAACTATGTTAAACTATCTAATGTGGAAATGGTATAATTTAGAAGAATGAATAATGTGATGATTGGAATAATGATGATAGAGATGGTTGTTCTAATAATTGTAAATTTGAAGAAGGATATTTTTGTGAATCTATACCTAATACAAACCTTCATATTTCTATTAAGATGACTTAATGTACTAAATGTGTTGAAAATTGTAAAATCTGTAGTAAAAACAAATGTTAAATTTGCTAAAGTGGTTACTTTATCACTCCTAATTTTGACTGTTAAAAATGCGAGTAAATCTTAATTATAATAATTTCATAGTTTTCATTGTAAAGAGTGTTCTGGAGCATAATAAAAAGATTGTTTATCTTGTATCAAAGGAATTGATTATGGTTTGGGTAAAAAGTGTGCTTTTTGTGAAGAAACTTAAGGATTATATACAAATAAATAAAAGTGTGTTTCAAAGTGTGGAGATGGAATTAAAATATATGATGAATAATGTGATGATGGAAATATAATTAATAAAGATGGATGCTCAGAAAAATGTAAAATTGAAGAAGATTGGGATTGTTCAAAATAAATAAATACAATAAGTTCTTGTTATAAATTAAATGTACCAATAGCTTCTATTACTTTTAACAGAGTAAAAGATTTTTATTAATCTTAAAGATAAGGATCTATTAAATTTAATAAAATTATGACAATACCTAATTCATCTATAATAAATGCATGGAAGTATAGTCTACTTAATTAAACAACATCATATTACACTATTAATTTAACTGCTCTTTTAGATTTAGATGGTTATTTGGAATCTGTTTAAATTGATTTGAAATTACTTAAATCCATGTCTTAAATTATATTTCAAGTTGATTTTACAACTTTTATTATTAATGATGCCATAGATCAATTTCCATTAAAAACTACTAATCTTTCAGTAGAATTGACTAAATACATTTAACTTGGATAAGATACTTTGAGCACATCAAAGGCATCTAAATAATTTGCATCTTCTGTATTATTTATTTTGGGGGGTGTTTCACTTTTAGGATTATTAATGGGTAGTTTAGAATTTTATTGGAATGTTCTGGATAATTTATAAATTCTATCTTATATTACCTTTATTAATGTTAATTTCCCATATTTACACAATAAATTCTTAGAGATATTTGAATTTGCAAGATTTGAATTTACAAATGACTATTTTAAATTTGATATAGTTTAAAACCTAGATTATTAATAGAATAAAGATTATCCATTGATTGTTGAAAAACAAGTAGAATATAATTTAGTGATCAATTTGAGTTCAATTGTAGTTTTATGGGTTACTCCTATCATCTTATTAATATTAGCTAAGATAAATTTATTTATTATTCATGAAATCTTGATTAAAAAATTCAAAATGTTATCCCTTTATCGTTTGGAAAAAATAAATAGTCTTACCTATTTAATATATAAATTGGTATACTTTATTCATTATATCAGCTTGAAATATTATTCCAATTTCTTTTATAACATTATTCTTAGAATTTACTTATCTAGTCTTTATGATCTAAACTTTTCAATTTTCACCTCAGCCTATTGTTGGCTTTGGAATTAGAATCCTAATTTAATAGATTAAATATCATTTATAGCAGCTATGTTCCTACTCTTCATTTAAATTGCAATTTTATTTATATTATCCTCATCATTAAAAGTATCTACTTTTCAATTAAAATCTAAAAAATTTTTATCTTAATTTAGTTCCTTATATGAAGGAGTTAATTTTAACAATTAAATAATTAGATAAATTTAATTTCTGTAACCATTAAGAAAAATTGTGTTTATGGGAGCCTTAATTTTATTTTATGATTAAGCTATTTTTTAAATATCCCTTCTAATTTCAATTTAGATTATATCTTCAATAATTTAAATATCCTAAAATCCTTATTTAAATTATTTGCAATCAATAAAAGGTATAACTTAAGAAGTAGGATTAAGTTTATCTTTATCATTAATCTTAATTTATTATGGTCAAGATAAATTGAACTTACTTGACTAAAATATAATTGAAAAGTTGTCATATGTTCATGTAGGAATATATACATTAATGCTTTGTATTAGTCTCATAATTGACTTATACCAATAATTAAAGATCATTTTTATTAAATATAAATTATCTAGGTTTTGCCAAAAGAAAAATATCTAGTAAGAAAAATAAGATAATCCTTTCCAATAAAGTATATTTATAGATTTAACATAATTTTAAAACCAATAAAAAAATTAATATAGTTTTACTAATTTTAGAATTACTTGAATTTCAATAAAAAATAAGTTTATGAGTATTATATAAATATTATTAACTAAAATAAAAATAAATATATAAAATATAAAATATTTTAAATAGTAAAATAATTATTCAAATTTTAATATTAATCATTACTGAAGTAAAACGATGGCATCTAATTAGATTTATATTAATTTTGCTTATTATTAATATAAATCATATAGAATGATTACTGTAAATTATATTTTATGGTAATAGTATATTATCATATTATCATAAATTATTATTATAGTAAATAATTTTATTAAGTGAATTATCAATGATTGAATTCTCATTTCCTTAATAGATTGCATAAAATGTTTGTGTAATAAACAATCCTTAATACCCTTTGCTGTATTTAGTTATTTATTATATTAGATCATATCAACATTCTTTTCGTCAAAATTTTAATTAATGCAGAGGATAGACATAAGAGAAAAAAGTACCAGAATAACCTATTAAGTAAATAAGTCAGCCTCAATCTAATTTAACAGAAATAAAACAAAATTCTTTAATAAGGATAGCTGAAAAATCATAAATAACATAGCCTAATAATTTTGGAAAGAAAAAAAATGGTAATTAGTTATCAAAAGTTGTTACAAAAATGGATAAAAATAATAATAATGATGATATTGCTCTTATTGGTATAAATAATAAGATTCAAAATCAACAAAATATGAATTAAAAAATATAATCAAATAGATATTATATTGATGATTTGATTACAGCATTTTAAGATGAAACAGTGAGTTTTTCTAAATTATTTCGAGACAATTTCGCAAATTCCTTTAATTTTATACCTACATTAAAATAAGTGTAATTTATTTAAGCTGAAGATAAGGAAATATAATAAAAAAAAATAAAATTGGATCCTTATCCTTAAAATCTTAAATGTACAATATATTAATTAATTGATATAGTTAAGAAGACTGTAATTTTTGATTTAGATGAAACATTAGTTCATTGTAATGAAGATGAGAGCATGGCTTCTTAAATTGTATTACCTATTACATTTCCAACTGGAGAGAAAGTTAATGCAGGGATCAATATTAGACCATTTGCTGAGAAAATGATATCATTATTAAGTGAAGTTTGTGAAGTGATGATTTTTACAGCTTCTCATGAATGTTATGCTAATGAAGTATCATTTTCTATTAAAATAAGGTTATTAATAATTTGGATCCATAATAAAGAGTAAAAAGAAGAATATTTAGAGATAGTTGTATTACTGATGAGAATTCACATTATTATATTAAGAACTTAGAAGTAATTGATCGAGATTTGAAAGATATAGTGATAGTGGATAATGCATCATATAGTTTTATGTAATAGATTAATTAATATTAGTCATCATCTTGATAATGGTATACCAATCATATCCTTTTATGATGATAAATAAGATAATCAATTAATCAAATTATATAGATTTTTAATATAAAAAGTCTTACCTTAAGATGATGTTCGACCTTTGCTTAAAGAATATTTTAAATTAGATTAAATTGATCATTTCTAAACAATAGTTGAAGCTGTTGAAAAAATGTATTGTATTGAATGAAGTTTATTTGGATACTATTTGTTTATTTTTATGTTAGTATCGTTTATAATTAATAATTTATATTACAGAATTAACCTACTTTTTTTATCATATTATTATCTTTAAATTACAGATGCAAGTTGATAGTGAAAATTTCATCGACAGTTCGAATAATCCTCATTTAATAGGAAATAGATATGTAAACCTATAATTAACATAAGTGTATGAGGAGTAGAAGAAGGAAGATTTATGATGATGGAGATTTTAAAGAAGTAGTCAAGAATTTTTACGCCTTGATATCTGAGATAAATAAAAGTACTTTATATATACTATAAAATATCTAAGTTGCTAATAAGAAAATTCAAAAAACAGCACCTCTAAAAAATAAATAATAAAACAATGTTTAAAACAAAAAGCCTCTATAGAAAAAACCTTAATCTTAAGATTTAAAGAAAACAGATCTCTACAATTTTAAAAAAGAGCCAATATATTCTTAAGTTGCTTTTTAAGCTCAACCCTATTTTAATCATCAGTAATTTTAATAGTTTTCCCATAATTATATGAACCCATATTATAATACTACACCAACATAATTAGTATAAATTATAGATAAATCTAGTAAATAATTTCTAGAAATTAACTTAACAATGGATAATTAAAAAGAAATTCATTTCACATTGCGATATCATATTTCATATATATCCAATCTAATGGCTAAGAACAGTATGAAAGTAGAGATCCTACAATGAATGCCAAAAGAAAAATGAAAGAAACTAATTCAGATGTTATAAAGGTATTAATTTCAAAGATATTTTGTTATTTTTAGTAATTAGATAATTTTGTTATGAATGAAAGACAACCTCCATTATAATAACGTACACATTAATAAAATAACTAAGAGGAATTAAAAGAAGATAAAATAGAATAGAACAATTTGAATTGAAATTTATATTTTATAATCATTTGAAATATATATACTATTAAGAAATAATAAAAAGCTTCAATAAAATATACTTTCATATTTCCAAAACTTTCATCTAATTAATGTGCCAATCCTTATTCTAAACCACCATTCCAGTAATAACCACTATGTAATCTTTAGGTTATAGTAAATTTTTATCAATCAATCTTGATATACATTCTTAAATAATTCTTTAATAATTATTAAATTAAATTACTCTTCTTAATTTGCAAATCCATTTACTAATTCTGATTATACATTATTAATGTAATTTAAACATCTACATATCTATTGATTATCACTAATTGAAATTATTTTACATGAAGCTCTAAGTTTTGATAACTTTAAAGTAGTCTATATTCTTCGAGTTAACATTAGAATTGCTTTAGCTTGTAAACTTAAATAATATAATATTAAAATACATATAAGCCATTTCAACACAAGATTTCGCAATAACTGTTGCAATTGGTTATCCTGTAAAATTTACTTAATATTAATCCCTTTATTAAGGCTATTCAAAAAGTTCTTAAAGTAATTTTTTTTCAATTTTTCTACAAATATTATTCAATGTCTAAACAATTAAAACTGGAAATTTCCCAAAACTAGTTTCACCTGATAATAATATTCCATCTATATATTATTTAACAATATTTGAAATATCTCCCATATCTGCAAAAGAGGGCTTAGGTTAAACACTCATAGATTCCAATATATATGTTGATACAAAAACCTTTAATTATAATAAAATATATATATATACAGGTTTAAATAGTTTTCGACAGCTTGAAATTATTTAAGTTTAATATTTAACTACATCTTCTACTGGTTAAGTCATTGAAATATGAGATCGTGCAATAATACATCCATCTGCCAAATTAATTATTTCCTCTAATTATTCTTCCTTTAATTTTTCTGCAATCCTAGCAAATACTTAAACATGTGGATATTTTTATTCTAATCTTTCTTTTACCTTTCATTAATGTACATATTACTTTTATGATATCCAATGCAGTATTCACTTTTGAAAATGTTATACTATCAAAATTACATTCACAAGCATATTCTATATCTAAATTATCTTGTTCTGTAAGTGATACTTATTCTTATTGTTCTTCTTCCTTTGATTACTTATTTTCTATAAATATTGATATTGGCTTAAATGATTTTAAAGTTCCAGTCTTACAACATCTGCAAATATATATTTTAACTCCACTTAATAAACACATTTAATCAAGACCAATTTTCTCACATACTCTAAATATATTAATTAACTATTACTAATCGAACAATTAAATATCTAATAATTCTAATATTATATGTCCATAGTCTATTGCTAACTTATCATTTATATTTAATTTCTCAAGAAATTCATTTGAATCTATTGGAATTAATTAATTATTTCCTACTATATGTTAATCTGAAGTCAAATATACTATATTTCCTTCCTCAAAATTGAATAATTAATTACTTCTATTTATGTTTCAGGATCTTACAATTACCCTACTCTTATTACTTGTCCTCTTAAAATTAAATTTATAGGTATTTTAGTTTTAAATTCTGTTTCTAATTGACATCTATTCTTATCCAATATTTATAAACTCTCTTTATTTTTAATATAAGCCATATTAATGCTAAAACTATTAAACTATATTCTACGTAAAACCATTGCATCCAGCTTCAACCATATTCTTCAATAAATCATAATTACAACAATTTTCACTTACAGAACAAATAATTCTAGTTCTTTTTGGTTCTTACATGAAAATTTTTATTATAATATATAATAAATATCTTTAGTTTATAAATTTTTTACGCATTAATATTATACTGATTAATATATTCTAATATTTTGGATATTGTATAAGATCTAAAATTTATAAATTTATTAGAAATTATATATAACAATTTATATTTGTAGATTATTTCATAAATTTAACTTAAAATAATAATTATAAATTTGATTTTTCAATCAATAATACTTCGATAACTTAGTTCTATTTTAATTTTATGATTCATTTAATCTTGAGCTATTAATTAAACTATATTTAAATACATTTCTTTTTTGTGAGAGTATTGATTAACATATGAGAGTTTTTGGGACAATATGGGAAACTTTTCTTGTTATTCTATTACTTAAGATGAATTTGTATGTTAAACAATCATGTAATTATTCATAGGTTAAGAATCCCAATCAATTTTTTATTTTTTTGGTGGAGACTACTATGCAAACATTTATTCAATTTCTTAATCAGCCAAAAAATCTTCTTGATCAAATGATACTTATTGTGCCTTTAAAATAGTAGGTTATGATGCATACATTTTATTTTTGATTAAATTATTACTAATTTTAAACAATAATTTACTTTTATTATTAGCTACCATTTCTTTGGTTATTTGCTAATAATTTTTGGCTAAAAGGAATAGATTATTATACAGGATTTACCTTATTTTATGTAGTTTAAGAAAAACCAAGAGGTGCTTATTATTAAATAGATTAAATTATTTATTGTTACATTTCTTATTATTACTAAAATTATTTAGACAATATTTTAGGATCATTTTATTAATATTAATGATTAATTTCTGGTAATTTTGGTAATTAAATGTTGTGATTATATCTAGGAGGCTTTTTAACTTCAACATATTTAAACCAATAAGATTTATCATATTTTTTAGTAGGATGATTAATAACAATTTTATTTTTAGGTTAATCAGGTTCAGGATCTTTTGGGAAATAATCTTTATATAAAGGATTGTTTTTTTAAATTTTCCTTTCTGCAGATATTAACCAAAAATTATTTCCAAGTTCTGATAAATCAGCAGTTGTTTATTTTTCATTAAGAACTTCAAAAATAGTAACATCTTTCTTTTCATTTACATTTGATTTTAAATTATCATTTTTTTATACTGAAATAACAGATAAATCTTAAAGATGTAATGTCTGATTTCCATTACGATATTATTCAATATCATTTTCTTTTTCTTTTAGAAGTTTTTCTAGTTCTTCAACTTTTTTTAATAATTTATCTAATTTTTCTTCATGTTTTTTTTCCATTGTTTCTAGATGTTCCTATTTATCTATTTAAGCTTATTTCAAAACTGCAATTTCATCTTACATAGTTGATATTAATTCATCTTTCATTTATAATGCTGATTGTAAAAAAGTTATTTTTTCAGATAATGTTGATTTGTTTGATTTTTATGATTATTATTATGAATGAAAAGATTTTTTAAATTCCTCTATCTCATTTTTCTCATTTTAATCATTTTATTCATTTTAATCCTTTTCTGATTATTTTTAATCACCTTCTTCTTAATTGTCTTATTAATTTATTTATTATTCAGTTATTTCTTCTTAATTATTCTATTCATCTGTTTTATCAATTTATTCTTCTTGTTTTAAATCTGTTCCATCTTATGATTATCTATCTTTTTCTGGAGATTAAATTTAATCTCTTTATACAACTGGAGATGCTTCATGCTAAGAAGTTCTTGTTGGTGTTGCTACATTTGAAGCTTCTTTTTGTATCTAAGCTTATTCCTAATTTTCTTCTTCATTTTAGTTCTTCAATTCAACAATAGGTGCTTCTATTCTGGAATTGTCTTGTATGGTCCCATCATTAAGAGATTAATTTTACTAAATGCCTGTTTAATCATCATTCTCATTATCATTCTAGATGTTTAAATCTTCTTTTTATTATTCTGTTTCATCCTATTAACTCATATCTATATAATTTAGTAAATAAATAAATTATATATAATAATTCTTATGTGAAAGAATATAAACAAATAGTAAATATAAGTCAATCAACTTTTTATATTTCTAAAACTACTGTAAATTACTTTCTGCTTTTTATTGAAAGTTACCTTTTTTAAAGATCTTTGTGAACCAAATGTTAAAGATTCTTTTAATTGAGTTTTAGGACTTTAAGGATTGGATCCATCATATATTTTATTTTTAAGTATTGACTTACCTTTACAAATATTATAACATGAACTCTTCTTTTAGTTTTTTAGACTGTTTTTTTCAACATTTGAGTTGTTTTACTGCTCTTATTAATCCCTTTCTTAAAGAAAGATAATTTCTTCTGTTAATTAAAATTTGACATCCTTGATTGCCTTTTCTTATTCAGTAATAGCAAATTCTTCTTATTAGGATATAATTTTTGGTATTGAAATGAAATTTTCCTTTTCTATAGGAACTACATCTGATTATATTTACAAATTATTAATAGGACAAGGCTTTTAAACTTTAGGTGGACCTTTTATATAGATTCTTGCTTATTTAGAAATATTATTTTCTTATTCGGAAATAGTAATTTACATTTAACAGATTCCTCCCATTTTGATATCGATGAAATTTTTATTTTGATTCAATATTTTTAAGAGTAAAGGAATTATGACTTATTAAATAAGTATATGAAAAGATATTTCATAAATTACATACGTAATAAAAATTTTTAAAATTTGTTTAGACTAAAATTTTTAAGAAAATATTTAAATAATCTGATTTGCAAAAAAAAACCATCAATATTGAATTGACATTTTAAGTGATAATTTTGGATAAAATGTTTATTAAATCAATTTTAAAATTTAGAGTAGATTGTTTATTTCTGTTTTAGTAATAATAAAGTTTAATCATTAAAATCAATAAAAGAAAATTAATTATTAATTAAAATATATCTATATCAACTAATCTTGATATATGAAGTATTTTCGATTATTAATTAATAATTTGTTAAAAAAAAACAGTTAATCTAAATGACAATTCTTAATCTGAAAATATGTCTAATTAGAAATATCTATTAATTAGAACGTATTTATTTTTGGATATTAATTTTCTTATTATATATAAACATTAACTGATTAGATTTCTTATATAACATGAGTGATATCAACTAGATTAAGATGGCAAAATGTATAGATTTGAAGATTTAAAGTTAGTAGTTGAGCATAATAATACTTATTTTATTATATATTGACAAATATACGTTAAGATTGTAACAGTAATTGATATAAAATAATGTTTAAAAATGGCTTTAAGTTAGTTTAATTTTAAGATTGTTTTTATCATTTGTCTTAAATATTAAAATTAAAGTTGATTATCTAAATTATTAACCTTGTTTCTTATCAATTTTTTGAATTTATTAAAACACATAATAATCACTTTTATAAAGTAAATCATTATCATAAATTTCATCTCCAAAAATTAATTTTAAATTAAATCAAATTATAATTTAAACCAATTTGATTTTTTTATTTTTTATCAATATATTTATACATAATCAGATAGATACTTTCATTTGTTTATCAATAGACTAAGAAAGTTTGATAATTGTAAATTTCATATTCGTCTTAGATTTAAAATTTTAGAAATTGTACCATGAAATTAAAAAAATACATATAATGAGTAATTATAGATCATAGATCAATAATTAATCCAATATTACTAACAATGATTATTTAAATGAAACTATTATCTTGACTGGAAATAAAATTCGTATTTTGTATATCATACTTAAATATTAAATATAATTCTATTCTCAAAATATGAATTATTTGATTAGATTTTTTAAATAAATAAAAATTTATAAGACATTTCATTACATTACATAAAGTCAATAATTCATTCTAATTTAAATTTATAATTTAAGCTTTATTTAAGAATGCTTGATATAAATTCATTTGAATATCCAAATGTTGTTTTTATTAATTCAATCTCTTTAGTAACTGTTGTATTAAAGCATAATGTATCATCTGTACAAATAGCAATAGGAATTCCTTGACTAATAAATTATTTTACGGGATGACAATCAGGATGCATATTTGTTGTAAATAAATTGGATGAAAAGCATACTTCTATGAGAATATTAAGATTTTTTATTTTATTAAGTTGTTCTTCTGTAAAATATATAAAATGTCCTATTCTATCTGGTTAAAAATCAATGACATCATTATTTTCCTCTATTTATTATTTAAGTTCTCCTGTATGCACAGTAATTTTATATCCTAAATCTCTAAATTTTTATAAAATTGATTTATATTATGAAAAATGACCAATACCAGGATGGCCACATAGATCTACCCCAACTAAATGTTATATTTTATTTTTTTTCACTAAATTAAGTGTTTTTTCAGCTTCATCAATACCTTTTGCTCTATCAATAGCTACTATTAATTTTATTTCAAATTTTGCCTTATTTATTGCATCTGATATTGCTTTTAAGTATTGTAATTGATCGAAATCCTAACCTTTTTTAGGTGTTGCTCTAATTTCTAAATAGGTAACACCATCTGAATAAAAATCTTCAAATATTTCATCTGCAATTCTTCGAACATCATCTAACATTAAATTTAAAGAATTTATTTTGGCAAATAATATAAAACATTATTCTAAGGTTGTACATTTTTAGAAATTTATTTCTTGATTCTATCCAAATTATCTAATTGTCAACTCTTAGAGAGTTGTAAAACGAATACAACCACTAAAATGAGCATGCAATTCAATTTTATCCATATTTATAAATATTTTATTTTTTTATAAGAAAAATGCGATTGAATTCAAGAATTGCTTTAAATATTTAATAATTAATATATAAATAAAATTGATAGAAGTAAAAGATTATAAAAGAATGATGAATAATTTTGTTTATAGCTAAATAATCTTTAATATCAAATAATATAATATAGTTTTTAAATCGCTAAAAGAAGAATTTATAATTTCTTAATTACTAATGTTGTTAATTAATTAAATATTATTTATTAATTTGTTCTTCAATAAAAATTAATGAATTTGATAATAGAATCTCATTTAGCTTTATTACTTAATACTAAACCATATATTTATTTGTGTTTATTGTAATCTTAAAATTTAAAAACTTATCATTCCAGCATAATGAATAGTATCTAGTAGAATGTATTTGATTGGAATCCTGTGTTTGGTGTATTGATCAATTAAGAGAATGATGATATTTAAATTGATCTTATGCCTTATAAAAAGGCTGATTTTAAAGAGTAAAGAATTGAAATCAGACCTCAAATTTTATTTAAGAAATAACTAAATTATGATGTAGAAGCAGGTTGGAGTTGGCATAAATCCTGGAATTTGCCTGAATTTGATTATATCATAAATGTAAACTACATTCTAACCTATTTTAGGATGAACAAATCTAAAATTTATCCTAAAAAGGAGCTTTATTTGTCTAAATTTTTGTAGCTAAAGCTTTAGAAAAGCCTTAATAATATAAAAATTTAGGTATTAAGGGAGAATCAAAAAAATAAATAATAGACTTCCAAGCAAACTTTAGATGTCTAAAATTCACAACAACGTCATATAATAACTACGTATTTATGTAAATAGTAATGTTAGCACAAAAAATTCCATTTGATAATTGTACTGTTTTATTCCTCAGTAAATGGAGAAAATATGGTACTTAACTCAATCATATCCCCAGAAATCTTTGTAGATTCTAGAAAATATGCTAGATTTCATAATTTTTCTGTACTTCAGAATTCTTTTACAGAATTATTTCATTATCAGTTCTTTGATTCAATAATAATAAAAAGGGAAACAAAAAATAAGACTTTAAAAATAATCAAAATAGAAAACTCAATCACAGGATTTATTAATTATTTTACCGCCTCAAATATTAGGAATAAAATTAAGCATCCTATATTTTTAGCATTAAGATTCTCCAGTCTTGTTAAATTATTTGTTGATTAATAAATGTTCTATTCATCAAACAATATTGTCACTTAGATTTAAAATCATTTAAACAATATTGTCAATAAATTAGAGAATTAAAAGAAGATAAAGATATTAATTTCAATTAATATTGAAGATTATACAATCTAAAAAAAGGTACAATTCATTATTATTAAGGCTTTTGAACTAATTTAATCATTAGAAAATACTTGCTATGAAATTTATACACAGAAATGTTATTTACCTAATAATATAAGGGAGATAGAAGATTTGAAATAGCTTTATCTGTAATATTAAGAACTCTTCTAATAATCTTAGAAATAAATTAATTAGACTTCACATATTGATTTTATAAAAACATAATCTATACTCTAATTAGAAGATAATGTATTACAGAAGGTCAAAATTGAATAATAACCTGATACAAAAAATAATTAACCATTATAAACATAGAATGATATTAATTTGCATAAAATTGAATTTGATAATTCAATAAAAAAGGAAGAAGACTAAAACAACAAATAGTAATAGATATAATAAAATGTTTATTAATAATAATAATATGTCCCATTTGTTAATATTAATTAACCCTAATTGCATTTAGATCCCTATTTAATACAGTCTTATTAAAACTAGGTACCACTTGTAAATTAATAATTTTAAAATTATTATTTGAATCAATTTCCATATTCAAATCCCTACTAAAATATGTGGAAATATTTTTGATATATATAATTTAAATATTAAATAAATAATTCAAAATTAGAAATTTAATATATTTATAAAGAAAAAGTCTTTAAAAATGAATATGAAAAAACCAAAAATAAAAGCAATAGAATCAATACATTTCTGTATTTTTAAAATTCGAATGTGTATGTTTGACTCTTTTTCTAGATTCTTTTTTTACTGGCATTTCGCAATTTTTACAATCATCACATTTACATAATTCAGAACATTTGACACCCATTTAATAACATTCACAATATTTTTTTAAACAATTAGATTTTTTGCAATTACACCCTTTAAAATGTCTAGGCTTTTGTTCAATTTCATCTTCAGAATTACTCTAATAATTTATTATTTATAATACTCTAGATTCAACTTTTGGTCTAAATGCTTGTGGATTTCTTTCCATTATTTATTTAATTATATTTTCTCTTTCTTTTATATGATCATCATTATTATGACAAGAACAACAATTACAATCCTTACCACATGGAACTCCAGCAGCAAAACAATCACAGTACAATTTTAGACATTTTGATTTTTTACAATTACAAACTATAATTTTTGGTTTCTATTCAGTTTAAGGTTTTCTTCTTTTGGAGCTGGTTCTTTTTCTATTGTTAGCTTAATCACTTGTAAATTTGAGAGGTTTCTTGAGAGTAACAAAATTAATGAATTTCAATTTTGTGGCTCTTTCTAATTTACGATGTGGAGACTTAGGGGGACTTCTAAATTATGAGTGAATATCTTAATCATCAGAGAATATTTCTTCTTCATCACATAATAGATCATCTGGAACTTTGAGAGAACTAAGTGGTGAACTAATATTGACAAGTCGTTGTTCTGTCTTAGTATGATCAAAATTTATTTATCTTGCTGGTGATATAACAAAGATATTAGCCTTTTTTGTTGTTTAATGATTTAATGGGGAATAAGGCTAAAATCTAGAATTGATTATGAAAATAGAGTACTAATTGGGAGACTTTAAGCATGGTGTAAACTCTAATTTCTTACATACTTATTCAGGGGACTAGTCTTTTATATATATTTCATCTTGGTTGTGAATACAATCGGCATTAAAAACTGGAGATTTATGAATTTTTTCTAATCTTTAAAACAATTTTGTAAATGGAGTTCCATCTTATATAAATTCTGAGCTCATATGTTATATGAATTTTCCCTCTGAATTTAAATTCAAATTTTTATATATAAAATACCAAACAATTATTACCCGCATTTAGAGTAAATAATCTAATAAAATGCCCCGCTTTTTAAAGATAGCTTTGATTTGAATTGTTGTCTTTAAATTATTTAAGTTTTTACATGAATTTTTTTCATGTTTAGTTTAAATAGTTGTTAGATAATGTCAAAATGATTTCCCGCATTATTTTTTGTATTTGTAGCATTATTAATTTTGTTATAATTTGTTACTAATTAAATTTATCAAAAACATAAATAAAATTTAACAATTTAATTTTCTGTCATTTTGATAATGAATAAATAATTAGATTGTGATTAAATCATGATATTTTTTATTAAATTATTGCAATATTAAGAAATTATAAGTTCAATTCTATATCTTTTGAAAAAAGATAATAATTAATATCAAGTGAATTGAAAATTCAATTATATTAATAATATAAAGGGTCTGCATTAGTTAGTTATCAAATAAATTTATTTTAAATAATTTAAATAACCGAAGATATGGGTCATCTTTTTAGACATTAATAAGGAGATGCAGGTAATTATGTATCTTTAATTAACAGTAGCTCCTGCTATAGCCAATATTCCAGCACCTTAAGCATCCAATATTGATTATGATTGGGTTCTAATTTCAGGGTTCATTATAGTGTTGACATAAGTGGGATTTGCATTTATTGAAGCAGGATCTGTGAGATATAAGAATTCTTAATCAATAGTGATAAAAGTCATATTGGGTTTATTTTTGACTATTTTAATATGGTGGTTGGTAAGAAATAAAGTTAAATAAATATAGTTTGGATATGGATTCTCATTTGGATATGATTTCTAAACAAACTTTATGGGAGGTACAAAATTAGGAG
This sequence comes from Paramecium pentaurelia, assembly GCA_905183005.1. NCBI lineage: Eukaryota > Ciliophora > Oligohymenophorea > Peniculida > Parameciidae > Paramecium > Paramecium pentaurelia. The sequence continues at coordinate 544,054 of CAJJDO010000013.1, read as the reverse complement.
GATCAAATTGGGAAGCAAATCAATACGGAAATGATTATACAAACTTTGGTATTTCTGTTAATATTCAAATTTATGTTTAGTTTTCAGAGCATCAGGTGCAGCAATTGCTGTATCAGTATTATCTGGAGCAGCTGCAGAAAGAATGACATTCTTAGCATGGTCAATATTAGCTATAGTATATGCAGGATTCATCTATGCTGGATTAGCACATTGGACTTTAGGATAAGGATGGTATTGATTAAATGAGAAAATAAATAGGTTAACAACTTTGGGATATAAAGATTTCTCAGGAGCTGGTGTTGTATTTTTTGCTGCAGGTGTTGCTGGATTAGTTGTTACAGTATTATTGAAACCAAGAAGATTCAGATTTGATCCAAATACAACTTTATAATTCTAAAGACATTCTCCAATTTATATTGCTTTTGGATCAATTTTAGTCTTTGCTGGATGGTTATTCTATAATGGTGGTATTGTAGCATAAGGAGCTCATTCTAAATACACATAAGGATTAGTTGCTGTCAATACTTTGATTGCTGGAGCTACTGGTGGATTCTTTGCTTTTATCATTAGATATTTTTAATATGAAACTACAAGTTTAGTTGCCTTATCTAGAGGTATTATTAGTGCTTTAGTGGCTGTAAGTGCTGCTACTGATGATATGAAACCATGGACTGCATTCATTTATGGTCTTTTGGCTGCAGTTTTTTATAGTGTTTTGGCAAAAGTAATTCCAAAAGTACATATTGATGATCCTGTTGAGGTTGTACCTGTGTTTTTGGTATGATCTTATATTTATTGAATAGGGTAATGGATTTTTGGGAATCTTTTTGTCAGCATTCTTTGACACCAAAGCAGGTGTTTTTTATGGATTCGGTGCTAAATTATTAGGAATGTAATTGTTGGGATTATTGATCATATTTGTATGGGTTGCCTTTTTCGTCTTGATTACATTGCTTATTTTAAAGGGATTCGGAGTACTTAGAATAGATTCAGAAACTGAAAGTGTTGGTATTGATAAGGCACATTGTAATTAAATTAAAATTATCTTTAGGTTTGGGTGAAGCCATTGTTTTTGCAAATTAAATAGATGAAGTTCCTCTTGTATAAAAAACCGAAATGGTTCAATTAGGAAATAGCCAAATTGGATCAGGATTTAGACCAGGTTTCAGATGATATTAAATCATTCATATATATGATCAATTTTTATCAAAAATCTTTAATTTGTTTTTTGATATCATATAAAGTATATTTATACCCTAATGCATCAGATCCATAAATAATATGTATAATTAAAGAATTTGGAACAAAGTAGACTAAAACTTTTCTAACTATACTAATGTATTGCGTCTAAAGCTCTTAAAATCCGGTAAGAATACTCATTTTGTCTATGTACAATGTACGGAATGCTTTATAATGTTATTTAAAGTAACAAAAACTTTTATATAATTAGGATGCCGATTAAACGAAACCTTACAAATATTTACCTATAAATTTTGAATATAAGTTTCAAGTTTTAAGAACTCCACCTTTATTAATAAACCCGTCACTTTCTGAAAAGAAAGGCGAGAATGTTGTATCTCTGGGAGAAATACTTGCTATAAGATTTATTAGGGAAAGTGTTGAAAAGTGGAGTGAATTTAGGGGATCAGTGAGTGATTTGGAGTAATTGAGACAGTTTTTAGGAAAGAAAATGAATTAAACAGGATTTCATTAGTATTTTAAGGTGTACAAAAAAATAGGGAAAGGTAGCTTTGCTTCAGTGTATTTGGCATAGAGAATAGAAGATGGAACAAAGATGGCTGTGAAGGCGTTCTGTAAGAATGCAGTTTATAAGGAAGAGAATGGAAAGGTAAGCATGAAAATAAACAAGTTAGGATGGGTTAATTAATGAAATTCAAATAATGAGAATTCTAGATCATCCAAACTTAATGAAGTTGTATGAAGTTTATGAAACCTAAAATTCTATCTATATGTGTCTGGAATTACTAGAAGGAGATCAATTATATGGATTATTCAAGATGAAAAAATCCTTTAGTGCTTAACAAATACATTCAATTATGAAAGGGTTATTAGAAGGATTGAATTATATACATAGTATGGGAATAATGCATAGAGATCTTAAACTAGAAAATATTTTATTCAAAGAGCCAGAGTATGATAATGTTAATATAGATTAGTAATTACGATTCTGTTGTGATAGCTGATTTCGGATTAGCAACAAAAATTGATTAAAAGCCATTTCTTTATACAAAGTGTGGAACTCCTGGATTTGTAGCTCCGGAAGTTATAAATCTAAAGGATGACTAATTATCTTATGGTTCTGTCTGTGATATGTATTCGTTAGGAGTGATCTTATACATCTTGATTACAGGACAACCAGCATTCAAAGGAAAGAGTTATAATACTATTGTAAGGAGGAATCGAGAAGCCATTGTGGATTTTCAAACAGAAAAACTTAATTAAGTGTCAGATAATTAGAGAAGTTTATTGATTAAGATGCTTTAGGCAGATCCAGAATTAAGAATTACTTCTAAATAGGCATTGAAGCATGAATATTTTTGTGCTTATTATGAAGAAGAGTTTGCATAGATGTATACTGATGATGATCCACACTTGGGTGAAATGCTTATCAAATTAAATGCAGAATATATTAGATTGGATATGGAAAGATTGAAAAGATCAAATGATGAAAATGATATATGCAAGACTGAGGATTTGAAGGTTGACTAAAGTTAAGAAAAGAATGATCTACTTAAAATCATCATGAGAACCCCAGTCATTACAGGAAGAACAAAATCTATTGAAAGTATTTTTTTATCTTTATTTAGATTCTCCTCTTAATGGATTCCAATCACCAAATTAAGACTCTTACACTCCTCATATCAAATAAATTTAGGCTAAATGGATTAAAGCTTTTGATTTATAAAATTGAGAAAAGGATATTTATATTTGCATTTAGATTGTACTAATATTCATTATATAAATATATAAATTATTTTCTCTCAAAAGGTCATGCAGAACATCTTATCTTAATAATAACAATTTTTTGATTTGTTAGACAATTAAGTAGATGCCTATAAGACATTGCTTGATCAATTGAGTTCAAGTTAAGACAAATTTAACAATCTACTTTAAGATTATTTGCTAAAATTTCAAACGATCAATAATAAACTAGTCTAAGGACGTCAAGATTTTTCCTGTTCATAAATTCAAATTAAAAGAAATGATGAGTTGTACACGCATTCTTAATTACATATATAATTCAATTTAAGATCTGTAACTCTTATTTTTTTAAAAGTATTAGTTACTGGAGAAACAATATAAATACAAACTTATATTAGCAGATGCCATAGAAACTCCACTTTATCGAGATCGTATTTTCCAATTAAGAGTTGAATTGAAAAATAAAAGTGGGGACCTTGTTAAAAACCCTAATAAAATTGAGCTTGTCGTTGCGATATATTCATAAGAACAATATCCAAAGGAAATCAAAATTAATAATAAAGGAGAATAGATATTGAAAGGTCATTTGTGTGTTCCTCTTATCAAAGGAACTGCTTTTTTTACAAGAGTTTAAATTAGGGAAGTATCTTCCCATTATTAAAATGGATCCATCATATTAGCAATTTTACCATAATTCAAATCAAATGATGAACCTATCAATAGTAGAGACATCCAACCACTAATTGTTGAGAACATCAAAGTTAAAGCAAAAAAATTTTCAGAACGCCACATTCCTGTATATGTAAATTAATGATTAATTATAATGTTTGGGAAAATCATAATTTCTACAATTATCATTGTGATTCTATCTTCTTTTGTTTTCATTTATCAAAGTATCCCAGAATATCAAGGAGAATGGTCATCCAAACATATAGATAATGATGTTAAGTAATAAATAGAAGTTAAATAATTATAGGATATTTAGAGATAAAACATTTGGTATCCCCCATATTCATGCAAAAACTTTAAAAGAAGGATATTATGGATTAGGATTTGTACATGCTTAAGATAGATTATGGTAATTACATTTAAGAAGGTAATCTATAAATTTGAATAAATTAGAATGTCTTCATAAGGTAGATTAAGTGAAATTTTTGGTTATCGTTAAGAAATTTTGAATATAGACAAGTATATTAGAAATTTAGGATATCTTGAATCATGTAAAAGGATAGTAGAAAAATTAAGTGAAGAAGCAAGAATTCATTTACAATCTTATGCAGATGGAATAAATGATGGAGTGAAATCATTATAAATACTACCAATAGAATTTAAAATATTAGGATTATAATTTTAAGATTGGCAAATATTTGACACCGTAGCATTCATTAAATTAATGTCATTATTGAATGTTAATGATATGTTTCATGAATTTATGAGATCAAAGTTTGATGAATTATATGGAAGAGAATTGGCAAATATATTAGGTTCAGTTGGACCTCATAATTAATTTGATTCAAATGTTACAGAAGTTTAAGAAAATGAATGGATTTAATTTATTCAAACACATAATGTGTCATACAATTAAAAATTTTAATAGAGTTCCAATTATACTAATGATAGTTAAAATATAAAAACAAAAAAATACAATTTAACAGAAATTTTATAATCAATACCAGAATATTACTCCAATTATATATTCCCAACTCTTAAAGCATCTAATGCTTGGGTTATTAGTGGAAATCATACCAAAAGTGGAAAACCTCATTTAGCTAATGATCCACATTTAGATAATAATATTCCATCTTAATGGTATTAAGCTGAAATATATTTTCAGATGGAAAATCAAGAATATAATTATATTATAGGTGGAACATTACCTGGATTACCAATTAGTATGAGTGGAAGAAGCAAGTATTTAGGTTGGGGATTGACTACATTATATTCTGATGGAGGTGACATTTATGAGGAAGAGATAATAATTAAAGAAGGTGAATAGTTATTCTATAAATTCAATGATGAATGGATTCCTTGTAATAAAACAGTAGAAATTATTAAAATTAAAGGTCAAGAAGATTAATCTATTACTATATTCCATACTCATCATGGTCCAATTATGTAATACTATCTTGAGAATAATAAATTAAGAGATCATAAAGGACATTTTTATTCATTATAATCTATAGTTCATATAGATGATTATGAATCCTTTGATGGATTTATTAAATTTGCTTAAGGAAAGGATTTAAAATAAAGTATGGAACATTTGAAACATATTTGTTATCCTAATAATGGAATGGTATTCATTAGTCATGATAACCATATTGGTTATTTATCAACAGGAAGATTAGTTATAAAAGAAGGACATCCAGAAGAAAATGGCTATGTTAAAAAAAATAATAAAGAATGGATTAGATATGTACCATATTCAGAAATTCCTATGATAATTGATCCTGAAAAAGGATATATTGTTGTTGCAAATAATAAATTTATACCAGAAAATGAATTAAGTTGGAACTCATAACCTACAAGTAGAGGAAGAAGAATAAATGATTTAATCAATTAAATGATCAATAAAGGATAGAAATTTTCCATTTTAGATCACATAAAATTATAGTCGGACACTTATGATAGTTATGCTTGTAATACTAAAGATGAATTAATTTAGTTGCTTAAGAAATATGATAAATAGAAGGAATTAATAAATGAAATTGTATTTTTAGAAAATTGGAATTGTAAATGGGACTCAGACTCTTCAGGTGCTTTATTATATGGAGTATTTGAATATTTTTATTCATTTAAATTTCACTCTCAATTAGATGAAGCTGTAATTAAACAATGGAATAATTTTTACATGTTTGATTCATTTCACTTTAAAAATTTAATAGAGATGAATAATGCATAACCTAATGATTAAATTCTTAATTAACCATATTGTAATGGTTCAGTTCAAGATAAATGTGCTTAAAATTTAATTGAATCTTTAAGGGAAGCTAAATAATATATACATGATAAATATGGAAATTAAACAACGGATTGGAAATGGGGATCATTACATAATTAAGTGTTTCCTCATGCATTTTCGAAAACACCTTTTGCATTCATTTTTGAAAGAAAGATACCTTTTCACTCAAACAGAAGATCAGTTGCAGTGTCATCTTATGATTTAGATGGATCATTTAATGGTAAAACTGGATCCAATTATAAATAAATTATATCAATGGATCCTGAAGAATCTAATTTCTTTGTAATTGATACAGGAATAAGTGGTAATCCTTTTAGTAAATTATACACTAATTAAATGGATATTTGGAAAGAAAATAAGTATGTAAAGATGAAATTTGGTAATAGAACAGATTATGATTTATTATATGTTATACATCCAAATTGAGTTAAATATAGATCTAAATACTTTTATGTAAATAATAATATATTGATATTATTTCACTCTTTTTTATCTGCTTATTGTGCTGCTTGTCTCTCAGCCTTTTTTTCAGCTTTTTTCTTCTCAGCTTCTAATTTTTTTTATTATTTTTTGCTTTCTGGATTTGGTTATTCCTATTATTATTATTATTTTGGTTATTATTCTTATTATTATTCTTATTATTATTCTTTCTTTTATTCATCCACAGTTCCAGTTTGAACAGATTTCAAATCTAATTTGGTTTATATACTGGCTGCTTTAGTTTTACCATCAGGAATATAAATCAATTCATATTTATCTCCAATAATTTTATCTATTCTGAAAAAGCCTCTTCTCTCAAATTATAATACGGATCCTAAATAATTTTTAATAAATATATTTACCAACTTAAAGTGTCTTAATTCCAGCATCGGCTAATGCTTCTGTAACATATTTACTATTTGGATTATAATAATCCTCAAATTTATGATGTTCTTCAATTGTTTTAACTTTAATAAGATGATCATATTCAACCAAATCTACATTTACAATTGGAGTATCTTTAGCAAGCCAAGTATATTTATTGGTTGTTTTGAAATCTTTATCATCTGGTAAGTTTTCACCAGTCAATAAGATTTATCCATCAACTTCCTTTTTTTCTGTTATTTTAACATTACCCCACTTCATTAATGTTATTTTCTCATCAACTTTAATATCTTTAGCATCCTATGCTTCTAAGTACAATTGGCTACTTCTGAATAAAGGTCTTGTGCCTAATTCATTATTTTTAGGATGTTATGGAACTGTAACTACATTAACACCTTAATCTTGATAATTTGAAATTGTCAAAATTGAAATTCCTTCCTTTCCTACAGCTGTATATCTTGGAGCAATAGGATCTATCTTTGTAAAATTGATAGCCCAAAGCTTATCCCAAGTTTAAAGATTAGCATTTTTTGATGGTCCTTATTCTAACATAAAATCATGTAATGTTTCAACTGTAATTCCTCTTCTAATGATACCTCTAAGAGTTGGAAAACGAGGATCTTACCATCCTTCTACAACCTTTTAATCTACAAATTCTTAAAGTTTTCTCTTGCTCAAACAAGTATTAACAAAATTCAATCTTGAAAATTCATAAATTTCAACTGGTCTTAATTCTAATGCCTTTTATACCCATTAATATTATTCTATTCTATCTGAATATTCGTTAGTTCTCATAGCATGTGTAACTCCTTCAACACTATCTAAAATTGGACAAACAAAATCATAAGTTGGGTATGCCTTATATTTAGTACCTGTTCTATGATGTGGTGTTTAGTTTGTTCTATAGAGTACTGGATCTCTCATACATTTATTTTTAGCCTTCATATCAATTTTTGCTCTTAAACAATAATCAAATGTTTTTCCATTTAACATTAAATCAAAATTCTCAAGATTCTCTTCCACAGATTTATTTCTATTAACACTCTCAATACCATCAAATCTTTCTTTCTTCATAGTTTCTTTATCTGTGTTATCACAATAGGCCAATCCTTTTTTAATTAAAAATCTTGCTTTTTCTTCTGCAAGGTCGAAGTAATCACTTGAGTGTGATAAGTTTGCCCACTCTATTTAAAGAGTTTTCAAATCTTCTAAAATGGCATCTTAGTATTCAGCCTTCTCTTTTGATGGATTTGTATCATCAAAACGTACTAACATTTTGCCTTCATACATTTTGGAATATCTATAATTCAATACAGATGCTTTTATATGACCAATATGTAAATAACCAGATGGTTCAGGTGGAAATCTAGTACATACCTATCCTAATTGAAGAAATATAAAAGATAACTACCTTTGATTGCTCCTTTCAATACATCATATTGTGCTTATCCTTATTGTTTGGCTTGTTTCATTGTAAAATTTTTAAAAATAATTTTAAATAAATTCATAAGTAATTCTTACATAATTTAAACACATGTATTAATTAATCATCGTATTAACAACACATAAGCACCCATAATAAAACATAAACCTGATACTAATGGTGACAATCTATCCTAGATATTATGATATTGTTAAAATACTCCAATTACTGCACTTCTTCTAAAGAATCCTCTAAATCCATGTCTATGTGAATTAATTAAATCAGGTTTCATTTGTCTGATATAAGTTGAAGTGCATATAATAAGCAACAAAATCATTATCATTGTTGAGAAATTGAAAATTCCAAACTAATATTATCATGCAATCAAATTACCATGTATTCTTGAATTCTCTACTTATTTAATTATAATTTATATATTATGAACAAATAATACTTTATACCTTAATAACTTAAATTGACTAATAATATATATAAAAGTGAATAAAAGAGTTTGATAAAATCTTGAATTAGTTGATACAATTATATATTTATTTCATAATCATTAAAACTCATCTCCTCTTCTTTTGATATAATGTTTAAGTTCTTTAACATTCTCTAAACATAATGATAATATCCTTTAAATAGTTTCTCTTTCTCTCTAACTAATATATAATACAAATTTAAATTACTTTTCTTATAATTTGAACTAATAAACAGTATCTTCTTATTCACATTCAACTGCTCTATCTCCTCTTTATTTTAATTTATTATCCTATTTTTAAACAGCTTCATCTCTATCCATTGTCAGTACTTTGATTTAGGCTTCCAAAACATTTACATCTGAATCTAGTTCTTCTATAATTGCATTAACATCTCTTAAATCTTGATTTAAATTTTTATATAATCTTTAGAAATATGATTCTCTAATATCATCCACAGATCTTAATAGACTTCTGGCTATATCAATATAGTTTTCTAAATCATTGCAAGTTTCTACTAATTATCTTACAGTTTCTTCATGTTTAGAAATTTACCCTACTTTCAATTATTCCATCACTGTAAACAATGAACTATAACCCTATAAATGTTTAAAATCACCTATTATTTAGAAAATCATAGAATACCTGCTTTAAGACTTGCATAACCTAATAAATTTGTAACTTTATCAACATCATCCTCTTAGAGTTGAATAAACGCTGTCTCTCCATTATCATTTTCATATAAAGCAGACTCAAATATTTCTCTAACTGCAACAACAGCAGATATGGCAGTTTAATGTTCTCTTTGATATACATATATACTTACTCAAGTCTCGAATCAAAGATGCACTTTTATTTCTCTCTATTTTATTAGATTTCATCTATTCTATTAATTAACATAGTCTTTTCTTTCTTTTTATTTTATAGAGTATTAACTTTTTTTGTTTTTTCAGGTATTTTATCATCTAAAGCTTATTACATGTCCATAATACGAGCTTTCAATAAAGCTGCATAATTATCAAAATCTCCTAGATCTTTAGTACATTTAGATGAGAAAGTCTTATGCCTCTCATCAATTGTTAGAAATTCTGTTTCATAAGACTATGCTTAATCTCTCAATATTTGGAAGACTCTATCTAATGGTTCTTTGCTTCTTACAGCAATTTAGACTGTATCTAAGAATGTCTTGCCTAATTAAGTTTGCTCTAATTTAATAATTTCCTCTTCAAATTTAAGTTCTATATTTACACTTAGACCTAAAAGTAGAAATAATATTAGCATGTTAATCGTTTTTATTTATATAATAATGTTAATATTTATTTAATTGATAGTGGGAGTAATTTCAAATGAAAAAGTAATCACATAACAAGTAGCATTATAAATGGCTTCATTAAGTTTGGTAGGAACAGACTCATCACCAGCATTTTTAGAATTTATAAGTCTTCCTCATTCAACATCTCGAATAACAATAGATAGAGCTGTGAAATGGACATTTAATGAGGACATAGTGTTATCTATATCACCTTTGGAATTTTATACATCTGCAGAAAAAGCCTCTTTTCATTCATTAAGAATACAAGGTAACTTTTATTATAAAAATCAACCTTAATGGATGCTTTGGTGGTAAGAAAACTATTGGTAGTAACCAGTAGATTGGAGTGATAACTCAATATCTACATGTGGAGGTATCAGTATGTTGGGTGGTTATGGTAAATTTGCAGGAGGGGAAGTTCAGAAAACCTTTGTTGAATTACCTCAACATAGTAAAGTGAGAATTGTAGCAAATTATCATTTTATAGATGGATGGGGTGGAGAAACAGGATTCTTAAGAGTCAGCATAGGAAGAATGGATGGAATGGAATATGTATGGACAGAGAAATATGACTATTCTAAAGTGAAAAATGGCATTTCTGTATGTGGAAGTAGATATCCTGAAGGAAAGTTGACTTCGGTTATTGATGTTTCATTTCCACATACGAAAGATACAATTAAATTGGGTTTTGGAAGTACCTTAGATAATGATCCACTGGAGAATTCATTCGGAATATCAAATTTGTAGATTTATCTTATCTGATCTGATAATTAATTTATTTATTTTGTGACATTTTTCACAAATGATAATTAGAAGGTGTTCAATTTCTAATTCTACATCTCAAAGATCATAATCTTAAAAGTAATAACTAAGTATATACTTATGTAGAATGTCAGAAAATGAATAATGCAATAGTAATTCTCACTTCTCAACATGCTGCAGTAATACTTCATCAGAAATTGATGAAATTGATGACCCTTTGAATTATGCATCCTTTAATGATTTCCAATCTGTCTTGCCTCTTGTCATTAATGGTGTCAAAATACAGAAAGTAACTTGGGATCTCTTCTCAGCCCCTCCAAATGTATATTCATAATGGAAGGCACATTGCTTTTGGACTGTTGGTTATACCTATGATTTTACAATGAAAAAAATGAAGCATAGCAACAATATAAGATATAGATTAACAATAAATGCTTGGTGTTGTTTAAACAGTAAATCATGGGTTAAGAATAAATGGGATCGTTTGTTGGAACATGAAACTGGGCATTATCTTATTGGATGTTTATGTGCTTTAGAATTTAAAGCAAGGTATAATTACCCTAACCTATTGTAGAGCTGATAAATCTAAATTCACTAAGAACTATAGACTCGAATCAATGAAAATCTTCTAAGATACATTTTAGGAGTATCTCTCCTTAGAAAGAAGGTATGATGAAGAAACCAATCATAGTCAAAATATTAGCAAATAAAAGGAGTGGAATGAATTCATCATTAAGGAATTACAAAAATACTGATTTTATTATTATTATTAATATATCTACAAATAAAAATGGGTTGTTGTGGAAACAAGGAATGTATTCATTTCTTATTTTTTTAGAACCATCTAAAAAAATTGAAGTTTAAAAAAATAAGCCACCAGGTTAAATTTAACCATCAGATGTAATATTACATTTTTTAAGTTTGATAGGTTATTGTATAACCAAACAAAGTTGCATCAAAAAGAGACTATAAAAAAGGTGAGCTTATAGGCACAGGTGCTTTTTCTGAAGTTTATCAAGCCTTGGATAATAAGACAGGCAAAATCTTAGCTATTAAAACAGTTAAACTTTAAGGAGGAGGAGATTAAGTACAATGTTATTTTCAAAATCTAGATTTTTAGAACAATAAATGCTTTAAAAGCAGAAATCAAACTCTTAAAAAAGTTATAGCACAAAAATATTATTAAATACTATTTTACAGAAATCAGCCAAGATAATACCTATGTTGATATAGCTCTAGAATATATCGCATAAGGATCACTTAGAAAAGTTATAAATAAAGTTAGACTTGATGAAGCTAATGTTAGAATTTATGCAAGATAGATCTTAGAAGGAATTTAATACCTTCATCAAAATAAAGTTATTCATAGAGACATAAAGGCTGCCAATATTTTAGTTGACAGTGATGGAACAATTAAATTATCCGATTTTGGAACATCTAAAGTTCTAGACTCTGAAGAAAACTTAATAATTTAAAATAAATCATTAAAAGGAACTCCTTATTGGATGGCTCCTGAAGTATGTTAATTGAAGGCTGCCTCTTTCGAATCTGACATATGGTCATTTGGAGGAGTAGTTATAGAAATGATTGGAGGTTTGCCTCCATATGCTGATAAATATGGAGCAGATATTGATGCTTATGAATTAATGAAGAAAATTGCTTAAGAAGAAAAACCAAATTATCCTCAATAAACATCAGCATAAGCAAAAAATTTTTTAGATTCTATTTTTGTTGCAGCTCATCTTAGACCATCTGCAAGTAAATTACTCTAGCACCCATATGTACAAATCTCTGATCCTTAAACTGATAGTGAAGAAATAGGATTTAAATAATCCTTAGATCCAGTTCCTTCTAAACGCTCTATTGTTGGGGCTACTAATGGAAAAATCTAAGATAAACCCATTAATTCAACATACATACAACAATAACAATTATAAAAACAAAGACTTGATGAATAAAGACTCTAGAAGTATACAATTTGTTTAATTAGGTAGATAGAGAGAATGGGAACAAGCCCTTAAAGAAGAGTTAAGAAGAAAATCACAAAAAAATTAATGAGTAAAAAATATTTCAATTAAAGTCACTACTTTATTATTACATTATTTATATAATCTACAAAAGCTCTGAATAAAATTTGGGCTACATAATTTTGTTTCTTGTTGATATAAGAAATTTTGATATAATCAAATATAATATTATTCTTTTGAATATAAATATATATTTTCTAGTATATAAATATATTATATCTTAATTAATTTGAATATAAGTATGTAGTCATTAAATTATAATATATAAATATATTTGTAATTAAAATAATAAAACTTCATTTTTCAAGTTTCCTATTAAAGATCTTCTTAAATAAATTAATTATCATCCTAATTGTCATCTTCTGATGCTTAAATAATTATTTATGGAATATCCTACTATTATTCATCTAAATTAGGAGAACTAGATTTAGCTTTTAATTTTTAGTAGTTGATTTCTGTCTATAATTCTTAAATTTATTATAATTATTTTTAATAGTTAATTTCTACTTATTTTAATCTTTCTGATAGTTAAGTGTTTTCAGAACTCAATTATTACTTTTCTTATTTCACTCCTTTACATTCATCTTGCAATTAATTTATTTTTTCATTAATTTTATCAATTACAGAAACTAAATCAAGGTTTTCAATACTATATTTTCCAAAATTAGATTTAGAGAGATCTTCAATTTTTGTTTTTAAAATTATGTACTCTTATTCTAGTTTTTTATGTTTTTGCATCCATTATTAAACTTCTTTATTTTGCTTTTCTCTATTAGTTTAATTTTTTTGATTAAGTGTATCAATAGTTTATTCTAATGCTTCATTCATTTTTTCACAAATAATGATTTTTTCTTTGAATTCTTTAGTTTCTTATTATTCTTGCAATAATTTTTATTATAAATGAGAAATAAGTTGATTTTATTCTTCAATCTATTATTTTAGTTAAGTTATTTAACATCTCTGTTGTTCAATCTGAAAATCTGATTTTTTTAACTACTCTAAAGCAATTTTTTAAATATTAAGATTATCTCTTTATAATTGAAGGATCATAGAGTCCTTTTGATCAATTTATGTTTTGAATTACACTTTAATAATTTCATAATCTTCAATTGACGGATCTGATATTTTAGATGGAGTTGCTTATTTTATTAGTTAATTTAACTTATCAATTTATTGTTCTTATTTTAAACATTTATCTTATAATTAAGTCACTAATTATTGATTCGTATCATTGCTGTAAAATATCTTCTTTTACTTTTTGAGTTATTCATATTATAATTTCCAATATGTACCATCTTCATTATTTTTATTTGTTCTCATAAAAATATTAATCATGTGTATAAATAGTGAACATCATGTAAAACATTAACAAGTGGCTTGTTAGTATATCGGTAGTACGCTTGCTTTGGGTGCAAGTAGGTCGGGTTCAATTCCCGAACGAGCCCTTTTTTTTTTTACTCTTATTTAGATTCGGATTTTATCATAATTTATACAAAAATCTATGCTTAAATTAAATGTTTAATTCTTAAAAATAATGAAGATGTACAAATATAGTTTTCATAATACCTTATGTTCAAAACTTATTTAATGATGGCAAAAGATCGTTATGATTAATTAAAATAAATCTGTGATCAAATATAAGAAATTTTCGATAAGGTAGTAATGATGTTTCTAAATATAGATCTCCTATAAATTTTACAAAATACATTACATACAAATCTAATTTGATAAATGTCTAGACTTCAAATAACGGAGAAATTGTTCTGATTTAATTTACTCATTGATATTTAAATTATTTGGACATCCTTATAGTTACAATTATAATTTCAAAATTTCTAATCTTAACTATTTTATAAAGTCAATTGATAAAGTAATTTAAATATTTTGAAGCTAAATGTTCTAAAATTTTAGAAAGATCTAAATGATAATAATCTTGATGATGGTTCTATTGTTTATAGAGTATAATGCAATTAAATATAAATCTATAAAAAGATTTTGGTAAGCCATTTAATATTTTTGATTCATATTTTAATTTTGAATGGTCTGAAAATTTATAATGATCGTTTATAATAATTTTAAACTGGATGAGACAATTGTTTTATTAATTAATTGATATTATTATTCAATATAATAGGTTTTATATAATAAAGAATATATTTATTAATATTAGGTTTAGTGATCTTAAAAATTAGCTTTTAGGACTATATTTTGAGGTGGTTTTATACTGAATTAATAAAGATGATTTGATCTTATTTGAGTATTGAGTAGGTAAAACAATATTTTTTAAGATAAGTTAAATAAAGTATTTAACAAAATACTTAGTATTAGAGAAAGGGAATAGAATTGGATGAGTTTTAATTCTAATAAAAATTGAACGAAATTAATCTTTGAATTTATAATGCCAGTAAATCATAAATATATATATTTAATTATTTTATAAAAATATTATAAATATTTTACCTAATTTGGTGATTCAATTTACCGTTTGCTTAATGTAAATCAAATATAAATTTGGGTATACAAAATTTTAGGTTGAACTCATCTAAAATGTAATTAAAATTTATATTTGACATTCATTTTGGAATACAAAATAATTTTTAATTATTCTAAAATATTTATTTATTAAATGGGAGTAGTATAAACTTGTATTAAGTAAAAAAACTCTGATCATTAGATCGAGTACAACATTCCTACAATTTTAAAAAGAAAACAAATTATAAAACACCCACATAAATAAAATACTTTAATTCCTCCACTTTCATAGTTGGGTGAATATCATGAATCACTAGAACAATTAGAATTAGCATTATAAGAAAATAATATTAATTTAAGCATTAATAAAACAGCTACTTTTAATAGCAGTAGTGCTAATCGTTAATCTATATCATTCAATCCTAGCTTAAAACTATCTTTGAATTCTACAATTCAAAATCCATAAATAAATCATAATTTATAATATTAAGAGTCTCTAAAGTAAAGAGATGAAGAAGTAATGTAAAAGAAATAAACTTACAAAGATTCGTAATTTAAGATGTGTGCAGATAAAAAAGCTGAAAAAAAAAAACCTTATGCTAGAAGTATAAGTAGCAATTCTATAGCCTAAAGAGCTTAAAATACTAATAATGATGATTAATCAATGTCATTACAAAGGGACTCTGAAACAAACACTAAAAAAAGTATTTTAAAAAACAAACAACAAATTATCACTAATTAACTAAAAAGAGGAGTAAGCTTAAGATAACAATAATAAGCAATCAATGATGATACTCAATCTCAAAGAACATCAAAAAGTTAAAAAAGAGTTAAATTTGATCCAAAAATATTTAGACCCAAAAACACTCATTTCTTTTAATGAAATTAAATCTTATTTTCTTATTTTTATTTATGTATTTTTCACTTTATAAATAAAAATTGATATTATTATTTTTATGAGCAAACTATGTGTTATTGAAGCCATAAAAAAAAATAAAAATCGAAAAAAATACGTATTTCTTGTTTAAATAAGATAGATAACAAATACATATTCAATTTTTTTATAATAAATAAGAAGAGAAGTACCTCTCTATATATATATACTAAATCATATTAAAAGATTTCTAAATAGAACAAAATAGACAATAAATTTAATCTAGATTTCTTGAAATTCTGACTTTAGAAAACCTAACACTTTAAGTACTATTAATTAACATTTATAATTAAAATATTGATATAAAATGAATAATATGGAGAATAAAAATGATTGCTTTTATCTTCAAAGTTTACTATTTCTTCTCAAATGGGCTTGTTCTAATGGCAAATTCAATTATGCTAAATTAATTAAAATTTTCTAATTTTGTTAAATTCTTCCTTCTTTTGGACTACCAGTTAAAAGACTTTTTCTCTCTTAGCCTTAGAAGTTCAATAAATATAACATCAGCATATATTTTCTTTTTTTACGTACCTTGAATTAAAAATTTAATTTCACATTATAAAATGCTTAGGAAATAAATGATAGAACAAATTAAAGACATCTAATTATTGTATATCTCAATAAAAATCATTAAATGAATAAATTAGTTTTTACTTGAAATTTATATTTATATTTAAAACATTAAATTAGATTTATTAATAATATTTTAACAAAAAATAATATGTAAAATGAATTAGATGTTCTAATACATTTAATCAAATTTTAGATATCATTTATTCACTTATTTAACGGAATGTTTCTAAATGAGGTTCTTCAGTCGCATTATATTTTTCTGTTTTATATACATTTGAAGATTTCTTAAAAAATTTTTAACTTGTTATCAGATTTTATGAAGGATGCAAAGATATTATTGGAATTAAGTGAAATTCCTCTAATTATCTAAATAAATAAAATGAGAGTTTATTCTATTTTTCAATACCATTTTGTTTAAAATGAATTTATTTATAGGGTCCAATTTATCTGATTATCATCAATGCTATAGGAATTTCTAAATTTAATTATTAATAGCTATTATGTCTTAATTCCTCTAAACTTTATGGATTGAGAATTGGTAATTTACTAATCTTTTCAGCTGTGAAAATTTGACCAGAGTAAATTATGTCAAATTTTATGAATTTTTAATTTAAACCATCTTGACTCACTTCATCCTTCAACTCAATTATAATTTATTCCGTATTTTAGAAAATAAAGAATAAGCAATTTATAAGTAACTGCTTTAGTTTTTTTTAATCAGTATAAATACGATTATCAGTCAAATGAGAAATTAGTTTTATTTTTCTATTATCTTTTTTAGGGAAAAGAACGTTAAAGATTGAAATACATTCTTGTATACTATTCACAATATCAAAATGATTTAGAACAATTTTGGCAAATTTAGAATTCAAGTTCGCAAAATCTTGTATGTTGTTAATATCAGTGTAGGTTTTCGTTATTTGACTATTTAAGAATAAAATTACTTTTTGATTATCAAATTCTTACCTTTTATTTTTCTTCGACGTCTCATATTATAAAATTTATTTGAGATAAATTAAACACATCCTTATTCTAGACTATATACTTTCTTAAACCTAAGTTAAAAGTTTGTTATTTATTTTCAGTTTATATTTTAATGATTTATTTTAAGATTCTCTTCTGTTTTCTTTGATCAAAATTATTAGACAAGGTTTTGTATCTTCAGTACGTATAATTTTAATATGATGGACATCTAATCCAATTAATCCAATCAATTCATAAGTTTAATTATCTTAAGTACAATTTTTTGTTATTTCTTACATTTTCTCATGATTCATAAATAAATAGTACAAAAATTATTCTAAATTTAGTTTATTAGATTGATTTAACATTTAAGAAGATTGTATAATAGACTTCCTTCTTCTTTAGCTGAATAAAATCACTTTAATACTCCTAATCAAATTAATGAAACTGTTTTATTTAATTTCAGTAATTTATGAGACTCTATTTTGTCTGATTAAATCAATTGAATTATTCCCTAAGTTATAGTGGACAATATAAGATTAAATATCTATCTATTTATATAAATTGTCTTCAACAATGTCTTTATTATTCATAATAATAAATGAGATTCTAGTTTACCATTCGTTAATATAATAACTGTATATTGCTATTATACTAGAAAAAATAAATAATAAAATTTCTCTCCAACCATCAGAAACTAAGTAAAGAGATGTAATATTAAGAATGAGTACTATAATTGTAATGAAGGTTTTTACTAAATAACTCCATTAAGAGATGATTCTAAAATATTTAATTATTTTACCCCATAGTTCCTAAACAAATGAAGTAGCTTTCTAATACTTCTCTATCATTGAAATGATTTAAAAAACCATATTTAATAGGATGTTAAATGTTGTAAATTATAATTGCTATTAATGTTAATGTATTGTTAAATGAGGCTAATTATTATTTAAAAATATAGCCAAACAACATGATTAAAAGTCCAAGTAAATTTAAAATAGTTTCAAACCACAGTTTTTGTAATACGTTCTCAAGAATTTCAAATAATATTAATATTATGAGAAAAAGTCGATAAACAGTTTAACTCTATAATTAAAGGCTTTTCCTTTAAGAGGAATATCGATGTTCAAACTCTGAATTATTGAATCTTAATGTAATATAATTCATTAATAAATTAAATTTATTCAAAAAAGGTCAGTGATTATTTTATTTCAAAGTATTTTGAAAGTAAGCTATCTCAAACTCTAAAATAAATGTGTCAAATATTTCTTGGTCATACCTATAACTCAAACAACAATTATACAAGTTGTAAAATAATTGTCTAAAATAAAATAATAAATATATTTACAACAATGAAATCTATAATTATAAATTCAATACTCCTTACTATTTCAATATTTATTTTTAATCACTCTTAATTCCATTTCTAATTAAAAAAAATAAATTGCTTCAATATTGGTAGTCTAATTATTTCCTCTATTAATTAATATCAATTTTTTATGTTTTATAAACTTATACTGATAGATATAGAATTTTAAGCAAATGTTAACAATTAATTCCAAACTATTTTTTAAGTAATCATTTAAAGTTTCTCATAAAAGTATTTTAATATTCAATTCTTTCTTTCTATAACTTTAAACATTTTTGATTTATTCATCAATAAGAAAGATAGATTTGTTTTGGATAATTATTTTGATGATTCTAAATCAATATTTATNGTTTACCATTCGTTAATATAATAACTGTATATTGCTATTATACTAGAAAAAATAAATAATAAAATTTCTCTCCAACCATCAGAAACTAAGTAAAGAGATGTAATATTAAGAATGAGTACTATAATTGTAATGAAGGTTTTTACTAAATAACTCCATTAAGAGATGATTCTAAAATATTTAATTATTTTACCCCATAGTTCCTAAACAAATGAAGTAGCTTTCTAATACTTCTCTATCATTGAAATGATTTAAAAAACCATATTTAATAGGATGTTAAATGTTGTAAATTATAATTGCTATTAATGTTAATGTATTGTTAAATGAGGCTAATTATTATTTAAAAATATAGCCAAACAACATGATTAAAAGTCCAAGTAAATTTAAAATAGTTTCAAACCACAGTTTTTGTAATACGTTCTCAAGAATTTCAAATAATATTAATATTATGAGAAAAAGTCGATAAACAGTTTAACTCTATAATTAAAGGCTTTTCCTTTAAGAGGAATATCGATGTTCAAACTCTGAATTATTGAATCTTAATGTAATATAATTCATTAATAAATTAAATTTATTCAAAAAAGGTCAGTGATTATTTTATTTCAAAGTATTTTGAAAGTAAGCTATCTCAAACTCTAAAATAAATGTGTCAAATATTTCTTGGTCATACCTATAACTCAAACAACAATTATACAAGTTGTAAAATAATTGTCTAAAATAAAATAATAAATATATTTACAACAATGAAATCTATAATTATAAATTCAATACTCCTTACTATTTCAATATTTATTTTTAATCACTCTTAATTCCATTTCTAATTAAAAAAAATAAATTGCTTCAATATTGGTAGTCTAATTATTTCCTCTATTAATTAATATCAATTTTTTATGTTTTATAAACTTATACTGATAGATATAGAATTTTAAGCAAATGTTAACAATTAATTCCAAACTATTTTTTAAGTAATCATTTAAAGTTTCTCATAAAAGTATTTTAATATTCAATTCTTTCTTTCTATAACTTTAAACATTTTTGATTTATTCATCAATAAGAAAGATAGATTTGTTTTGGATAATTATTTTGATGATTCTAAATCAATATTTAATAAATAAATCGAAATTTGTACATTTGCTAAACCTGAATGTAATTTCAATAATATATATGATTAATATTTATTATCCCTATATATTAAAGTTCCACAATCAATTAATAAAGTATATTTCAGAAATCAAGTAATTTGAAAGTGAGTTAAGCTAACTTAAATTAATGGTATAGTATTTTCTTTATTAAATTTCACTTTTAATATTAGTAAAAAGATTAATTGAAAAATCTTTTTACAGATTTTGTTAATCATTAAAAATCGTTCCCATAAATATTAAGTTTATGGTTCATTTTTTCATTAATTTAAGGATTAATATATGTATATTGGTAATACCCACAAAATCTTAAATTACAATTAAAATTTTTTAATTTGAATAAATCATATAGAGATCTTTTAGGCAAAGAGATAGCTATATTTTAAATAACTTTTGCTTAAATTTTGAGAATTTGAAGATATTTATGTATTTATTATAATTATTTTAGAGCATAATTTAAAATTTGACTAATTCATTAGTTAAAAAAAATAATTCGCGGTCTAATGAAGTAAACAACACTTTAAAGGTTCCTAACTTCGTCATAGAAAAAGAATGATACTACAAACTTAAATGTTAATAAGACATCAAATTCTAATACAATAGTAGAAGAAAAAAAGATAGATGTTTAATACATCAAACCTTGCACTTCAATTACTAAAGAAGAAGTCTAAGCAATTAAAGATAAATTAATTGAAAAAGCTTAAGAAAAGCCACATTAATTTAGTAGATTAAAAAGGAATAATTTTGTAGATAGTGATGATGAATAATAATAAAAATATGAAGATTAAAATTAGTTTAAAATTGATAAATTCTCTTTTGTTTGTTCTTAAGAGAAGAATAAAGAGAAGAAATCTTTAGCTGTATTTATTAAATAAGATAATACTAAAAATAATACTAAATCCTAAAACAAGTAAAAAAAA
The DNA here is from genome assembly GCA_905183005.1 of Paramecium pentaurelia. Classification (NCBI taxonomy): domain Eukaryota; phylum Ciliophora; class Oligohymenophorea; order Peniculida; family Parameciidae; genus Paramecium; species Paramecium pentaurelia. Next base: position 522,563 of record CAJJDO010000013.1, on the reverse strand, counting down.
TCTGAATATGATAAATAAGGCAAATCATTAAAATAACCTACAAAATAAGAAGAAGAAGAATTTGATAATTCTCAAGAAAATATGTAAGGAAATTTAGATTTTAAACTTCCAACAGATAAAATTAATGTTTATGAAGAATTTGATGATGTGACTCCAAAATGGGCATCTATTGGTTCATCAAGAGATAAAAGTGGTAAATTACATGGAACTTAAGATGCAGATCCAACTACTCTATTAATACCTTAAAATGAATTTAATAAATTAACTAAATGTATGCAATAATTTTGGAAATATAAGAGTGAAAATTTTGATAAGATTATATTTTTCAAATTAGGAAAATTCTATGAATTATTTTATGAAGATGCTTATATAGGAAATAAATATTTAGATTTAAATTGGATGGGAAGAAAGATGTAATTGAATCTAGTAATATTATAGGCATACAGGATTCCCAGAAAAAGCAGTCCATAAATATAAAGCTCTTTTATTAGAATATGGATATAAAGTTGTAATAGTAGATTAAACAGAAACTCCAGAATAAATGAATTAAAGAGTAGCTTAAAATAAGAAAATTGGAACAGGTAACACTGATAAAATAGTCTAGAGATAAATAAGTGAGATTTTAACAAAAGGAACATATTTATATGAAGAAGGAGAATCATAAATGAATTTAGATGAAAAGGTTTTACTAGTTATACGAAAGAAAATCTTATCAAACACAATTGAAGAATATGGAATAGCTATTTTTGAAAGATAAACAAATACAATATCATTAGCATTTATTGAAAATAGAGATAAAAATTATGAATCTCTTAAGACTTTATTACTTCATATGAGACCTGTTGAAACAGTTATTGATTAACATAATCTACCACAAATTGATCCAATAACCAAAATGATATCTGGATCTGTTATTAAAAGTGTTATTTCACATCTAACAGCATCTAAAGATAATTGGGATGAAAAAAAAGCATTATTTAGACTTGAATAATATTATTAAAATGGATTTCCTACTGCTATTAAGTTTTATCAAAATAATTAAGTTGTTCTATAAGCTTTAAATGGATTATTTACTTACTTAAATCAAATCTTAATATTAGATCGAGTTTTGGGATGTGCAAAATTTAAATTATATGATGAAGAATTTTCATTACAATAATGTATGATTTTAGATAGTTAAGCAATTGTATAATATTTATTTAATTTTTCTAGTATCATTTAGAGATTCTTTAAACTACAACTTTTGTAGATAAAAAAGATTATTCATTATTTGGTGTGATAAATAAAACTGTTACTCCTGGTGGACATCGATTACTAAGAAGGTGGGTTTGTGCTCCCCTTTATTAAGTTGATTAGATTAGAGAGAGATAAACTATGGTAAGTGATATTAGCCAATTTAGAAAAGAAAGAGATTTATTTAGATAAAGTATTAAATCATTTCCAGATTTTGAAAGAAGATGCAGTAGAATTTATGAATACTCAATTAAAACTGAAAGTAAAGCAGTATTTTACGAAAACCTATCTGAACAACGTCTAAAAGAGTTTAAGAATCTTACTAAAGCATTGAGACTTGCTTAATAAGAAATAACATTATTTGGTTAATATAAAATAAACTTTAGAAGTGAAAAGTTAAGAAAAATGATGACTTTTGAAACAGATGGAGGTTTACTTCCTAATGTTTAAGAATAATTAGATGAATTTGAATAATATATTATATGGGAAAAGGAAAAAGATAAGGAAGTCCCTAAACCAGTAACAGGAGTCTTAGAAAGTTATGATCAATCAGTTGCTGAAGTTGAATTAGTATAATAAAAACTTTATGATTATCTCTAACAAATAAAAAGAAAATTATTTAAGAATAATAGCAACTTATAATATGTACATACTAAATTTAGATATGAAATTGAAATTCCAGATGAATTAGTATAAAAGTCAAAACCTGAAGATTTTGAATTCACTTCATCAAGATAGGGATATAAAAGATATATAACTTAAGAAATTAAGGATTTAGTTACTGAATTAGAATAGGCTGAAGAAACAAAAAAGTAATAATTAACAGCATTTGGTAATTTCATATTCAAACATTTTCAATCTAATCAATATGTATGGGATTCTCTTATTAAAATATTAAATGAATTGGATGCTTTATGTTCATTAAGTGTATTTGGAGATACATCAGAAGGAAAAATGACAATGCCAAAATTTACAACTGAAAAAATTAAATTAGTTATTAAAGAAGGAAAGCATCCATGTTTGACCAATATAAATTTTGTTTCAAATTCTATTGACATGGGAGAAAAGCTTTGTAAATTTTAATTATTGACTGGTCCCAATATGGGAGGTAAAAGCACAACTCTTAGAATGGTTTGTGTACTTGCAATTTTAGCATAACTTGGATGTTCAGTTCCATGTGATGAAATGGAACTTTCTCCTATAGATAGGATATTTACAAGGATAGGAGCCAAAGATTATTTAATGGAAGGAAAATCTACTTTTTATGTTGAATTAGAAGAAACATTAATACCTTTAAAATATGGAACCAAAAATTCTTTATTTATTACTGATGAATTAGGAAGAGGAACTTCCACATATGATGGAGTGGCTATTGCTTCTGCTGTTATGAATTATCTTATTAAGACAATATAGTGTAGAGTGCTTTTTGCGACTCATTTTAGAATTTTAATAGAGGAGGCCAAATTAATTAATGAAGTAACTAATGTTCATATGGCTTGTTATATTTAAGATGGGAAAGTTATTTTTCTTTATAGATTAAAGGAAGGAGCATGTGAAGCTTCTTTTGGAATAAATGTGGCTAAAGTTGTAGGAATTGATAATTCAATAATAAAAAAGGCTGAAGAAAAGGCAAATTTTTTTGAAAATAAAGTGCAAAAGAACACAGAGCAAACTCTACAAAAATTTAATTAAATTATAAATGAATATGGTATTATTTGATTATTTAAGGAAATTGATATTATTTTTATAAAAATAAATTATTATAACTTGATCGAATTCGATAATAATCTGAATAAAAAAATGGTAATGTATTTACATTAATTTCAATTATCTTTGAATAAAATATTAATTTATGATTTTGATCAGTATATTAGTTATAAATTAATTTGTTTGGCTTTATAGTTATTTAATATGAGTAAAAATAATATTTTAATGATGTATATGTTATTTTGATCTGGATTGTATTTTAATGTCTATTTATCAATTTGTTGGTATTATCAACAATAATATTTACAATTTATTTTCAATAATTAATGAATGAAAGAAAATAAAATGAATATTTATAAAAAAATAGTAAGGAGAAAGAGTGGTTGAATAGAAAATAATTAAAATATTTAAGAGATATTGCCGTTACAAGTGATGATTCGGGAGATGAATTAGAAAAGAAAAAGGAATTCAAAATATTATTAAAATAAAGAAGAAAATTTTAATGGGAATAAAGAAGCTTAAATTTTATGAATTCAAAGTATACTAGATTATATTCATAAACATGTGCAATGAAATTTCAGCATTATCTAATTTCATTCAATTCTTAGTTAAGAAAGTTAAAAAAACACTTTTCACCTTAACCTCCTTATACAATGACTCCTGATGGATCGATAAAATTAATTTGGGATTTAATTTGTTTAGGATTTGTTATTTATGAAATGATTAGTATTCCCTTTTAAATTAGTTTTGAGATAGAAATCAGTAATGAAATTTCAAATTTATCATTGGGAGTGTTTGCTTTTGATATGATATTGAATTTTAATACTGGAGTTTACATTGATGGTTCTTTATAAATGAATAGAACATATATTTTTAAAAATTATTTATCATTTTGGTTTTGGATTGATGTAATTTCAACATTCCCTTATGATATTATTATTGATGAGTCATAATAACTTATATAGAGTGCTAAATTATTAAGATTATTTAAATTTTTGAAATTCGTTAGAGTTTTAAAATTATTAAGACTAGCAAAACTAAAAAAAATAATAGATAAAATTGATGAATATATATAAACTTCTAGAATTGTTGGTGTGATCATAACTTTTATAAAATTATTTGTATTTGTACTATTTTTTGCCCATGTTTTAGGTTGTATATTTCATTATACAGCAATTTAAGAGGAACATTCTTGGTTAGGAGATTAAGAAGAATATGATTGGTAGACTAGATATATATATTCTTTATATTGGGGAGTTGCAACTATGACGACAGTTGGATATGGAGATATAAGTCCATTAACTACAGTTGAAAGATTTTTGGGAATATTCCTATTGTTAGTGGCTTGTGGTGGATTTGCATTTACAATGAATTCAATTGGATTTGCATTATCTTCATTATAAGAAAAATCAAATATTAGAAAATAAAAAGTGAGTCTCTTAAATAAATATATGAAGAAAGCTAAAATACCAGATCTACTTTAAAATAAAGTTAGAAAATACTTAGAGTTTGTTTGGGATAGTCACTAGATTCTATTAAAAGATATTACAAAATTATTATCTGATGAATTAGCAAGAGATATCTAAGAATTAGTAAATGGAAAATTATTTGGACATATAGATATTTTATGGAATTTACATACTAAGAGATTTCTTATGTAAGGAATTATACCAATTTTGGAGGATAAGTTATATTTTCCTGAAGAAATAATATTTCTAGAAATTCCTTCAATTACTTATGATTTATTTTTAATATAAAAAGGAGATGTAGATATATATTTCATGAAAACAAATATTATAATTGATAAGAAAATAAAGAATGATTATTTTGGAGAAATCAGTTTTTTTTCTAATCAATTAAGATCAGCCAGTGCAATAAGTAGAAGCTTTTCTCATATTTTTGTACTTAATTAATAGAAATTCTTAGAAATTGCCAAATCTTACCCAAGAGATCTGCAATAATACTTTTAAGTAAGAAATGCAATAATATTTGAATCAGATTATAGTTATTTACAAATTAGATGCTATGTTTGCTAAATGGATGATCATTTGGCTAAAGAATGTCCAGTATTACATTTTTAAGTGTATATTCTTTTAATTATATAGTAATGCCCCTCATTTTCTATCTTTTTTGCATTAATATCGTAAAATTGAATAAACTGTATATATTAGAAAAGATAGAATAGATTTTAATGCTAGATCTTCAGCATACTAGATATAATAAACTTAGAAAAGATTCATTTAAATTAATAATAAAAGAATATCATTTCTAAGTTCGAAAGGAATTGTTGATACAATTTTTACTAATTATTATAATATTGAAGAGGATAATAATTCTATAGATGATGATACTCCTTCAAGAATAATAACATCTTTGTAAGTCTCAATTTTTAATAATAAAAATAAAAAAAAGTTTGATTAACTATAATTTAATTATGAAGAAACATCGAATCATTCTAAAAATACAGTTGGTGCATTAACTTAAAGAATTATGATAGAAGAATAATATATTGATTAAATAGCATCTGATCGTTTTAATGATCTTTTGGATTAAATTAATACATTAAAATACAAAAAATAAAAATATTAACATATTCATTTTTCAGAATTATCAAATTTTGATAAAGTATCAACTTATCATAATTTTTGTTAAAGAGACAATGTTGAATTTGTTTTATAAAGATATAATAAAATTTAAAAAAGAGGATTTATATCATAGATACCACCAAAATATAGTTCATTTGGTGTTGAAGAATTTTAATCATATTTATAATATTATTGTTTTAATTTGAAATAAGATGACCTGAAAAGATATTTTACTAAATCTCAATTAAAAAAGAAATAAACTATGTTTGAATTTGAAAATACAAGAGTCTTCCATTTAACAAGAATAGAAAAGAAAAGAAATAAATTTATAACTAAAAATTCAAAAGTAAAATAATCATAGAATATTAGTTTAGAAGTGTTGTAACAAAAATTAAAAGTTTAAATACATTAAAAAGTAACTCTCGTATCAGTTTTTGATGTAAAATTTAGTATTATTTTTATATTATATCTAAATTTTATATAAAAATTTTAGTTTATATAGATCATCTAAATAAGCCCCCTTTCTTCTTTTGATTCATTTAATTTACTATGGCTTAGAGTTTTGTTCTTTCCAGATCTGTTAGTTCTAACATGTTAGATAGAATTTTAAAGTAATCTTCTGTTTCTAAAGCCCTTAAAAAATAATTATTAATATTTACTAATTTTATAGTGATACAAGAAAAGATTAAAGTAATTGTTTTATCTATTATTTCAAAGACTTTATATCGGTCTAGTTAATTGTTTATGATAGTTAACAATTTTCTCTTTTTAAATCAGATATCATCTTTACCATTTTTTTTTCTCCTTCTTAATAATCTATTAAATTGCTTTTATACTTCTCAATTTCCAATTTATAACTTTCTATTTCTAATTATAAATCATAAAATTTAGTATTATTATTTTCATTTTATTATTATAATTATTAGGCTAACTAATTTTAAAATTCTTTTATTTATAAACTACTTTTAGTATGTCCACTTTATACAGTAGGATCAATGATAGTTGCATTATTAATAGAACTATGTTCAAACTTTCTTATTTCTTGATTGTCAATTGAACTTAAATCAAGACTTTGATTAGCACTTTCATTCCATTTTTGTTCCAATTAATCTTTTAAATTTTACAATTATAATTTTAGATAATTATTTTCAACAGAAACATTATCAAATAGTTCCTTCTTTTATTTTAATTCTTGTTAAAATTAATCTCTTTCTTATATTGCATTTTTCAATACTTCCTTAAAATGAGTCATCATATCAGGATTTTCATTGTTAATAGTTAAAGTTTATGAAAACATTTCATCATATTATTATTATTATTATTATAATTATTTTTTTAATTTTTATATTTCTTATTCATTAGCTGATTCTGATTCTTCAATTTTCTCTTATAATGTTTAAATCTTTTTCATAAATATTTAAGTCAAATATTTTAATCTTTCTAAACAAAATTCTTCTGTATTTTTTATTGTATCACTAATTTCTTTACTTATTTTTGGATAGTCTTTAATTAACTTTTATATTTATTCCATTTTATTATTTTATCTTTAAAATTTTATATCATTTTTCATCATTACTTCTTCTTAATCCTTATATTTTTTCCTTAATATTTCATTATCATTTTAAATTTAATTTAATTTTTTTCCTTTTTCTTCCAATTATAAATTCTAATTATAGACAGTCTCTTTCAAATTTCTAATTGATTCCTCTTTTTCAGAACAATAAACTTAAAATCTTTATGCCTAATCCTTAAGATTTTCAATTTTATCATTAAGATCCTCAATGTCATTATTTAAATCATCTATTTCTTAGAGATTTTTTCTTTATGATAATTAAAGTTATTGTATTTCCTCATCTTTTGATGAAAGTTTATCAAGTATTTATTAACTAAATTATTTCTCTTTAATTAATTATTATTCTTGCTTTTATAATTTTAAATAAATATCTTATGTTTTAATTTCCTATCCAGATAATAAATTTCTATTTTGTTCTTTAAGAGATTAAATTTATTCTTATTAATGATCAATCGTAACTTAAAAACTTGCCTGAATTTCATTAATCATAGTTTATTATCTTTATCTTTATTACTCTAATTATTGTATTTCATTTTTGAGATTTGGTATTAACTTACATTTTTCATTTGATTAATCTATTGCACTATTCTTTTCTTATATTTGACCTTAATATAACAAATTTTAACTTTCTAATCTTTAGATTTCTTCTTTTAATTCTAAATTAATTTATTATTATTATTATAATTTTTAATTAATCTCTTATAATTGATTTTTTAAATCACTCCTATCTGTAGATAAAGATTAAATTTCTTATTTTCTATTTTCATCAGCAAATAACATATTTTCTTACTAAGAAGTTAACTATTATATTTTCTCTTTAAAACCTTTGATAACTGATTCTTATTATTATTATATTTAATTCAACAGTTTATAAATTTATGGATTAATTTTAACTTATCCTCTTAACATATCATCTAGTACTTAATGCTCTGATTTCAATTATGTAATTTGTGAATTGATCACACTAAGTTTTTTTACCAATTTAACCAAAATTGTTTTATAAGTTTCATTAAACTTTACTAATTAAGCTTATATTAATTTAGTTGAATGTTACTATTATCTTTTGCATTTACCAAATTCTAATAATATTAAACGTAATTTCCTTTTTGCATTTTCTATTTTTAACTTTGAATTTACTTACTATGAAGATAAATCAGTTTCTAAATTTTCTATTTTTTATAAATATTTAAGTTCCTCATTCTTAACTAAGTTTTCATATTTCTATTGTCTTTATTATTATAATTCTAACTTCGATTACAAATCTTTTAACATATCTTTACCTTCATTCAATTGACTTTTCAATAAATCTCTGTCATCATTTAATTAAGATATTTTCTATTCTTATAAATTAAGTTATGTATTTTTTGAAATTATTTCTGATTCTTATAATATATTTTCCTCTTTCAATTTAAATACTTATTATTAAAATTATTTTAATTCATCTTATATTGTTTATTCATTCTGGGTTCTTTGTGCAATTTCTTCTTTAAGATTATCAATAGTGGAAATGAGCCTATTTTTCTCTGATTATGCTACAAGCAAACGATCATCTAATTCTCTACTTTTTTTTAAACTCTCATAACATTCTTATTCTTGAGTTTATATTCTTTGATTTAATTAATTTATAGTAATTTCAAATTCTTATAATTTTTATCTATTTTCTTCAAATTTTTCATTTGTTTATTTAATATGATTTTGTAATTCTTCACATAATTTCATTTTTTCATTCAATTAAATATTTTTTTCTTTTAATTCTTTTATTTCTTCATCTTATTATTTTAATTAAACATCTTTTTCAACTATTTATTATTACTTCAGATTATCAATATCTATCTAAATATTTGAACTTAAGGTTTTTAATTCATTTTATAATTATAAATTTTCCTAATTTAACTTTTCAATTATATTTTAATAATTTATTATTTAATCATTATTTTATTATTTCTCAATCTCAAAAGTTTATTAGTTTTATTCCAAATTTTATATTTTTTATTAGAATTGAATTTTTTGCTCCTCAATATCATTAGAATAATTATCTAATTATAAATTCCTTTCATTTAATTCCTCCTCAACCTTTTCTTTTTCATCCTATAATTAAACAATTTATTTTTATAAGATCTCTACTAAATTTTAAGATTCTTAATTTTCATTTTCTAATTCTTAAATCTTTTGATTCTTTATTTATTCTTATTAATTAGCAATAACTCTATTATTTGATTCTGCTTGATTTACTGCTTTCAATTATGTTTACAAATTTAGATTATCTTCTTAATTTAAAAGAAGTTACTATTTCAACATATCAATTTCTTAAATAAGAGATTAAGTTTAAATCAATCTATTTTTTTATTCTTATTGATTTTGTTCATTTTCTTCTCTCTATTAATTTAATTAGTTTTATATAGTTTAATTATTTGATAATTCATTTTGATAATTTTATTCAAACTAAATAATTTAATTATTCAATTCGTTTAATTCTGCAACTTTATTTTCATAATCTTATTTAAGTTGTGCTATTTATATTTATTGTTATTATTCCTAAATTTATAATTGTTAATTGGTATTATTCAAAATTACATTTTCTTCTTGAAGTCTTTTTTGTTCATTCTAAAATTATACATTTATATTATCAATTTAAGATTTTTATTCTTCTATTTAAATTAAAAGTTATTATATTTATTAGTCTTTTTAATTATTCTATGATTTAAATTCTTCTATTTAAGAAACTTGTAATTACAAATTATTTTACAATTCCTAAATATTCTAATTTAATTCTATAATTTAATTTTTATCTGATTATTTTTGTTTCTCTAATTCCTACAAATTGTTATTTATATTTTCATTAAGTTACTTTAATTTTGATATTTAAATTTCATATTATTAAATTTTATTATTTTATTGTTGAATATTCAATTATAATTATTTCTCATTTTCTAATGTTGTTTCATTAATTTTTTAAATTAATTCATTTTATAATTATTTAATTTAATCAGATAATGTTTAATTTTCACTTTTTTCTGCCTATAATGAAGCATTTAAATTTTTAATTTCTTGTTGTATATTCTCTAATTATTATTCTTTTTCTTTTATCTATTTTTGAAGTAGAGATTTTTAATTTTACATATCTTTAACACTTTCTTATAATTATTTTTCAGTTTCTCTTAAATGATTAATAATATCATTAAGCTAAGAAATATTCTCACTTTAACTTTAATTGTGAGACTTACTATTTTATAATTCTTAAGATTGTTTGAATAATTGTTATTCTAATTATTCATTTTTAATTTTGAGATCATTTGATGACTATATATATTAATTTAATTCTTAGTCTTTACTCTCTAATTATTATTCAAGATCTACCATTTGAGTATTCAATTTTGATAATTAAATTGCTTATCTTTAGTTATTAACCTACTCTTATGCTAATTATGATTTTTAATTTTCTATTAATAATTCTTGATTTTAAGTAACATTCTTTTGAGTATCTAAACTTTCTTAAATATTTTAATTTTTTATTTAAAATTCTTAGATTTACTCTTTTAATGTTGTATTTTCTTATTAAAGTTTTGATGAATCCTTTTAAAGATTTTAGATACAAATTTAATTTTCTCCTATTTTTTCTTAGGCTTATTCTAATGATATTTTTAGATCATAGATTTGGGATTACAAAGTTTCATTTAAATTTTGCAAATCTTTATTTTTTATATCTGATTATTCTATATTTTAACTACAAAACAAATTAATTTACTCTTACTATTAGGATTATAATTAAATTAAATTTTAATCTTTAGAAATAATTTATTCTTATAACATTTAATTTTCTTAAAGTGTTATCTCATAATCATTATTCAAATCTTACAATTATTTTTTAAGTCTTTCATTATCCTTACTAGAATTCTCCATCTCCTCTTTCAAGTTTTCAAAATCTAATTATAATTCAAAGAGTTGTTTTTTTAGTTTATCATTAATTAATTATTCTTCCTATAGTTTATCATTTAATGTAGTTAACAATGTTTGTGATTTTTTTATTTCATCAAACTATTCTTATAAAGTATTCTTTTCTTATAAAGTCTTACTAAATTCAGACTTAATTTTAGTTAATTCTTATTATGTAGATGATAATTATTCACATTATTATTTGAATTATTAATTATCAGATTTTAGTTTTCCTATATCTGTTTATTATTGCTTATTTAAATCCTTCTATCTATTCAAGTCTAATTATAATTATTTATTTTAAGTCTTAAATGATTCTATTTCTTATTGAAGTTTTTGGGTTAATAATTTTTCTTAATCATATTTAGTTGATTTTGTTTAAGCTAATTATTTTTACATCTTTAAATCCTCCTCTTTCTATTTTAATTACTAATTAAGTGTGTTTAACTTTTATTTTGTATCATTTAATTCAGATTCTTTTGAATTATTTTGTTCAATTGCTATATTTAATGTTTATTATTATGTTTTATATTATTATTATGATTATGTTAATTATGTTTCTAATTGTGAGATCAGATTTTGATAATGATCAATTATTGCTTTATTTTGATTATCTTTTTCTAAATTTTAATTAGTTTCTTCTATAATTTAATTTAAATTATCAATTTATCCTTATAGATTTTACATCTCATATTAATGTTCATCCTATTTAGATTATAATTATTCTTGTAAAATAGTGTTCTATTGTTACATTTCAAATAGTTGATTATTAACATTATTTAATTCTTATACTAAACTATCAATTTAAGATGAATAATCTTCTTTTTAATTATTTAATAAATCTAAAGATTTTAGATATTATTATTAAATAATATTCAATAAATATTACTTGAATTATCCTAAAGAATTTAAAATTTATTATTTTATAATCTCACCATTATTTTAATCTTCCAATATCAACTTAAAATATTATTTATGTTTATTAAGTTACAATTATAATTAATTTTATATTTAAGTTCTTTCTGTTAATGATTATTCTTAGCTCATTTCTTAAACTATTTCTTATATATATTCTTAATTCTTTTGAGAATGTGATATATTTTACATTAATTAATTCATTAACATTTATTCTAATTCATTAATTTATGAAATATCATAATATCCCATCATTTTAATATTTTACAATTCTAATTTCATTCTTTTTAATTCTTGTACTACATTTTTCAATGATTTAAATGATTTTTATTTAATATAAGTATTTTCATCTTCTAATAGTGCAATTTTATTTTATAATTAATTAAATTATTCTATTACTTAACGATATTACTATTCATTCTATTATTACTTTTTTAATGTTTCTTCAAGATGCTTTTACTCTAATTATTATTGCACTTAATTAATTTCCTTTGATTTTTATTAAATTATTCTATTGCATTATTCTTCTTATTATGCTAATTATTATTTATAGCTTTAAATCTCTTTATTTAATTATTAAATTTATTTTTAATATTCAAGAGCTGTACCATTTACATGTTTTGCCTAATCATCTAAATCTTTATATTTTCTTTCTTGTTCAGTTATTCTTGATTATAATATTTAATTATGTGATTTTGATTCATTTAATTATTTCTAATTATCCATTAACTTTATCAATTAATTATTTAATTTTTCTATCATACTATTCTTTAATTAGATTTCCTATATATGTAATTACTCATTATTTTAAAGTTATTCATTAAGAATTTTTAATTAAGGTTCTAAATCAGACCTTTAATTTTTTATCTGGCTTTATATTTCTTCTTTTTCTTTCTTAATTGCTTCCTTCTCTTAAATTAATTACTAAATAGTTTTCTTTTATTCTTCAACCTTAGATTATTAAGATCTATACTTTTTTTGCTAATTAATCATCATATCCATTCTTTTCTAAAAGCTTTTTATACTTTTTAACTTTATCTTCCAAAGTCTAGAATTATTTTTCCATGTAAATAGCATAATCAATTACAGATTTTTCTTAAGTTTTATTTTCTTCAATTTATTCTCCATTTTTTTGTTTTTCTCTAGCTTTTTTAAGTTCGTCTTCCTTATGTTTAAGAGTCTACAAAAGTTCTTTAACATGTTTTTTGAGTGACTAATTTTTAGAGTTCAATTCATCTGTTCCTAATTTTAATTCCTTAAAGCTTAAATTCAAAAAGTTAAGCTTAAATAAATAGAATAAATAAATACATCTTCAACTAATTGTTTGTTTTTTTCTGCCAATTATTGCATTTCTATTTATGATGATGATAAAATCTTAGGTTTTGGTGGTGATGTCTCTCTTGATTTATAGTCTGATTGTAATTATGATAGTAATTCTTGATTTCTCAAATTAACTGTCTCTAAGAGATTGTTCAATTTATGTAATCCTTGAGCCTTCATTTTAATTTTATTAATAAAAATATATTTTCTTAGATTTCATATTAATTTATCTTAATTTATTTAAAGATTTCTATTTCAAAAAATCTTCTATATTAATTAATTAAACATTAGTATTAGTATAATAATCAATGAAGAATTTCATAATAATATTTAAAAAAAAAACAAAAATATATTCAAACTATTTTTCTGAATAAAATAATTTATTAAATGATTAATGGAATATTTTTATATTAAATTAATTAAAGACTCTCTATTGTTCTAATAAAAACGGATTATTAATATTAAAATGTACAAACATATGTTTATTGTATTGCTGCTAGTCAGCCTTTCATTAGAATTTAAGACTTCAGTTAAAACATAAATAACTCCATTGGAAACTATTTTAGGAATTGATCCTTCTGGATGGACATGTGAAAGTCCACCATATAAAGAGTAATTGGGAGCTGAACATGACATTGAATAATGGATAGATATAGTAAAACATAAAGATGGTTTTGATGGTGATTTGCAAGTATTAGCTATGGTTAAAGCACTTGTTGATAAAGTATTGGCTTCTGTTTAACATATTTCTGGAAATACTTTTGTTTAAGTTAAACATATACATCATTAATTATCTAAACAATTTAAAAAGTTATCAGAAATTGAGTCATTATCATCTTGGTATGATATAAATGATATATTGGGTTATGTTGAAGTATTAAATAAAGCAAAAAGTAATTTAATTCATAATAATTTATTAGCTGATGAAGATAAATTGTAGTTAGCAACTATGATTGCATCCAAAATATCAGAGCTTATTCAATAAATCACTGAAATTTAATTATAATTAAATTCCATACCTGTTGAAATAGATGATTTATATGAATTATCAACTAGAGTCAATCAAAAAACTTCTGCATGTAAAGATGTATGGGCACCATTTTTGGAAGCAGATGCTAAAGCTGAAGAAGAAATAAAGAAAGCTCAACAAGAATAAGAAGCTGCAAAATTATAAGAAGAAGCAGAAGCAAAGTAATAAGCTGAATAAGCAGCAGAAGAAGAAAGAAGAAAACAAGAAGAAGCAAGAGAGTTGGAAGAATTAAAAAATAGAGTAGAACTTACACCTGAGGAAGCTGAAGCTTTAGATAAAGAGGCTGAACATGAATTAGAATTAGCTGAAGAGGCAGAAATTGAAGCAAATAAAGTTATGGAAGAAGCTAAAACTGCTTAAAATGAAGCAGAAATAGAAGCTGAAAAAGAAGAAAAAGAAGCAGAAGAGGCTGCATAAAGAGCAGAAGCTGCTGAATAAGCTTTATAAGAGGCCCAAAAAGTTGAAGAAGAAGCTTGTGTAGATGCAGAAGAGGCTGAAAGAAGATTGAAGGCTGCTTAAGAAGCTGCAGAGGAGGCTAGGAAAAAATTAGAAGAAGCAGAAAGATTAGCAGAAGAAGCTAGAAAAACTAAAGAATGTCCAGATGAACCACCTCTTGATGAACCAGTTCGTGAAGAATTTTATGAAGAGGAATATGAATTCATATCAGAGGAAGAAGGCTGCAATGATGATGCTTTAGAAGACTTAATAGATACTCTTATAGATGCAGCAACTGGACCTAGTGCTTATTAACCTGGATGTGGATATCCTGGATGTCAAGAATAACCAATTATTATTGTTGTTGAGGATGATGAAGATGAACCATAACCAAAACCTGAACATTAACCAGAACCTGAACCAAAATAAGAGGAAGAAATTATTGTTGAAGAAGAAATAGAAACTGAACCAACTCCTGATGATGATAAGACATTTGAAGAAGAATAAGAAGTTGAAGAGACAGTAGAAGAGATTGTTGAAGAAATTGTTGAAGAAATTGTTGAAGAGATTGTAGAGGAAATTCCAGAAGAAGATGATGATGATTTTGGTAGATTAGAATATCCAGTTGATCCTCCTTAGGAGATATAATATCTAATTTATAAATCCGATGATAAACATGTAAACTCTCATACTCAAGAGTCATCGAAATGGGAAGTAGAAGTCAATCATGGACCTGAAACTAGAATTAAAGGATCAACTGAATATAGTTATGGTTTATGGACATATTTCAGATATAATGGAGATACTAAAATTTCAGAGAAGAAAGAAGTTTTGGCAGTTGGAGGTTTAAGTGGAGATGGATCAAGTAGACTAGTGACACTAATTGGAGAAGGATTTTATAACTTTTAAGTATTTGATGGAGATTCTGTTACAGAATAATAAGTAGATTATGGAAAATATTTGGATGCTGAATGGATTTATATTTACTTTGGATACAAAGAAGGTAAAGCTAATGGTTATGTATATTGGGCAAGAACTTAAGTAATTAAAAGTGTCACATTTACTATTACATATCAAACTATTGTAAATACTATCAAGTTTTCATCAGGTTTATGGACAGGCTACAAAGGTTTCAATGGAATTATTACTAATATTAGAGTTGTTTTAAATAAAGACTCTTTTATTGAAGATGATATTATTATGAAGAATGCAATAGAATCTGAATATCCTGTTCCAAGCGAAACAGATTTAGAATATATAGAAAATAAATATTATGATAAAGTTGAATATGAAGGATTAATCACAGAACCTAAATTACATTGGGATTTAGATAGATATAGAGAATACTCCTTTTCTACTTGGTTTAGATATGTTAGAAGAACAGATAAAGTTGATTAATTGATATTTAGATTAACATCCAATGAACCTGATTCTGGAGATGTAGCTCATGGAGATAATGTTTTATCTTTATGGTAAACTGATACAATTGACTATTAATTTAAAACATATACAGTTGAAAATTAAGATAAATTTAGTAATATTGTTGAAAGTGTTAAAATAAATTAAGAATCATAATAATTATGGACTTATGTATATTTTGGATATAACAATGAAGATTTATAATTCTATATTGAATGGCCAGATAGTACTGCAACAAAATAATTTAAAGGATGGCATGTTGTTGCAAAATATTGGGCTTTATATTTAGGTTAAGACATTAAATATAGTTTCCATGGTAAAACAGCTTATTCAACTTTAAGATTAGGAAAAGGATCATGGGGTATTCCTACAGAATTTGAAGATTACAAGACTGGTAAAAGTAAATTATGGCCTGGAGTACAAATGAAATCATATGATTCTAAATGGATGACACATACTAAGGAATCTGAATATGATACTTTATTACATGAAGAACCTGAATGGATTACTGATGGTGTTTATGAATATGGATTTGGAATGTGGACTAAATTCTTTATTACAAATCCCTCTCGTATTTATGAAAAACCAGATCGTATTTTGATAGCAAGATTAGGTTTTAGTGATAATGATTAGGCTGAATTTGCTGTTTATATAGGAAGAGGTGACTATGAATTTTGGGCTGGATCAATGAGACCTGTTTCTTATACTAAGAATTTGGATGGATATTGGAATTACATATATTTTAGCTATTCAAAATTATAATAAATTGCTGTTGGTTATGTAAACTTTAATACATTATAATAAATATAAAGAACTAAATTTGAACCATTTGATGCTGATCCTGCTAATAATTATGTCCGTTTTTATGTTGGAAATTGGAAGAATAATTAATATGGATTTAATGGTAGAATGGCATCAGCTGTAATTCGTATGGGAAGAGGATCATTTATTTATGAAATAGATTAATACTAATCATGGATGGAACCTTATTCAGTACCAGTTGATGAAGAATTAGGAACTAAAGATTATGAGATTTAAGGAGCAGACAATAAAGATACTGAATCTTATGAAATATTCAATTATGAAGATTAAGCAATTGAAACTCAATAATATTCTGTTTATGGATGGTTTAAATATTATGGTGATTTATCTAATACTGATGCTTAAACAATTATTAGATTAACAAATAATGAAGTTGATCATTTAAGTGATTCTTCAATATTAGGAGATAGAACATTAACTGCTATTTAATAAGGAGGTAATATGATATTTGGTACTTATGATATTGGATTTATTGATAAAGATTATGAAGTCAATAGATAGACAGAAGTTGAACTTGGAGAATATAGAGGAATATGGATGTACATTTGGGTAGGATATTCTAGATTTGATTAATAAACAGGATGGTTTTTGGGATTCCCTGATATTAGTAAAGGTGGAGTAATGAAAAAGACTCTTCATTTTTCACCAAAGTATTTAGCTGTATATTTTGGAAAGGATGGTATTAATAAAAACTTTATTGGAAAATCAAGACATGTTCATGCTTGTTATGGTACAACTTAATGTTGGCATTTTGTTAATAAGGTAGAAGTAGAAGAGAATTTACCAGCATGGATTCCATATAAATTAAATAATTAATTTGAATTCTTTATTGAAAAAGATTAAGATGCTTTAATTGTAGCTAAGAATGAGAATGCAGCTATTGATATAGAGTTTACAGAGACTAATTTCCCTGGTTCTGATATTGAAGCAATTTTTGAATATGGTATAGGTATATGGACAAGATGGTTAATGAATTATCCATTTATTTTATTAGAAAAAGCTGATTCACATTCAATATTTAGATTTACTACTAATGCATAATATGAAGATGCTTAATAAAATGGTGATAGAACTGTATCTGCCTTTGTTGGTAGAGGAGAATATAAGTTTAGTACTTATGATACTGTCCTTAATAAAAATGACATAAGTATTGGTAGTAAATTTGATAAAGAATTGGAAGGATATTGGAATTTTATTTATTTCTGTTATAAAAGAATTCCTACAAATCCTAAAGCAATAGGATATGTTTTCTTATCCAATGTCAATGTAGTAAAGAGAATAGAAATAGATAATGCCAAACATTGGTTACTTAGAAATTATGCTAGATTAGTAGTTGGCAAGAAAGAATTTGGTCATTCTGCATTCTAAGGAAAACTATTTGATCCAAGAGTATTTTTAGGTAGAGGCAGTTATATTGAGACTAGTGAAGATTTAATAAATACTTTGATTCCAAAGTTTAGAGCTTTTCCACCTTATAAAGATAAATAGGATAATGAACCAGTTTAAGTAGAGAAAGCTAAGATTACTGAAAGAGTATTTAAATAATATGAAGAGAAATATAGTGGTGTATTTGAATATAGTGTTTATGGATTTGCTAAAGGAAATAAATTAAGAAATGTTACAGAATGGACTACTCTTGTAAGAGTTACACAAAATACACCAGATATTTAAGGAGACAATGAAAATGCTGGAGATAGAACTCTTTCTATATTTGCTGATAAAGGAAAATGGATCTATAGTACTTATGATTATGGAGATCTTGAAGTTGTTGATGATGATGATGGAGCAAGTAATAATTTATTGAGATTATATAGTTATTCACTAATTTGATATGAATAAACAATGGGGAAAATGGACATATTTCTATTTTGGTTATTCATTTAAATTGAAATAAGCATATGCATATATTAGATTTATTGATTAAACTGAAAATTCATATCTATTTGAAGAAGTTTACCATTTTGTTCCTAATTATTTGAGTGTTTTCTTTGCAGAAGATGGCTATGGCAAAATGTTTGATGTAATTAATTTTTTAACAATTCTTTTAGGGTGAAGCCTTTGATTGGTATTTAGGAATTGGAGATGGAGCATTTACTACAACACCAGATCCTAGATAATGGCCAGTTGATCCTGCTCCACTTCCTGATAAAATTTTATCAGCTCTTTTAGCCAATTAAGGTTTCAATTCAGGAAGAATAGTAAAATCTTCAACATTCTTATAATTGGAAGGTACTATTAATTTAGTTGAGATCAAACAAGATGAATGATTTATATTAATTCATTCTTTTAATCAATTTTAATTTTATTTAACAAATATTATTCTAATTTAATAAAATAAATAAATAAATAAATAAAAGTTCATTACACTGAACTTTTGTTTAAAATCTAAGCTGTACAACTTTGTGGATTATATACCAAAGAATGATATGAAAATCTTTTAGATTATTCAATACCCCATGCAACATTACCAATCATATTGAGTAGAACCAAAGCAAAATCAACATAGAATAATACATGACCCACATTGTACTTTTTAATCACATAATATCCCAAATTAGTGAAAATTAATACTCCAATAGCCTAAGATAAATATAAATTAATACTCCTATTCCATAAAAGAAAAATTAATAACCTACTGGTAAAGTCAAATCCTAATATTCTCCTACTACGAATGAAATAAAGACTTGTAAACATATAATAAAATATCCATAATTTGCTGTTGCTCCTGCAGCTCCAGCAACTAAACCAAATTCCATCATAGTTACAAACATAGTCAATCCAGCTGCCATTCCTAAGAATCCAGCTATAAATCCTGTTGCCCAACCAGCACCATATATCAAAAAGAATCTTGATATAGGAGTGAAATAACGTTCGCTCATATTAAAATTCACTGTATTTTTAAGCAATTCTTTTTTTCTCATATAAAATAACACCCATAATGTTATTATTAGATTTACTCCAAATAAAAGAATCATCATATAAAAATTCCATGGCTCACAAGCTGAATATTTATTTCCTAAATCTTCATCATTTGGATAAAAATAAGGCGATGTTTAATAAGATGTTGTCCTTAATAATATTAATAATTCATTCACTGCAAAATTCCCAAATGCCAAAAGTATTGGTACTAAAGGAAATCTTGAACATGATTCATCTTGTAGTTATTTAAATAATTCAGCCATTCTTTATTCTTCAATTATGTTGCCCTTCACTTACTATTCTATTGTGATAATGGAAGATTGTTGCATTTCATTGTTTACTTCTTTATTGTTTTCCACTTTTTATTCAGATTTTGCGAAATATAAAAGTACTGGGCATATTATTAAGAAAAAAAGCATTTATAGAGTCAACAAAGGTAAAAGTGGTAAATAGTTAGCTAATTCCATTCCCAACTGCATTGAAATTGGTATTCCCAAGGCATAGACTAATCCTATCTCAAAATTAACTAAAGGACGTTCTGGAGAGTAAGGATGACTACAAACATAGAATATATTAAAATACCTTTAAAAAAAGATTATTACTTAGTTCACTAATTGTGCACCGAACATTAGACAAGCTGTGATATCTCCAGAAACAGAGGAGTTAAAATTTAGAATGGCCTCTAAAAAAGGACGTTTGACAACACCGCCTAACCAATTTAATAATATACAAACCTCCTAATGCTCCAAGACTGCCAATTCCAATAATAGGAATAATCAAAATATACACTAAAATAGAAACTGCATTAGGATACAAAACTCCTTCTCTACAGCAGCCTACCTATCCAGTGGGTTTGCCTGATAAAATTAAGCTGTTGCATACAGAGAACTACCCACAAGTTGAGCTTTGACAATTTATGGTTCCAACTCCTTAAAATAATGAGTATTGATCATTTTGACATGATAATATTGAAGACATTATAAAAATAATTATAAATTGTTATATTATATATAAGAACCTAAGAACTTACTAACTTAACTGACTGATACATTAGATCATAGATATTAATGCATTATAAGACATATCATATCCATATTCAATATCATAATAGTATTCTCCCTTTTTATTTCAAATTTAATGAAATTTATTCATTTTGAACATCTATATTACAAAATGAAACTTATTTTAAATAAATTAAAATAAATAAATCTTTCAATAATCTATGACAAAATTTCCACATGTTGAAGGCTGTGACTCAAATGAACTAAAACCATCTCGATAATCATTCTCAATACCCCATACAAAATTACCAATAATATTTAAAACAACAATTAAAAATTCAATATAAAAATTTATATGACCTACATTATATCTTTATAGTAATCTATAACTATAATTTGTGAATATAAGAACTGCTAAATTCTATAAAATCTTTTTTAATTCCTTACCCCTAAAGCATAAAAAAAAGAATTTTTCACCAATACCATTGTTAATCCAGTTACCATTCCTATAAACCCAGCAACAAATCCTCTTATAGACCAAAAAGAAATTCCTTACAGGTCTTAAATAACTTTCATGAGGTTAAAAGTAAACAGTATTTTTAAACAATTCTTTTTTTCTCATTAAAAAGTAAACGGAACCTGTTACACACAATTAAATTATCTTTTTCCTTTTTAAAATTTCAAAATTCAAGTAAATAATATCAGAAAGTTTACAACTGCCATTAATAATACC
>CAJJDO010000013.1:483561-500513 GCA_905183005.1 Paramecium pentaurelia | reverse complement strand
AAGACATATCATATCCATATTCAATATCATAATAGTATTCTCCCTTTTTATTTCAAATTTAATGAAATTTATTCATTTTGAACATCTATATTACAAAATGAAACTTATTTTAAATAAATTAAAATAAATAAATCTTTCAATAATCTATGACAAAATTTCCACATGTTGAAGGCTGTGACTCAAATGAACTAAAACCATCTCGATAATCATTCTCAATACCCCATACAAAATTACCAATAATATTTAAAACAACAATTAAAAATTCAATATAAAAATTTATATGACCTACATTATATCTTTATAGTAATCTATAACTATAATTTGTGAATATAAGAACTGCTAAATTCTATAAAATCTTTTTTAATTCCTTACCCCTAAAGCATAAAAAAAAGAATTTTTCACCAATACCATTGTTAATCCAGTTACCATTCCTATAAACCCAGCAACAAATCCTCTTATAGACCAAAAAGAAATTCCTTACAGGTCTTAAATAACTTTCATGAGGTTAAAAGTAAACAGTATTTTTAAACAATTCTTTTTTTCTCATTAAAAAGTAAACGGAACCTGTTACACACAATTAAATTATCTTTTTCCTTTTTAAAATTTCAAAATTCAAGTAAATAATATCAGAAAGTTTACAACTGCCATTAATAATACCATATAAAAATTTCAAGGTTCACACAGACCTTTATCTCTATTTTAATTATTTATAAGGAAAGAAATATGGAGATATTGATATGGACAAGACCTCAACAATAATAGAATCTAATAATATATAATAATTATTATTACTTCATTTAATATAAAATTTCCCAAAGTTATTAAAATAAATACAAGAGGAAATCTTTCACATTGATCAGCATATAGCTTTTTATATATTTTAGCTTAAATTTCATTTTAATCATTTTGATTTTAAATCTACTACTATAAAATAGTCATAAGCGCTGATTCCTTTACTAAATTTCTGTTTTAGTCTTTTAGATCTTCTAATTTATTCTGTCTTCTAACATAATATATTAATAGGGAGATATTATAAAAAAAGGATTCAAAATGATAGTAATGGCAGTAACGGTAGAAAGTTTGCTAAATCACTTCCTAAACACAAACTTATTGGAATAGCTAAGGTATATATAATAGCTATATCATAATTAATAATTGGTCGTTCTGGTATACTATTTTCATAATCTGCAATAATAATTTTATAGAAATATGAACACCATATTTACTATTTGTGCACTTATCATTATACAGGCAGTAATATCTCCTGCAATAATTGAATCAAAATTCAAAATAGCTTATAAAAAGGGACGTTTTACTATACCTCCTATTATAAATAAAAACTTATAAATATATAACTTCTGGAGCTCTTAAACTAGCTATTCCTATTAATGAGACAATCAAAATATAAAATAAAATAGTCACAAAGTTTGGTTCTAAAACTTTTATACTACAATACCCTGTTGTCTCAATGAAATTTGATTTATCATTATCAGACATTTATTTTATTGATCACATTCATCTAATTATTATCCCAAGCCCTCATTGAATAAATTAAACTTTGGATACGAACAAGATAATGATCTACACATTGCAAATAAACAAATTATAGAATCAATTCAAACCTTATATTTACTTTACTTTAATTTAATTAAAATTAATGTTTTTTTAGCGGTATATTAAATATTATAATCAAAATTAATAAATATAAATATCAACGTTGTTCCTTTAAATATTTGATAAACTAATCTTAATCTTTAATATAAATGTTGACAATATATAATTATTTTGATAATTCATAATTTCTTTATAAATTGAATAAATATGTAATCTGAAATAAAAACATACTTAGTATTAGAATATCAAATTTTAAATTATAAAAAATTAAAAACTAGGAGAACTTCTCATTTTTTTAGAATAAACTATATTACTTATCAATATTTTAAAGACTAATTAATATAAATACCTTTAAGATCAATAATTTTTACCTTCCGTTAAATTTGTTTATTTTTTAATTTGCATGTTTAGATAAAAAGGTTTAGTACGTGTACAAAGATCTTTGAAAGTTGTTTTAGATCAGAAACATTTGAAAATTAGTATTAATAAATGCAGAAAGCAATCAAAAAAATTGTTTTTTACTTAAACTTAAATCTATTTTCTGTTTCAAAAATTTATAAAATTACTTGTACTAAACATACAAAGTTTATGATTGTCCCATAAGGAATTCTTCAATATCAAATCTTCAAAAGGAGGTGGCTAGTGTTGTTTGCTTTCTGCTCTTTTACGTATAATATTCCTATTAAGTAGATTTACTAATGCCTTTGGATTTGTCCAATACTCTCCTATTTTAACTCTTGCTGCTAATTACTATGGAGTTTAGGAAGAATAGATAGTTTGGTTTAGCAATTGTTACTATTTAACTTACTTTGCAGTTTGTCCTTTTACTATAAAACCTTTAGAAAAAAGGTTAGATTTATCGTTAATGTTTGCTTCTTTGATAACTATGTTAGGTAAAATGTTAAAAATCAGGATAGGTTAATGGATAATATATATATGTAAATAGCAGTATTCAATAGCATTGATTGGATTTATTATGATTGGTCTTGGTTAAACATTTACTTTAGCTGCACCAGCATGTAATAAGTCAATAATAAATATATTAGTTATATCTGACCGTTGGTTTCCTATTGAAGAACGTACTTTATCAACTAGTTTGGGTAGTTTCTTTAATTTAGTTGGATTAAATTTTTCAATTGTTTATGCATCAGTTTCATTTAAAAATACCTACGATTAATATGAAATTAAAAATAAGATTGATTAAATGAATCTTTTATTTTCTATTCTATCCACATGTTCATTGTTATTTTGTGTTTTGATGATAAGAAATAAACCTTAAAGTCCACCATCAAAATCAGCAGTATTGTTTTTATTAATAAAAAAGATATTTGATAAAATGGAAATCATCCCATCCTTTAAATCAGCATTTAGTAGTATAGAAGTAACAATGGATTTATTAACTTTCTCAATTTTTATAGGAGTATCATGGGCATATATGGTTGTGATAGCAATTCTTATGGTTCCATTTGATTACACAATTGAATAAATAGGTTATGTAAGTATAGTCTATGCAGCAACAGGAACAATTGGAGGAACATCTGCTAGCATTTATATGGATTATTAAGTTAAGAATCATTAATAACCTAACTATGATTATTTGATTAAAATTTTCCTTACAATTGGTGTATTAGGAATAATGATAAAAGCTCTAATTATAAATTATGTAAATGATATTGTTATAGTGATACTAACAGGAATAATAGGATTAGGTTTAAATTCTTTTCTTCCATTAGCTTTATAGTGTTATATTGAAAAATTATTTCCTTCATTTGAATTGGTTCTTACAACAATAATAATGCAAATGTCTAATGTATATTATGATTAATTATAAATTAAGCTGTTAGGATTTGTATTTGGTTATATTTTAATATTAGATGTATTCTTAGATATAGGATTGTATGTAATTTTGATAGGATTAAGTCCATTTTATATTTACTTGATTTTCTTTTACAAAACTAAATATAAAAGATTATAAATAGAGTAGGAATTTGAACCACCATCAATGTGATTTTTGAAAACTATTAATCATAGATTGATATTAATTAATATAATTATAAATTAATGGCTGAAGATTAAGATATATGGGAATGTTTGTTTGATTATTTAAATGAATCATAAGACAAAGTAAAAAATGTAGATTCTGAAATAATTTCATATTCTAAAGGAATACCTGATTTAGCCATTGATCCATTATCTATTGGAGAATAATTTCCTAGAGTAGAGATTGCAACAAGAATGCTTGATGGAATGTATATAGTTGATAATATAAATTAGAATTCCATCATCTTATAAAATGTAATCTTAGAAAATGGTAAAATTTCAAGAATTTAGAGATGAATTAATAGATGAGATTGATGAATTTTATTAAGAAGATTAACTTGAAGACATAAGACAAATATATCTCTAATCTAATTTAAAATAAAAGGATTATGAATTCACTAATATTTTACCATTTATGTAAGATGAATTAGCATTAAATCCAGGTATTGAAACAGTATTATATACAAATCATGATATGTTTAGTGGTGAAATAGAAAGTGTAAGTTCTGCTTATCTTCACACTGATTTAAAATCATTTAGTACTACAAATGTAATCAATAGAGGTTAATTAATAAAAGATAAAAGAGGTCCAGAAAAAGTAGAACTTGGTGATAAATTACTTTCATTAGAGAAATTAGAATAATAGATTAAAGTTTAAGCAGATACTATTTTCACTTAAAGTGAATAAATAAGATAAGAAAGAGATATTAGAAAATACGAAAGAATAGCTGAATATTAATAAAGAATTGAATATATAGATGATAAATTTATTAAAGATTAGATTCAATCAATATTACACACTTTCCATAGTTAAAGTGATCCTAAATTTAATACAATTTGGTCTCTCTTTATTGATGAATAAAAAGAGGAATTATAACCTATCTTATAATAAAAACCTAAATAAATTGAAACCTTAGATGATTTAGAATTCTAAGAAAATGCTATTGTTTCAGAATCTGATATTTAAATGCTTTCTACATTAACTGAACTTTAAAGATAAGCAAGAGAAACTGCTAAAATTAATAATATAGCTAATGATGCAGATGATGAAGAAATCAAAGAAGAATAGAATGCTATTGTAAAAGCATAACAAATTGTAGATTTTAATTAGATTGATAATGAACCTACTTTTATAGATTAAATGTATTATGCTGAAAAGGCAGAACCAGAAATATAAGAATAGGATCCTGAAATTAAAAAATAGATTTAAGATGCTTTATAAGTGAAATCAAAATTTAGAATTATTAAAGTTTAAGATATTATTAATAATTCTAATAAATTAATTGAAGATAGAGATTATAAATTTGCTGTTGAAGATGAAACAGATATGTCTAATTTTTATGATCAATTACCTAAAGCTAAAATGGCAAAATAATTTCCATTTGAATTAGATGATTTTTAAAAAAGATCAATATTACATCTTGAAAAAAAAGAATCAGTATTTGTTTGTGCTCATACATCTGCAGGTAAAACTGTAATTGCTGAATATGCTATTGCATTAGCATTTAAACATAATAGAAGAGCATTATATACATCACCTATTAAGGCTTTAAGTAATTAGAAATTTAGAGAATTTGATCAAAAATTTGGTAATACTGGAGTAGTTACAGGTGATGTTTCAATTAATCCTGGAGTATAATATTTATATAATATTAGGCACCTTGTTTGATTTTAACAACAGAAATATTAAGAAATATGTTATATAGAGGAGCAGAATTAATTCGTGATATAGAGTGGGTCATTTTTGATGAAGTACATTATGTTAATGATTAAGAAAGAGGGATGGTATGGGAAGAAACAATTATTATGTTACCTTAACATATAGGAATTATAATGTTATCTGCTACTGTTCCAAATTATATGGATTTTGCTAATTGGGTAGGTAGAACTAGAAAATAAAAGGTTTATGTTATGAAAACATTTACTAGACCTGTTCCTTTAGAACATCATATATTTCTATTTGATAAATTCCATTCAATTAAAGAAAGAGATGGAGACTTTTTAGCTTAAGAATATAATAGTTTAAAAGTAATTTATAGATATAATATATTTATAGAAAAAAATAAAAGAAATTGAAGATGAAAAAAAAGGATTAAAAGAAAGAATTAAGAAAAATATGGATGAAAAAAAAGAAGATGAACTTTATAAAAATACTAATAAATCTATGAGATAAAAATTAACTCAAAAATAGATTAAATCTAAATTTATATAAAATATATCAGCTGCAAATATGAAATAAAAAGATGAAAAAAGAGCTATGACATAATTAATTAGATTATGTGAAAAAAAAGATTTATTACCTTGTGTTATTTTTGTATTTTCAAGAAAAAAAATAAATGAATTAGCTGATTCTATTACTAAATAAAATAGTTTAAAATTAATTGATCATAAAACTGAAGCACGAATTATTGGATTTTTTGATTAAGCTTTACTTAAATTAAAATCATAAGATAGATAATCACCATAATTAATTAGATTAAGAGAATTATTAAGATTTGGAATAGCAATACATCATGGACATCTATTACCTATTGCTAAAGAAATAGTTGAAATTCTATTTTCAGAAGGACTTATTAAAGTATTATTTGCTACTGAAACATTTGCTATGGGAATTAATATGCCTACAAAAACTGTTATTTTTCATTCAGTTGAAAAGTTTGATGGATCAAATACTAAAAGAATGTTACATTCAAGTGAATACACTTAAATGAGTGGTAGAGCTGGAAGAAGAGGAATTGATGAAAAAGGAAATGTTATTATATATATTAAAGATGCATAATGTTTACCTGATGAATTAAGAATGAAGTAAATGGTTGATTCTAAAGGATTATAATTAGATAGTAAATTTAAAATAACTTATAGCATTATATTAAATTTATTAACTAGTAAAGATATTGATGCAACAGAAATGATGAAAAGATCATTTCATGAAAATTATAGATTTGTATAATTACCAAAATAGATGTTAAGTTTAGAAAGATTAAAAAAAGAATATATAAATACATCTTTAATATAATGTCCTTATCAAAAAGGATTAAGATCAGGAGTATCTAAATCATTAATTGAAGAATATGTTGAAATCTAAAAGAATTATAGATTTTCATAGATTGCATTTATTTAATAAGCAATTACTTAAAGTAAAACTAATATCACTTTCCCCAGATTTGTATTATTTTCTGATCATTTTGGTGAAATAAGTTTAGGAGTTGCACTTTCCCAAGATTATTTAAATGATGATATTTATGATTAAAATTATGTACTCAGACCATCAGAAATAAGTATTATTATATTAATTAATTAATAGCATAATTAAATTTTAGTATATTAACAATACATTCTGGAAATGAAGATGAAAAACAATAAAGAAGATTTAAGAAAATTTATTTATAATATTAAACTTCATTTCTAGAAAAAAAGAGAGAAAAATAAAGAAATAATTAACTTAAATCTAATAGAGAATTTTATTATATTATTAATAATGTTACAGAAGAAAGTATTATAGACTTTTTAGATGATTAAATAAAAGCATCTAATAAAACAAACTTTTTAAATATTGAAGTTTATTATGAAGATTATGCTACATAATTATTAGAAAAATAATAATAATTTTAAGATATGAAGTAAATGTTATAATATATATATGCACCTTAATAATAAAATAATAATAAAAAAAGATAAGCTGTTCTTACTAAATTTAAATATAAATTTAAATCTAATAAACAATAAAATGATGAAGAAAATATAGAATAATTCAAATTTAGAGAAGAATAATTAAATGAATTGATTAATTAATAATGTCAATTTTGTGATTTAAAAGATAAACATTTATAATAATTATAATTAAAAGAGAAATTAAAGAATGATATGCTTGATATCAAAAAAAAGATTTAAGGCAATGATACATAGAGTTAAAGTGATTTCAATAATAAATTAAATGCATTAAAATTATTAGGTTATGTAGATTAAGCAGGATTACCATTAATTAAAGCTAGAATTGCTAGAGAATTAATGGATTAGAGTTCCATTTATATATGTGAAGTACTTGTAGATAATATAATGGAAACTCTAAAACCTAGTGAAATAGCTGCTTTGATGTCAGCTTTTGTATGTTAAGATAGAAGAAAATTTGATGAAGAATTTGATGAAAGTAATATTGAAGTTATGCTTCATAAAAAATTTGATGAGATTTCTCTTGAATTAAGTGGAGCCATTATAGCTACTTATGTTTTGATCAAAAAGACTATTGAAGAAGAAAGTAAATTATTAATTTAAATATTTATAGTGAAAATGGATGCAGTAGATTCTAAAGACTCATAAGAACATATTAAAACTGTTCTTAATTTTAATTTAACTTAAGTGTAATTGTCAATCATTTATTATTAGTATTTATTTATGGGCTTAAGGTTAATCATTTGTAGATGTTTGCTTATAAACTGATATAGAAGAGGGTTCTATTGTTAGAACTATTTAGAGATTGGAAAACATGCTTAGAGGTGTAACTAATGCATTTAGAGTTATGGGAAATTTGAAAATGGTTGATAAGGTTGAAAAAGCTTGTTTATTAATTAAAAAAGATATAGTCTTTGCTGAAAGTCTTTATTTTGACTCAAATGCTAAAATTAAAGAGAAAAATTGAATTGAGACATATTAAAATAAATAGTATTTTTAATTCATCTTCATTTTGTCAAAGAAATGTTAATAAATGAATTGGATGACTGAACACCTTAACCTTTTACTTGATTCAGATTTATGGCTATAATCTTAATATAATCTTACAACTAGATTTTGTTGGTTTATGAAGTAAATAATTAAAGTCTTTTCCTGCAAATTTTTATTAAATATCTTTTCTCTCCTCATCTTTACGATTAGATGCTTTTATATAAATTATAAATACATTATTTAAGTAAAGCTGCTAATTAATTAGCATTAAATAATTGAATTTATGGTATGTATGGTTTATTATAATAACTTTTAGAACTGTTTAAAAGAAAAGCTGCTTATTATTAAGACAACGAAGTTTCATTTTATTTTATAGGAGATCCATTACTATTTGTTTGCTTTTATTTTTTTTTAATTTATTATTCTTAATTATTAATCATATCTTTGGTTATTTCAACTGTTGTTTTAGATCTTTTATTCTAGATTTAAATAGAATGATCATAACGATTTAATTATTTCTCTTAAATCAATAATTATAACAAATTTTAGAATTTTTTAATTTGACTTTCATAATTTTACAATTATTTTCTTATTTCCATGTTATCTTTCTAATAATTTTAATTATCAGTTTTCAATTTATTTATTTCCTATATTGTTAAATTATAATTATCTAAATATTAATAATATTTTACTTTGAATTTCTAGGATTTCATTAGCTTAACTAACTACTTTTAAATCCAGTTCTTATAGTTTCTCTTTTATTATTTTCAAATTCTCTTGAGTCTCCTCTTCTCCTGAACAGAATGGATTACCAATATTTGAATCTACTTATTATATTGATATTTTGTATTATTATGATTCAAGCTATTAAGATGTCAAAAATGATCCAAATTAACTCTTTTTATTTATTTAATTGGAAGACTCTAAGATATTATTAATGTTACATGAATTTTAGATGAGTTTATTTATTACAACAGACTTTTCATTATTATCTTCCTCTGTTAACATTGGATTTTATGAACATTCATATTCACAATCTGATTCTTCTTAACGTATCAATTATTCTTATTCAGAATTCGAGACATGACTATTACTTAAAGGATTGTTAATTTGAGAATCAGAATCGTTCATAGTAAAATATAAATAATTAATGAAACTAAAATATTATTTCTTGAAAATCATAATTAAAAAAAAATATTTTAATAATTGTGTTTACTTTGACACTTTTAAGTAATATATATATTATATTATACAATTAAAGAAATCTCAAAACAAAGATTTAATAATTATTATTTATTGCAAATATAATAACATAAGATTGATCTATATTGTAAATTAGATTAAAATATGTGTTAAATAAAAATCATTTAAATAAAAATTCTTTTTAATTGAATTAATTTTATAATAACTTTTGAGTATCTTTGATTTAGATATTAATGAAGATACTCTATCATTTTTATTAATTTGAAATACGTTAATGTTGGCCTTGAGATTGTAAAACTTATCGATCTTATTATTATTAATATATTTTATAATAAAAGCTCAAATTCTTCCTTTTTATTTTAAAAGAGGCAACTTAGGCTAGCTTTCAGATTTATGCTTTAATTTATAGATTGTTGAATTTGGTAAAGGTATTTCTTTATCTACAGTATATCCTTATTTAGGACTTTATAATTTTGAATCAAATTCATTTAAAGCTTTGTGTAACTTACTAGCTTTAAGATTTTTAGGCTTTTTCATATCATCAACTAAATGATAAGTCAAATAATACAATTCTTATAAGCATTAATCCTATCAAATTAGGATTTTAACTTCTTAGGACTCATCTTTTCTTTTTCTTTAGTATGTTTTTTTGACTATTTCTTGCTTTCATATATACTCTTTGCATTAGCAGATTCAGCTGAGGATGAACGATAAGACTTTTTGATTTCTTCATCTTCCATCATCCATTTAAATTGTTATTCATTAGAAATTTTGATATTTCTATCTCCTTCATGATTAATGGCATCAAATATTTTCTATTCATATGTGTCCATATCTTCTACAACTCCATCTTCTTCATCTTCATACTACTTTTTATTTTTTTATTATAAACCATCCACCATTGTTTGATAATCCCTCTTACTCATTCTATCAGGAATCTTATATTCACCTCCTTCCTTTACATATCCATTGTCAAAAATAATGTTAGTACCTTATTTAGTCTAGTATAATTATTTATTAAACTTTCATAGCTTCAATTAAAGGAGGTTATTTTGGATATTCAACAGCTGCTGCCTTTTCTAATTTTCTATTTTCATCTTCTCCTTTGGCAAATGCTTCCTTTACAGGTTTAATTTCAGGTTATGAATTCACTTCCCTCATGACTTTTTATGGTAAATTTGTTTTAGTTTCTGGTTAAAGTATTTCATTTATTTATAAATCTATAGGTCTATTATATTATAGAGAATTGTACTTTGTTGTAAGAAACACCACTTAACCATCATAATCATATGTGTATTACTTATTTTTCAATTATTTCAATTGTTCTTTCTTTTTTTCCTCTTATTCAATTTATTCTTCTTTTATTTTACGCATTCTTTCATTTTCTTTATATTTGTCTAATTCTTAATATTCTCTCTATTCTCTGAGTCTTTCGATAATAGCATCTGGAGTTGGAGGCTTTTTAGTGTCTGGCATCTTTATTAAATTAGGTTTATATTCCTCTGGTATAGTAGATTAAATAGTTGTCATCTATTGTGAAGACCCACCCATTTTATTTATAAGTTTCATTTTGCTTACAGAATTTTAAAACTTCACTATTGAATTTCTAGAAAATCTGGATGAAGATTAACTTCTTTAGGATCTAGCATCATCAATTGTTTCTTATCCTGTTGATGGTTGTTAAACTTTCACTATTTTAACTCCTTTGGCAGTCATATTATCAATTGTTTTAAAATGCTACAACATTTTATATAATTAAGTACAGGTTCATCCTCATCTATCCATTTATTCAAAATAGCATATTTAGATTCACCATGATCAAATGGCTTTTATTGTTATTTATTTTACATACTAAGAATTCCTATTATACAACTCCACATTGCCAATTCGCTATCACTTCACAATTATATCCAGGTTCTTTGTCACATAAGTAATGTTCATAAAGATTTGATGCACATTTTATTATTAAATAATCAACAGTTGGATTTACAATCTCTACAGTCTCAAAATTTTGCATTAAATTGTTAAAGTATTAAATATATTTATTATAAATTATAATACATTTATCATATATAGATTTCTTATTATTATATTCTAACCCCTTTTAGTTTAATTATAGTATTCTCTATTTATAAAAATAAGAATTCTAATTTTCATTTATTGTAATAATTATTATAATGGCTTTATTTATTAAATTTTCATATGATATATTCAATAATCAATATTAATTTATCCAATCTTAAATGTTTCAATTAATCAATCCTAATTATTTTTTAATTTAATTTCTATTAAAAAAAATAGAATTTGATTGATATAATTGAATTAAGATAGAGGAAATATGTTAATTTAAAATATAAATATAAAATTAAACAATTATTTAATTCATATTAAAATTTTCATATACTATTAGAATTTAATTAAAATATCTTATCATTTAGAATTTTCTATTCTTAAGAATTATTTATTAGCAATATAATGAAAATAACTAATTTCTATTAATATAAGCTTTTCTTTACTGGGATTTATCAAATTTGAATAATTAATTTTATTAAAGATTGTTATTCTAATTAAGTGAGTTTTCAATTATTGTTTTTTTATTTTACTTTTATATTAAGACATTTCAAATAATTTAGTAATAGACATCAATTTATAAAAATGAAATATAATATAAATATAAATATAAATTATTTTTAGAAATATATATTATTAATCAGCAGTGAATCAATAAGAGATTTTAGGAGATTATTATATTAAATTCTCCTAAGATTAGTAATATAATTGATTATATTAAGGTTTAAGTTTAGTTACTTAAATTTCATTATTTAATCAATAATAATCTAAGTATATAAAGATTTAGTAGCAACTAAATATTTGATTAATTTTATTTCAAATCTCTAATAGATATTGGAATGTCAGTATCGTAAGAACAAAAGATTTCATCAACCTCCACTCTTAAGGAAGAATAAATTCCCTAAAAATAGTAGTGCCAAATATCAAATTTACTAAGAAGAAAAGATTTTAAATCAGTTGTAAGAATTTTACAAACTGATAAAAAGTCAAGGTTAGGGCATTTTCCTTTACTTTAGAACAAATTATCAAAAGCTGAAATATGAAAACTAACTATATCATGTTGGTTAAAATCTATGCATAAGAGGAGACAATAGATCTATATATGTGGCTAAGCTCATTAAGATTGTGAAACTACATGATGATTAAGATAATTGTTTACCTTTTATTAAGGTATAGTGGTTTTGTAGAAAAACTGAGTTGTTGGGCTTATCTAAGGATTATTTAGATTGTATTTCAGATAATGAAGTTTTTAAAACTAATGAATTTGACTATATAGAAATTGAAAGCATAGTTGGATTAGCTATTATTTTAAGTTATGAAGAATATGATTAAATAGAAGAGTTAAATGATAATGTATACTTTATGAGAGCTACATATATAAATGATAAGTTATAGCCACCTTTTGATTAATGGAATAAGGTTTGTATTTGTAAAAAGCCTCCTAATCCAGATTTAAAGTAACTATATATTATTATAATAGGTATATTTTTTGTGAGATGTGCTAAAAATGGTTTCATTTGAAATGTGTAGGATTAAGTTATGATCAAGCAGACAGAATAAATAAATACATATGTCCTGAATGTAAGAACTGAATTTAGATAATATTTATATATATATAGACATATTCAATTTGCTAATCTTTTAAATAATAATATTGAATATCTTAATTTATTTTCTAAAGTTTTATAATTATAATGAGGTTTTATGTCTTCCCTTTAATATTCTTAGTAATAATCTTTGCAAGTATAATAATATAAGTTTAATAAAATTTCAATAACAATAAACAGTAAGATTGCCTGAAATGCTCTGTAAGGGAATTAATCTTTTTCCTCTTAATAATCAAATTTGCTTTTAAAAAGAAACTTAATATATTAAAATAAATTGAATTTATCAATCTCAATCAAAACTTAATTATCATCTGGCCATCTTATCAAATTGAGTAAATACTCCTTTCTTAAAATTAAAGAATTTCAATAATTTAATCAAAATACTTTTTAGAAATGAGGCTCCTCTAATATTGATTAATATTTTGAATCAATTCTTTTTAATTTATTTATAGATTTATGATACTAATAAGAATTCTATAAATTTTATCCATAAATATCTATTTTTAATTACTTTTTTTGTAAAATTCTAAAGTACTTTTTTTAACATAAATATATTATATAAAGTAATAATATAAGTAATTGAAATAATCATAAAAATAAAATTCTTTGGAAATTCTTTTTAATTTTATATAATAGTTTCCCTCAATCCAATAATTAATGTATGTAACTATATTTTTAAGTAGTTTTTTAAACAATTATATTCTTAATCTAAAAATAGAAGAAGTAACTTAAATTGTTTAGTCAATTGTTTAAGAAATAAATATTATATTAAACTTAAGTGTTGAAACCTTTATTATCTATTTGATAAGATGATATAAGTAATTCTGAGAATGAATAATTAAAAATTTCTTAATATTAAAACAATTTAATAACCATATAAAGAGATATAAAATAGAAATTGTTCATTATCATAGATTAATCTATTTCCATCTTAAATTTTGTTCAAATGAGAAAATATTATATATGATTTCAAAACTTGAAAACAAAAACAAAAAATGATTAAAATATCAATACTTTTGGCATCATTCATCCATTTAGTTCATCAAATCTCTTCTACCCTGTAATTTTGCATACTTCAATTAACAGATTTGCTTTTATAATTAATATCTTAGTCTACTTTATCATTTATACTCCATTTATTATTATTGTATTTTTTGAAAAACTTCAATACAATTTCTGGGGAAATGAAATTGACAAATGCATAACCTAGATTTCCTTCATTCTTATCTAATTAATTAATAATTACATTATTATCAGATGGAAGGTAAAGAAAATCAAATTAAGACTTGAAGTCTTTATTTAATAGATTTCTTAAATCACTTGGTCTCATATATTTAGGTATATTTTTTAACATTAAAGTGGTTCTGTCATCATAAAGAATCTCCACTAATAAATTAATATTTACATTCTCTTCTTAAATGTCTAGGTTGTAGTAAAGCGTATTCATTTTTTAATACAATAGGTTTTGATCACAATCAAATAAAAACTTCATATCAATAAGTTCCTAAATAAGTAATTTTTAGTTATAGAGACTTCCTTCATCAGGCATAAGTAGTTTAAAGTCTCATGATAAGAATGTGATACCAAATGCACATAAAGAAGCTTCGAACTTCTCATCTTAACTTAGCAATGGCCTTGGTATTTATAATTTCGGCATATATTTTGATTCAAAGGAGGAATCTTTTGAACTTCCAGGTGAAGCTGTTGTATTTGTTTAAGATGATCTTCCTTTTTATGGTGTTGTGCTGAATGCAATGTCTTATATATCACAAATCATTATTAAATATAAATAAATACAGAGGACATACTTTTATTATTTAGTGCAACTATTGAATAGTAATGTTTACTATCCAAATTGTTTTTGCAATTCCAAAAATATCTAACTAAAATAATCATTTTAAAGAGACAATAAATATTGATATAAGGTGGATAATATAGATTATTATAAGTAGAAAGTAATCTAATTTTTTAAGCTTTGAGAACTTTCATAACTAATTTAGTAATTGTAATAAATAATTTGATTTATTAGGGATAACATCTTGATTAGGAGGAAAAAAGAGTTATTTCTAAAGACTTAGCTGTTAGGAACTTTCTGAAAAAATTGATTTCTTATTTATCAATTGTTGTATTATCATTAAATAAGTTATTTGATTTGCTCTTAAAATAGAGAGTTTTTGTGTTTTTAAAAACTATATTTTGATATTAATATCTAAAACTAGAATTTATAATCATTGAAATTAGAGTAGATATAATAATTTAAGATTATAAATGAATATATTAGAATATATTGAAATAGTCAAGCTTGTATTTTCAATATCTATAATTTTCATGTACAAGGAAAGCATTAGTTTATTTAAAAAAAATATTTTATTATAAAAGTATATGGATTAGAATTTACAGATTTCTTTATTTAGTTTTTTATCTTTTATAGAATATTAATTAAATTAAGTCTAAATATGTAAGCTATGTTTTGAAGGAAGTTTCGATAATTGTTCAATATTTGAAATTTCTTCTAAATTAATATATTTAACCATTTGGAATTCTTTCTAACAAGTATAATACTTTAAGAATGCTTTATTATTCATAATAATGATAATAATATTAATTTAAATCCTCTATTTTTCAAATATATTGAATAAATAGTTAAGGTTATACTATAATAATATAAGAATGTTAAAAAAAGAAGTAAAATTAAATTATATTTTTTGTATTTTTACAACAACTTGATCATCATTTAAAATGTTCTTTAATTCTTGAGGAAAGTTCATCGCAGGTTTTCTTAGCATCACCCAATAACATATTATTATTTGGTTTATAGAATACTGGATTATCAATGGCAGCATATCCAACACCCATTGATCTTTTCATAACAATTGATTATTTAGCAGCCCAAACTCTCAAAACGGGCATTCCTAAAAAATTTAATTGAATAATATACCTGCAATTGGTGAATTTGGATTCTCTTCAGCAGCTGAATTTACAGTGTCATTAGCTCCAATAACAACAGCTAAATCAGTATCAGGGAAATCATCATTAATTTCATCCATTTCAAATACTATATCATAAGGAATACCAGCTTCAGCTAATAAGACATTTAATTAACCAGGCATTCTACCAGCAACTGGATGGATACCAAATCTAACTTTAATTCCTTAATCAATAAGTGTCTTGCACATTTCAGCAACTGGATATTATGCTTTAGCAACTGCTAAACCATATCCAGGAACAATGATAATAGATTTGCTACCAACCATCATTTCAACAGCTTATTCAACATTGATTTCAGTGTGAGTACCTTCAACTTTAGTAGATTAAATAGCCGCTGGATTAACATCAAATCCACCAAAAATAACACTTGTTAAATTTCTATTCATGGCCTTACACATAATATAAGATAGAATAGCACCTGATGATCCAACCAATGCTCCAACAATAGTTAATAATGGATTATCTAACATAAAACCTTCAGCACATAATGCCCATCCTGAATATGAATTTAAAACTGTAATTACAACTGGCATATCAGCACCACCAATAGCATTTGTTAATGTTACTCCCAAGACTTTGCTAGCAGCTGTTGCTGTTAATAAGGCTGTCATTCCAACAGCAAAACTACCTGTTTAATTATATATTAATAAAGATGCAACAGATAAGGCTGCCAATGCAATATTAACTTAATTATGATAAGGAATAACAGTTGGATTTGAAGGCAAAAGATTTTATAATTTAGCAAAGGCAATAAGTGATCCAGTAAATGTA
>CAJJDO010000013.1:254017-482987 GCA_905183005.1 Paramecium pentaurelia | reverse complement strand
AACCATCATTTCAACAGCTTATTCAACATTGATTTCAGTGTGAGTACCTTCAACTTTAGTAGATTAAATAGCAGCTGGATTAACATCAAATCCACCAAAAATAACACTTGTTAAATTTCTATTCATGGCCTTGCACATAATATAAGAGAGAATAGCACCTGATGATCCAACCAATGCTCCAACAATAGTTAATAATGGATTATCTAACATAAAACCTTCAGCACATAATGCCCATCCTGAATATGAATTTAAAACTGTAATTACAACTGGCATATCAGCACCACCAATAGCATTTGTTAATGTTACTCCCAAGACTTTGCTAGCAGCTGTTGCTGTTAATAAGGCTGTCATTCCAACAGCAAAACTACCTGTTTAATTATATATTAATAAAGATGCAACAGATAAGGCTGCCAATGCAATATTAACTTAATTATGATAAGGAATAACAGTTGGATTTGAAGGCAAAAGATTCTATAATTTAGCAAAGGCAATAAGTGATCCAGTAAATGTAATACCACCTGTGAAAATACCAAAGAAGATTGATAATTTATGAACAAGTGCAGCTGGATCTTCAGCCAAATGAGGGAATACATGTAAATAATTACCAATAGATGTTAATACTGCTGCCAATCCAACAAATGAATGGAAACAAGCAACTAATTAAGGTAAATCAGTAATAGCAACTCTTGTAGCAACTGTACCTCCAATAGTAGCACCCAACATCACCATTGATGCCCATTAAGCTAATAATTCTGGAGAATATCCTTTATATCCTAAAGTTGCAGCAACACCCAATCCAACTCCCAAACAACCAAAACTATTACCAATTCTAGCTGTTTATTATTGTGCTAATCCAGCAAGTGCTAATATACAAGCTATAGATGAAGCTAAATATGAAAGATTTGTCAATGGTTCTTTTGGAATTCCATAATAGAGTCCACCATAATATCCAAGCACTCCTGTAGCACCTGCCAATGCCATTAAATAATTATATTCAGGAGGATCAGTTGGTCTTCTAAACATATTTAACATTCTTTATGTGACTAAGAAACCACCAGAAATATTGAGTGAAGCTATGGCAACAGAGATAGCTGCCAATAACCCAGTAAAGGATCCTGGTAAATATTTTCCATCCATCAATTCCATACCACCAACTATAATTATACCAGATACTGCATTTGTAACTGACATAAGTGGTGAATGTAAGGCTGGAGTCACACCCCAAACCACTTGATAACCAACAATTCCTGCCAAAGCAAAAGTATTTAACATTTT
The DNA here is from genome assembly GCA_905183005.1 of Paramecium pentaurelia. NCBI lineage: Eukaryota > Ciliophora > Oligohymenophorea > Peniculida > Parameciidae > Paramecium > Paramecium pentaurelia. The sequence goes on along the minus strand of CAJJDO010000013.1, from coordinate 481,712 downwards.
TAAGAATTCCATATTAGGAGATTGATAACCTAAAGCCATCATTGCCATAAGTGAAGCTGATGTATTAATTACATTCTTCCAAGCTTATTTATAAGGATCTACTTTAACTTCTTATTTTTTATGAGAAGCAGCTTTTGATGTATCAGCTTATTAGAGTTCACTCTTAGATGTAATTATAGGAGGAGGTGGCCATTTCAATTCTCCATTTAAGGTTACTAATGATTATCTTACAACATCATCATTCAAATCTACTTATGTCATTTTTCCATTTGGATCTTTGATTGTTCCTACAATGTATTACATCAATTTTCCAATATTATTAGCATATAATGTTGAACTTTAAGTAGGTAATCTGCTAGGTAAATCAGTATATCCAATGATTTTAACTTTTCCCTAATGATTATATAATTCTCCTGGTTTGCATAATTCACAATTTCCTCCTGTTTCAGCAGCCAAATCAACAATAATTGATCCTTATTTCATATTTTCTACTAATTCTTTTGATAATAATTTTGGTGCTGGTCTTCCTGGAATAAGTGCAGTAGTAATAATTATATCAACTTCTTTGGCTTATTTTAAGAATAATGCTAATTCTGCTTCTAAATATTCTTTTCCCATTTCCTTAGCATATCCACCAATACCTGCACCATCAACAACTTCTCCATTTATTTTAACTTCCAAAAATTCAGCTCCACAAGACTTCACTTATTCTTTAGTTGCTAATCTTGTATCAAATGCCCTAACAATAGCTCCCATATTCTTAGCAGTTACAATAGCTGATAAACCAGCAACTCCTGCTCCAATTACTAATACCTTAGCAGGTGGCACTTTTCCTGCAGCTGTCATTTAACCAGCAAAGAATCTACCAAATTCATTCGCTGCCAATAAAACTGCTTTATATCCTGCAATGTTAGCCATAGAACTTAAGGCATCATATGTTTAGGCTCTAGTAATTCTAGGAACACATTCCATAGCAAATGTTGTTATTTTCTTCTCCTATAATTAATTTAGTAATTCTTTATTCTATGCTGGGTATATGAAAGAAGTCTAGATATATTAAAAATATATACAATTGTTTAACTTTCCTTCAAAGCTTTTGTATTTTCAGGAGGTCTAATTTTTAAGATTACATCAGATTAGTCATAAACTGAATTTGTATCAACTACTTTTGCTCCAACTTCTTAATATACATTATCTGCAAAATTGGCCTTTAAACCAGCTCCACTTTCAATGAGGACCTAATTATTAATATATTATTTAAACTTGATGACCATCTTTGAGCAAATTTTTAATTGATTCTGGAGTGGCTGCTACTCTGTTTTCATTTGGATAGGTTTCTTTTGGAACACCAAATATAAATTTAGGATGACTTGGCTTCTTTTCACCTTTACTTGAAAAGCATGATCTTGCACTTAATAACAATTGCTTTGTTGCTTGGCGATGAAATCCTAGCATAAAATAAATATCTTTTTTTTATAAACTATATTTTCCAATATATACAATTAATTTTAAAGGAAATTTTTGCAATATAATTTATTTTAAATTATTATTATGAGAACTGCAAATTCAAATTAAGGGTAATCCTCATTTCCTGATATAAATGAAATTAATGAATACATTAAGGAATATTTGAGATACTCTAACTATTCCAATACTTTAGAATGCTTTGAAGCAGAAATAAAGAGTAAATAGGTTTCCAATAAAGTAGATAATTAAATGAATATTCTAGATGCTAAATAAATAATAAGTTATCAAATAAACAGGTGATGATGTTCCTCGTATATTTTAATTACTCAAAAGTGATAATATAAAATCAAAAAGGGAAATCAATTTAGAAAAAGATTAAAAACAATTTAATAAAAAATACTAATAAATTTTATAGGCTGGGAGATAAATATTTTCAGTAAGCATAAATTTGTTATAATTATTGCATTCATTAAAAGAGACAGCCAAAAATGAAAATCTAAGCGAAACTTTAGAAAACTATAAAATATAATTGGGAAAATACCATAAAGTTATTATAAATGAAGGTAAGCCAGAGGGTACAGAATTGATTACTGAATAAGTTATGCATGAACATAAAAATAAGCTATTTAAAAATTACTAAGATAAAAATGTAGATGGAATGATTGAAGTTTTGTTATCTCTAAGAGTAAATGCATTATAAATTGCACCAGAATTAAGAAAAAATTTAGTTTATGAATTAATAAGAAATGATGTATTTAATATTGAAGCTACAGAGAAATTTGATTTTGTTGTTCATTTATTAGATATCAATAATTAAAGTCTTAGACATGCAATTTCTAGTTTAATTAGTGTAATTAGTAGTACATTAAGAGGTGTAGAATACTTAACTTATAATGGAAATATGATAATTATTGAAAAGATAATAAAAATCTTAAAAGAACAGGAAAACGGTTCAGTAACTTAGAGATTCTGTTTAGCAATTTTATAAAAGGCTAGTATAAAAGATATAGTCATACCAACCTTTGTTTATAATGAAATGATTTAATGGATTATTAATCTAATTCAAAAATCAATTAATACTAAAATTCATGTATTTTGTCTTGATTTTGCTTCTGCTACTTTAGCTAATATTATTCATACTCCTTATACATTATAGTATTTATAAAATTAACCACGATTTGCTTATTAAATAATGGAGTAATTATTAAAGTTCATAAAAGATTAAATATAAGTTTCAGTACTTATGCATATATTAATTTGTTTATCATATTTAAGTAAAGAAAACTTTGCTAAATAAATGGAAGAATGCAGATTCATAGATAGAATTAGTGAATTTGTAGAATATTATAGTGTCATTAATACTGGTATGATTAGAAATGATATTTTTCTTAGAAAATGAAGCAGCAGAAATTGATAAAAAAACAGTATTAGATTTATGTGCTCATATGTTTCATCCTAAGGATACTTCATTAGATAATTCTGAAACTCTAGAATTAAATGAATTAAAAACTGAGGATAGAATAAGAGAGTATGAGAATGAATAAGGGGAATTAATCTTTGAATGTTTCCAAGATGAAGTTAGTTGAATATTTATTTTAATATTTTTTATTTGAAATTGGATTATTTTATGATGAATTTATTATTTGGTGTTATATCTTATACATTCATACTATCTAAATGATATTTCATTTTAGAAAAATTTGAGCTTTCTTCCTAAGATTCAAAATTATTATTTCCGAAATACTTCTCTTCAGGAAATTTATTTTTCTCAATAATTAAACACGACCAATGCTAATTTTTTCACAAATTTTTATTTTACCTAATTGTCTAATCCATGCAATTTACTTAATCAGATAAAGATTGTTAATCAGAGCTTCCTTCTAGCTTCAAAGATGCTAACTTTAGAAAGAGAAAACCCATTGATTCAGATACTAAAACTAATTTAATACTTAGTGTAGTCAAAGATCATTTGCCCATATATTAAGTATTAAAGTTTCTATATATTTTGAGGCAGCTATCATTCATAAAGTTAAATATTCATCAGCTAAACACATATTGAGAAATTACTACAGTGATACTGCTAATTACTTTTCTCTTCAAAAAAAGAGAAGAAGAAAGATAATCTGTTGTGGTGTCTCCGCTTTAATTGACATTAGCAGTGGAAATATAGTTTTAACATCTTAATAGTGTTAAACGATTGCTTATATAAAAAATGGAGTAAATGCCCAAATCAAATAAAAAGTTATTGATCATTTGAGTGTCTCAATTCATAAATAAATATGTAACTTAAATTTCAAGAGGTTAAATAAGAAAGTTAGAATCGACCCAATAAAACAGTTGAATAAAATAGAAAAAATTGAAAACAAAGTTAATTTTCTCATTTAAACACTAGAAAAATAACATAAAGAAATGACATAATGATAAGTTACACATTATCTTTATTAATTATAAATTATTTCCACTCCTGACCTTCCATAGTCCTTTTATATAAAATAAAAAAAAGATATTCAAAAATGCAATAAAAGAATGATTTATTTTTAAAAACACAATTAATATTTATTTATATAACTATTTTTGAATTTTTTGTAAAAGAATTTTTTTTTGAAGACTTCATGTAGTTTCATATTGGTTTACAATCATAAATTAAAAATTTTGATTCTTTAATATGATTTCGGTCATGATTTTAGATAAATAAATAGAGCATATGTGTTTGAGAAATTTAACATAATTACTATTAAGTATAGGAAAACAACTTATTTATTTACATTTGCAACTTATTAGAATTAACCAATTCTTAAATGTTTATGAACATAGCATAAAAGCATTTTATTCTAATTTTAATATATAAATTTAATATATTTTATAAATTTAATAAGAAATTAAATTAAAAATATAAATAATCATTATGATTGTTTAGTTTTAAGTCTATAATAGTTATTTTACAATACTAGGGGTAAACATGTTGTAAAATAGAATTTTGATTTTTATGTATTATCCATATCTAATCTAGAAGATGGACTTGTTTGAAATCTTTAATTTGAAGAATTTTGTGTAGGATATCTTCGAATATGATAAGTGATATTTTCTAAAGCAGTTCCCAAAATTCCAGGAGGAGATTTATGTTTCTTAGTTTATTTCTTTATTTTATTCTTATATTTTAATGACTATTATATGATTAATTCTTCAGTTTTTTATCTTGAATGTTAAGCAGATTAAGAAGATTTTAATAATTTATTTAAGTAAGCTTATTCATATTCAGCAGGATTATCTAATGTAAGAGTCTATTCTCTTAATTTATTATCATCTAATCTGGTTCTACTACTAATCTTCAATATCTAACTTGTACTATTGAATAACAATTTTTATTGATTTTCTTAAATTTATATAAGATTTTCAGGTTTTAAGAATGTTTTATTTTATGTTCTTTCAAGTAAGTTAATTTTTTCAGTTTGATCTATGAAATTTTTTTCATAAACCCTTATTTATTATATGATTTATTTTAATTTTCTATCATTTAAAGCAGTTAAACTTTTATTTAATGCAGGATCACAATATAGGACTCTCATGAAATCTCTCTTAGAAACTGAATAAACATTATTACTTTCAAAAGTAGAAACTAAACTAAATTATCTACATAAATCTGAAGCTTTTAAGATCTCTAATTCTCCAAACATTTCTCCTGCCCCCAAGAATTTTAATGTCATTATTAATTTTTTGTCACTGGCTATAAGATTGCCATACTTTTTTTTTTGATATAATTTATCAATTTTTTCTTGATTTGTTAAGGAAGGTTTATTATATGCAAATTATTGTTTTAAAAATTCTACATCATCATCAACATCTTAATAATTATTATTTTATTCTTTATTCATTCTTAAAGATTTAATAACCTAAAGATTTTGAAAGAAGATACTTTAAATTCACCAGTTTATATAAAATAAACTTCATTAGATGGATCACCTTCTTTATATACAGTATGATTTAATCTAAATTTATTTAATTTCATAACATCGAACAAAGATTTAACACTCATAAACTTCCAGTCTTTAAAAATAGAGAGTTTTGCAAATTCTTCAAAATACATCTGTCTTTATTAATTTATCTTTTGGATAAGTAAAATAAATTACCACTGTTTTTTTGATAACCATATAATCTTCTGCATCTAAAACTGCTAAATGAGTAGGATTTACAGCAGTAATAGTGGCAGATCTAGGTTCATTATTTTCTAATGCAAGCTCACCAAAGGCTTAACCATCACTCATTTGGATTAACTCTTTTTCTTGATAACAATCTCCAACAAACATTCTTTTATGAATTGATACTCTACCTTACAAAATTATATAGAATTAAGTTCCCACATCACCTTAAATATAATCAATATTAACTAACCTTCTCTAAATAAAGTTTCACCCTTTTTTAGAGATGTATAACTCATTTTTCTTAAGCATCTCTCTAAAAGTAATACTCCTTATTCTTTTTCTAACAATTTCTAAAAATAAACAATATGTTTTGTAGCTTTCTTTAAAATTTCAATCTCATATTATGTTCTATGATACGAAGATTTTGTTAGTATAATGACAACTATTCCAAATATTTAATCCTGATTCAGATTCTCATAAATTGAAGGTTCTTATTCCATTTATAAGATATACTACTTTAATTCTTTGATTTCATCTTCTTTGAATTAGTGAACATTTTATGAATTTCTCATTTTATTAATATTATTATATATTATATATTTAATTCAATGTAAAATCTTTCATTTTAGAATCTCAAACATCTTCTAAATTTTAGATTCTGAAATTCTTATGAAATAAGTAAAATTAATAATAGAATTCTTTATTGTTACTATTTCTAAATAAATATTATTTATCATCATATCATATTACTATGATAAAAAATCAAATCAAAAAATCTCATACATCTAAATTGAATTAAACTTAATAATTAAATATATATTTTATTAACAAAATGCTTTATACTTTATATTTATTAAATGAATTATAAATCTTGAACTCCATTTTCTTAATGTCCTAACCTTAAAAATATTTTCTTTTTTATTTTTGTAATAATTATATATAAATAAGTTATATAACAAAATTTTTTTCCAAAAACGCTTAGCATATTAAATTAATGAAAACATTAGTAACAATAGCAATTGTGTTCTGCTTGCTTACTCATCCTGTAGTATGTAAGAAACATTACAATGATGAAGAACATTCTGCTTTCGAGAAAAGTATAATTTTTTTGGTACAACTTAGGTCATAAAAAACTGTCTCTTTAAGATGATCCTTCTTATAGCAAATTAGAGGAGATCCAAGATCATCCTTTAGGATCAAAGATTTTATAAACAATAGCCTTACAATTAAGAGGAAATGAATCTTTGAGTGCTGTGAGCAAATTGTTGAATGACTTAAAAGGGGATTTAGAAGTATAATTTATAATCAATATTTTTAGGGTAAATAAATTGATGCTGATAATGAGAGAGCATAAATTGGCTCATAATGCAAAAAAGATCTATAAAATTATAGTCAAAGAATCAGTCTCTCTATTAATGAAATTAAAGATGCTGAATTTAAGGCAAAAAGATTGAATGAGGCTATTGCTGTTTATTAAGCTGAAATTAATGAAAAAGCTAGATAAATAAAAGTATTCTAAGCAAAAGATGATACATTAAGAGATATTAGAAGATAAGATAATTTAGATTTTTCAACAAGAACTACTTAAATGAAAGAGATGGTTTAAGCTTTTGAAGTTATTCTTCCTAAATTACACTAAGTTTGGGATGTAGCTGCCTAACACAAGGCTGGATCTTTTATTGAAGAAGAAGCAATCAATGAAGCTTTAGTTTAATTAGCTAAAATTGGGTAAGAAATATTTTTAATCTATTTTAGAGAAGAAAATCCAATTACTGCTATGGTTGCATTGACATCAACTTTGGAACCAACAGCTGTTTAGACTTTGATTGAAAAAATGGAATCTATTAGAGATTCAATTAAGGAGAGCATAAAGGCAGAAGAAGAAGCTGAAGCAAAGAATGCCAGAGTAAATTTTATATCAATTATTTAAGGATACAGATACAATTTTAGCAGCCATTTTCAATGCTATGGAAAGTTTGACTAGAGAGAAATCAAGCGATGAAGAAGCATTATAAGAAACTATTAGAAATAGAGACATTTAAGATAAGAGATCAAGAGATGCTCATGCTGTAAAATAATATATATAATCAGGAATTTAATGCAGCCAAAAATGGAAATTAATAGAGAAATTAATAATGTTAAGAATACGAATTATAATATTAATAAAACACCATCGAAAGAGATAAATAGATTGCAATTATTAGAGATGTTCAAAATATCATTGCTACAAAGATAGAAGTTGTTACTTGCTTTGTAGAAGAGAATAATCTATTCTGATTAATATGATAATTATAAAATATTAATCAAAATATTCATTTCAAAAATATGGAATAGATTTATGACTTGATTCCCATGGTTGTAGTTCTTCTTATAATGATGCTTCTGTCATCATATTTTTAGATGGAATTTATTTCTTAATTTTTATAGGTGTGTATAATTAAGGAAGTACAATATTGTATTTTGCTTAATAAGGTTATGATTGTTTTTTAGATATATTAGAATTAGTATATGAGTTTTCAAAGTTAAATTTCTTTGAACTTTTTCTTTTTGTTATTTCATTAATGTAATATTGGTATGAAGAATCTTTTTTGGGAAGATTTCTTACAGTAGTTAATTCATGATTAATGGAATGAGATTGGGTTGATTAATTATGATTAGGAGAGAGTTGTAAATAAATTTGATGATGTTGCAATCGAGGTGATTATATGTTAATTTTACATCCAAAAACAGGTAATATTTTCTGATTGTTGACTTATCTTGTTAATGATCTCTTTACAAACAATTAATATCTAGCAATAGGACTATTTTACAGATTCTCCATATTAAAAAATAAATTGTATTCTAAGATATAATTATTTTTAAGAAATATCTAACTTTTGATAATACAAAAATTGACCTTCAGAATTCAAACTTAGATTTATAAGACATCTTAAGAATTAAAGAGAAGACCAGTCTACCTACTATTTATTCAACTCCAGCTTCATATAATTATTATGTAGTTTCTTTATCCTCATGGACACCAAAAACATTGATTTAAAATTGGTTTATATTATATTGTTCAAAAAAATTAGAAAGTATTGAATTTGCTGTTATACTATCTGTAACAACATATAAAAATCCATAACAGTAGTTTTAAATTTGATATATATTAATGTTATGAGATAGTCTACTATTTTTTTCCATAATATAAATGATATCAAATCTATTATAATTTAAATTTTGAGAAAACATTTCTAAATGAATTTGATTGAAAGGTTCATCATCCACAATAGTAATCGATCGATATTCTTAAACTAAATTTTTATTTGTTTTAACATGATTTAATTTATTTAAGTCTCGTTATTTTTCATTCATAGCTACATTATTTCAAGTATTTTAAATTATCTATCCATAAAAAAAAATCAGTGATGTTTTCATAATAAATATCTTTTAAGTTGGATATATTTTATTTTATTTCTAGTATAATTTTCAAGAAATGCTATTTAAAATTTCTTTGAAATAGAAGATAATATATGAGTAAATAAATAATTAGAAAGTTGTACTAAAGACAATTAAATCATCAATAAAATGATGAATTTACTAAAAATATAATATACTTAGAAAAATTAATCCATTTTGTATATTATTATTCTAATCATCCTTAACATCAGAAATAAGAGATTAGTAGTATATATTAGCAGTTTTATAAAAAAAAATCTAATATCAATTATATTTTAGTTCCTTAATATTTATTAATATTTACCTTTTTTAATATAATTAATGCAGCATAAATAGATAAAAACAACTACATCATAAAATATAAGGTAAAAGCTAGGTCTAAAAGACACTTTAACAAATATTAATTAAATCTACAGTCAACCTCATTCATCAAAAGGAACAGAAATCAGAAAAAAGGAAGTAAATTCTTATTTATTTAGAATGTATAAGATTGCAATACTATGAAGAATAAATTATTTAACATGTTGGGATCAAATTATAATTCAAATAAAGCATTCTCCATATCCCCTACTAATTCCCTTAAACAGAACTATTTTGTTTCGACATCAACTCAATAGAATTCAAAATAACTTCTACAAAAACAAAATCACACTCTTGATTGCCATACTTCAGTTGTTTAAAATCTAATAGGAAATTCAGTTAAGAATGTATAGTCATAACCATCAATGAATTTATTTGAAAAATATACCACCTTCTTAGAGAATCAAAATTTTGAAAACCCTAAACCTTCAGTTAATCAAGCAAAAAAAGTTGGAATTGCTAAACCTAATTCTTCTCAATCTAGAAATCATAAAACTGATAGAACTTCATTAATTGCATTATTTGAGAAATTGCATGAAAAAGATAGTTCTAATAAACATCGTAAATAAACATCTTAAAATTCTAATTATGTTTTTAATACCTAAAAATAATAACCATAAGAATGTTTTTACACAGAATTAAAGTTTCGACAAAAAATTAAAGGATCATTATCCAATAATTCCTCTGGTTAACTTTGTTCTCATCTTAATCCTAATTCTTCATCAACCTAAATATAACAAAACCAGTAAAATAACATAGATGATAATTTACAATCATTAGCTGAAAGAATGTCATAAATTTTAAATAATTATCATTAAAAATTGAAACAAGTGGACTTTGAAAAAGAAGTGTTAATATAAGAAATTCAATATTGGAAATCTAAATATTAAAAATGTTAATAAAAATCATCAATTTCTTGAATTTAAAATAGATTAAAAATTGATAAAATAATCTTTTTATAATGATAAATTAAAAATATGAATAAAACAATAACTAAATTAAATCATTTTCTTTTAAATATATGTTAATAATTTGCTGTTTTTCAATGAGCATATCAGATCTTAATCATTCAAATGATAAATATATTTAAAGTTTATATTAGAATTTAGAATTCAAAGATGTTTGTTATAAACTGTATTTTGAGATAATTAAAATAAACAAAAAAGCTTAATTTTTGGATAATTTATATTTAATCATTTACTAATCTTAATAGAAAAAGTATCATATTAATATTTTTCTTTATTAATAGAGTAAAGCTATTTTAGGAGTTATTACATAATATATCGTGTATGATTAAAAATTAAAATTAAATAAAAGAGATATTCAAATTTAATTTTATATAGCAATCTCACTTTAAAGATTCATTCGTAAATCTTCTTTATGGATAACTATTTATAAATAAATATATTTTATCAATACTCCTATGTTAAATTATCAATTAAAACTTAGGATCAGTAGATAAACACTATTTGAAAATGTTAAATTTTTGCTATTAATATTTAATTAGTCTTTTTGAATTAGTTTAGAGTTCATAATTATTTTTAATTAAAAAAAAATATTATTAATTTCATTTATCAAAACAATTATGTCCACATCCAGAAGGACATTAAGTATTATTGCTAAACCAATTTTTCATTTCTTTCATATGACCTCCATGCATACATTATTAACACCATAAGTAAAGACCTCTTACTGGTTTAAAACTTTATTATTTAACATTTAATAATACCATATTACGCATATAAAATCTGTCTTACATATATTACAAAATGCTCCTGTAATTTAACTATTTTTACATGGACCAAGACATTTATCATTTGTAACATATTTATTACTAGTTCTAAATTATTCAACTGGACTTTCTAATGCAGCTTTCATTGCTAATGTATGTTTTCCAAATGCGACTAATAATTCAATATAAGATTGAGTCCATTTTTTAGCAATCAAATCAGGGAATTATACATAATTTTTTGCACAAGCAGCCATCCAAAATCCACTTGGAAGATCCCCTTAATCTATTACATGTTAAATTAATTAAAGTATAGAATTTGAGATAACTTACCTAATATATTATTAAATTATTACATCATATGTTTTTTATCAGTCAATAAATAACCTATAGGAGTCATTGTTCTTAATAAATTTTTATAGTAAGGTATTCTTTCTATATGAATTTTCAAATGATTTTAATCCTCAATTACGATATTCTTGCTATCTAATTCTTATCTAAATGCTGCTGGATATTTTTCGAAATATTTATAAAGTTTTTAGAGATCCTACGAATCTAATTACTTTATTTCATGTTATTTATTATTTTTTGTAACTTATGTCATTTATTCTAAAGGAGACTTTTAATCATCATCTGATTAATCATTACCTTTGTTTGATATTTATATAGGACAATTCAACATAGAAATATTGGGACCACATTCTACAGATAATTTTTTAAAATCATTAACAAGATGTTCTAAAGCTTTCCAATAGTGTGCTATTTCTGGTTTATCTATTTACAATGCAATATTGCTATTGTAAGAGAAATCTTTTTTTGAATTGTAATTCTTTTAAAAATATTTTAATTCCTCATCAAAAGGGATTTTAGGATCAAATCTTTAATCAATAGCTTCAATATAGAAAATTGATCTAACATTATTTTTTTGACTTTATGAGTTTTATGGAGTTCCTGAAGTTGCTTTTTGAATATCTTACAATGAATTTTAAATCAAATTATTTTAAGAAGTATTCTATGTCTTAGACTTGTATAAATTAAAATCTTCATTTGAAGATTACTTTTAATTTAATTACAAATTCATGTTATAATGGTTGATTTTATCTGATTCATTTTAATTTTGGAAGGGAGATTCTAATTTCATAAGCAAATCATTATATTAATTAAAGGCAACAGGAAATATGGGACAATTATTATATACTTGATAAGCTTATCTAACAGATTACATTCTTAAATATTTATCTTTAGATCCTGTAAATACATATTATTCATCTTAATTAAAAACAAAGGATGTAATTATATCATTATGACCTTTTATAATATGCATTGGTCTAAAAGGAGTTCGAATATCATAAGTAGTAACTGAAATATCTCTATTTAATGATGACACACTCAATAGAGAATTGTTTTATACATGCCATTTTATATGAGAAGAACCATCTATATGTTAAATGACTTCTTTTTCTTTGATATCAGTGTGATTCTCAACTTATAATATTTTGATTTCTTTATCATTTGATCCACTAGCTAAAACATTATCTTTAGTCCAATCTAAGCATATAATTAAATTTGTAAATGGATCCTATTTCCTACCCCTTAAATTAATCTCAGTAACATTCTCTTGTTATTTTCTAATATCAAAATATTCTAACTAACCTGTTTCTGAAGCAGCCATAAAGTAATTGTCTCTTGTTATGTTAAATTTAATATCTCTAATTGCTTCATTTCTTTATAATGTAAAAATTGGTTATGCAACAGGTTAACGATAATCATAATAATTAATTGCATAATCTTATCCACCACTAATAAAACAGTTTTCATTATGCCAAGTCATTCTATGGATAGCAGCTTAATGATTTCTATAAACTGTTTCTTTTTGTTTATCAATATCCCATACCTAAAATTATCCTTATACAGATGCAGCCAATAATAAAGTTGGTTTTTTGCGATTAAATTCAACATAACCTATTGCTAATTTAGTGCCTTATCTTCTCAAATTCTATTTGATATTCATTTTTTTATGCATTTAATCCAAATCTATTATTTTTAATATTTCCCTCCCACCAACTACCAAATTTCTACCTTAATAATCAATATCTATTGATGATATGCTTGTTTGTAAATCTAATTCTTAATCCATATATATAAATATAAATATTTTATTATGTAATTATAAGCCAAAATAACATAAAGAAAAGATTGCTATGTTAGTCTACCCAGAATGTTTTAATAATTCACAACATAATCATTTTCTTAAGGAAATCTATGTTAAGTGATAAAAGGGTAATGATTTCTTCATTATTAAAGTGAATTAATGAAGACCTAATAAATTGCATATTTTGGATGTTAAGGTATTTCAGAAGATAATCATATTGAAATTGGATTTTAATTTGCATAACTTTTAAATATTGATGATGATGATTATATACAAATAACAACAAGTAATTATTACTTTAGAATAAATTTAAGTCTCAAATTGCAATCAATCAAGTGCCATAACTATATATGTTCAAAAATGGTCAGATTATATGATAGTTCAACATTAAAAGGAAATATTTGAAACAGAACTCCTTAATAAAATTTAAATTGTATATAATGAATTACTTTTTCCAATATTTTATTAAGAAGGATAATTTGTTACTTTTACTTTCAAAGCATAAGATTATAATGGCCCTATTGCTATAAGTCGTAATTGTGAAATTAATATTTTAATTGAAGAAGCATAAAAACCAGAACAAAAATTGGATTTAATTGAATTAAATGTACTACTTTTAGATTAAGATTATTTTGAATCATTTATTGAAATAAATACAGAACTATATCATAATAATAGATTGGATAAATTATATTAAATAACTTATTCATCTTCATTTCCTAAATCATACAGAAATTATGTTAAATATGCCAAACATTTAAAAAAAAACAAATAAAAATAAAATATTCCTAAAACTGCAATTGTATAATTCAAATATAATAATAAAATTAATACAAAATATTGTTTCATTTCCAAATATTATGCTAAACATCTTGGTATAAGAGAAGGTTAAGTGATTTTAATTAATACATAAGAACATGATATTAGTAAAGAAGCAAATATTAGAATATTCAAAAGAAATTAATTTATATTTTAAAAAATATATTTCAATTTCTATACAGATTTATCTTTAAGCAAAGATACTGTCATCAAATCAATATTAGAAAAAATAGAAAAAAATTAATAAACTGTTCTACAAAGTAATTAATGATTAAAATATTAGGCAGAGTTCATTTTAATTAAGAACATCTCTATTTTTTGAGGATTGTTTAATTAATAGGTAATTAACCAGAGCATTTATTATAAACATTATCAATTGTAAATGAACATAATGAACCTAAAGTAATTGGTGAAAGAGAAAAAGGATTGCTTAATAAATATTTAGAGGAACATATTAGAATACTTGGATTTACAAGTCCAATTTAAAAAGAAATCAAACTTACTTAATACTAAGGTTTGAGATAAAAAAAGGTTCTTTAATAAGATTATTAATTATTTTTATAATTATTTGATGAACCAATAAAATAATTAGAATCAATTTTAAATTAAGAATCAAAATCTTAATGTTTGATTAGTTGTAAAGAAATTTAGGCAATGTAAATATTGATTTAATATTTAAAAACAAATTATGAAGTAATTAAATTAAATTTAGATAAATTAAATCAGCAAGGATAAAATGAAAAACTATAAAATGGTAAAATTATTAATTTAAAATAGTTAAAAAATTTATCAAACATATTTTTTGGTAATCAAGATAAGTTTCTGTTAAAGATATACTTATAGTAGTAAAAGGAGTTGAATCTATTAAAAGTATTGATTTAATTGATTTCTAATAATCATTCTAAATACTTATTTCAAATGTAATTTTATATCATTAATATAGGTCTTAAGTAAAATTATTAGAAATTAAATTATGGAATATCCAAAAATTAAATTAATAGTGGTTTCCCCATCTAAAGATTATTTAAATTTCAATCTATAAAGTATTTAATATTATTATTTAATATTAGAAATATTTTCAAAGGATGCAATTATTGAATTTAATAAACCAAAATAAGAACTTAGATAAAGAATTTTTGAATAATGTTATCATTCTCAAGAAATTAAAAAATCTGCTGAATTTTTAGCATCAAAATCTGAAAATTTCAATTATTCTTAATTTTATGCTTTATAAAAGAGAGAAAAATATTAAGAAGAATTGAATCAATAAATATCAGAAGAATGGATTTTATAATAAATTAATGACTTATAAGATTAATAAGTGTAATTAAATAAAAAAATACCAACTTTTAAAGAAATAGGTGGTCTTCAAGAATAAAAATAAATAATTTTAGATCTATTTGATTTACCTATGAGATATGAGCATTTGTTTGCAAAATCCAAAATTAAACTACCAAAAAGTGTTTTAATTTATGGTATGCCAGGTTGTGGAAAAACCTATTTTAGTTTGAGCATTTGCAATGAATTAAATATTAATGTATTAACAGTAAAGGGACCTGAATTACTAGATAAATACATAGGTATATTAAGTAATAATAAATTAAAGGATCATCTGAGTAAAATGTTAGAGATCTTTTTTAAAAGGCTTAATCATTGTCTCCTTGCATTATATTTTTGGATGAAATAGATTCGGTTGTACCTGTAAGAACATCTTCACATTCTGGAGTTACAGATAGAGTTGTCAATTAATTTTTATGTTATCTCGATGGAGTGGAAGAAGGAATGAAGGGAGTATACATAGTAGCTGCTTCAAGTAGACCTGATTTAATTGATCCAGCCATTTTAAGGCCAGGGAGAATAGATAAACATGTTAGAATAGATTTACCTAATAATGAAGAAATACTTTAAATTTTAAATATTTATAAAGGACCATTAGAGTTTGATGGAATTACAGAATAAGAGATAGCTGATTAATTGTTTGGATTATCTTAAGCAGATGTTGTCTCATTTTTCAAAGAAGCCAGAATATATTTAACTGATAGAATAGTTTAATTAGAAGACTTTAGTCTAAAAAGAAAGGTGGAAAAAATAGAAGATTTTAAATTAACGAAGGAATTATTTTAAGATATTATGAAGAGCATGAAACCAAGTTTGAGTTAAAAATAAATACTCTTTTATAAAGATGTTTATAATAGATTTGAGAAGGGAGGTATAAAAGATATGAGTAATCAAAAATAAGCTTTATAGTGATAATATATTATATATTAATAAATTTGTATCATTAATTTATATTTTATTATTTTTTAGATTACTTTTAGGATTTGAACTTACTAATTATAAATTTAAATTTTGATCTGAATTCTGGATTATAGATATTATGGGTTATAATAATTGACCTTATTTTGTTGAATCAAAATATAGAGTAATGATGAGTCATCATAAAATTTAATTATACTTATTTATACTAATAATTATTTATTTGTTATTTTGTTATTTATTCTTTCTAATCGCTAAAGTGCTTTTGAAATAATCACTCATTAGGAAAATATTTGAATACTTTTTGCTTATAATTGAGTTAAGAAGCAAAAATTAAACAAGTCAACACAATTGTAGTAAGATCAATAAATATTTAAATTGTATTAAGAGAATATAGAAAATAAAAGAAAAAGAAATGAAAAAGAGATGGAAAAAGTATTTTTCATGATTGAAAAGCACACTTAACTAAGAAAACCTATTTGGAATGTATTTTAGATTTGATAATAATAATGGAACTATTATTTTATTTTATAAAATATGATAAAGATGCTTTAGATAAGCATTTTAATTAAAAGGATCAACTAATTTTAAGTTCAAATTGCTATTAAATATTGAAGAGATTAAGATGTTGAATTTAAAAAAATATATAATGAAAAAGAAAAAGATGGAACTGTTTTAAGAATTTTAAGATAATTTATAAAAAAAATGATTTTAGATTAGAGTTAGATTCAATTAATATCAAGAGCAATAGATTTTTTGAAAAAAATAAGAAGAGTTTACAAAATTATTGAATGAAAATTTTAAAAAGATTTAAAAAATAACTAATTATTTAATGCTTAAAGTAAAGCAATCTATAAGTAATTTAATATTAATGTAATCAGAAATAGAATAAGCACTTTTTACTTATTATATTCTAAAATAGATTCTTAAAATATATGTAAGTAAAAATATGATATATGGTAAGATAGAGAGATGTTCTTGAAATAGTATATTTTATATAATGAAATGGCATTTTTAATAGAATAGATTTAATATAAATTATTGAGAGACAAAGTAAATAAATTAATAAATGAATATTGAATGAAAGAAAGAGTATTTGTGTAAATAAATTAGTAATGAAAATAATAAATAGAATATTTTGAATATGATGAAAGTTCAAAATTGGGATATAATGAAAAATTAAGAATATAAAGAAGAATGTAGAATGTAATCTTTAAAATTTAATTTTGGAAGAAGACATGATTATGATTTATTTAATATTATTATTTAGATTTATATTATTAGGTTAAAGGTTAAACCTTTCTTAATGGCATAAAATTAGTTTTAATTTAAGATCACAAGAGATTTTGACTAATAGTTAGAAAAATTAAATATATAATTTTAGTTTAATAAATAATTAATATTTTTCTAATCATGGGCTGTTGTTAGGGACATTAAAATGGTTAGAAAATATAATATTTTAGATATGCATTAACTTACAGAATTAGCAAAAGAATTGACTGAATATCAGTAGCCTGAATATTTAGCTGATATTTTAGATTTGAAAACATAAATTAAATTAAAGGAACAATTAGATGAATAAGAAAAAGAAAAAGAACATAAACAATCTCCAAAAAAAGAGACTAATTACTCTCAAGATATTAAAAGTGGTAAAAAAGATAATAAATAAGATTCTAAATCACAAAGTAAGTTATAAGGATAAGAAAAATAATGGATAATTAAATAAACTATGTTTGTTAGGATTAATTCAAAAAAGAATGTAAGTGAATTCTACACTGTAAAAGATATGATAGGATAAGGAGGATTTGGTAAAGTATATAAAGTAGTTCATAGATAAACTGGTATTATTATTTATTATATCTAGGTATGGTAAGAGCTATGAAATTGATCTTAAAATCTAAATTGAAGAAAGAAGATTAAGAGAAATTATTAGAAGAAACTAATATTTTAATGGATATTGATCATCCAAATATTGTCAAATTATATGAAATGTATTAAGATGATAATTCATATTATTTAATCAGTGAATATTGTGATGGTAAAACTATTAAAAATCTTCTATGAAGGTGGTGAATTATTTGAAAAAATTAAATATGTTTAAATCTTAACTGAACAAGAAATAGCAAGTTATATGAAATAAATCTTGACAGCTGTAGCTTATTGTCATTCAAAAGGTATTGTACACAGGGATTTGAAACCTGAGAATATTTTATTTGATTCTAAAAATCATGGTGCATCATTAAAAATTATTGATTTTGGAGCAAGTGCTAAATTAGTTAATGAAGAAAAACTTAATAAAAGAATTGGAACTGTATAAAATATATAGATTATTTTAGCCATTTTATGTAGCACCAGAAGTTTTGAATGGTAGTTATGATGAAAAATGTGATATATGGTCTTTAGGAGTTATATTGTATGTTTTGCTTTGTGGATATCCTCCATTCTTTGGACATAGTGAAGGAGAGGTTTTATCTAAAGTTAGAAAAGGAACCTATTAATTTGATAGTAATGATTGGTCTAGAGTATCGATGCAAGCAAAAGATTTAATCAGAAGAATGCTCTTTTATGATCACTCTTCCCGTATTAGTGCATCAGAAGCTTAATAACATAGTTGGATAGCCAATAATAAAGCTAAAGGATAAGTTAACAATATCAGTTTAAAAAGATTATAAGATTTTGATTCTAAAAATAAACTAAAATATGCAATTTTATAATTCATAACAGTTTAAGTTGTTTAAAGTTAAGAAAAAGAAGATTTATTGAAGACTTTTTAAGATATTGATAAAAATGGAGATGGAACTGTTAGCAAAGAAGAATTGTTAGCTGGTATATAATTATATAATCTTAGCCTATATGAAAATATATAAAGGTGATTCAATTGCAGCTCAATAAGTTGTAGATGAATTATTTCCATAACTAGATGCTAATAAATCTGGAAAAGTAGATTTTAGTGAATTTGTTACTGCTTCAATTAACAGAGATAAATCTCTAAGCAAAAAAAAAATAGAATAGGCTTTTAAATTGTTTGATTTAGATGGAAATGGTTTTATTACTAAATAAGAAATTAATGAATTATTTGGAAATGAAATTGATGAAAATATGTGGCAAGATATTTTGAAAGATTGTGATATAAATAAAGATGGAATGGTATTAATATAAATATACTATTTAGATATCAATGAATGAATTTGTTAATCTTTTAGAAACTAAAATTAAAAGAACTTCATAATTGTAATGAATTACTATTTTTGTTAACCATTTATATTTTGCATGGCTAATCAATTATTTTATACTTAAATTATAAAAATAAATTATAATTATTTTATTTTAATACAATTATTTTTTTTATAATATAAAAAAAGTTGCGTCTATCGGGACTCGAACCCGACCTAAATGCTTGGAAGGCATTCGTACGAACCTCTATACTATAGACGCTGACTGAGAATTAAAAGATTTTATTGTATATCAATATCTCTAATTAAAATATTAAATTTGTAATTTGTTGATCTAAAATATCATTTTCTTAAAAGATATGATTTATAGTTAATAAAATATTTTATTTATATAAATATTTATAAATTATTTATTTTTTTAATTTTGAAACTAATCTACTGTTTTAAGTTAAATAATTTCATCACTTTATATTCATAATCTATTCATAAAATAATTCAATTATTCATAATTTACTAATTTTATATTCCAATCTAATATGATTAACTTATCTACTCTTTAGATTGTAGAATAAGGAACAACAAATATTAAAATTCATTATCTTTCTTGTAAAATTATATTCTTCGAATAAGAATATTATATAAGAACTAAAAATATAAGTAGAAGATGAATCTTTAATGTTTATTCTTGAATTTTTCTTATTTATATTTTATTTTGATTTAGTAAAATCTAAAAATCATAAATTGATTGTAAATTTTAATTAACTTATAAGGATTTGATAATTTGAATATTTTATATCTATATCTTATCTAGATTTGTTAATTAAATTTAACTATTATTTACAATCAATAATTAAAAACAATAATAACTAGTCAGATAATCTTCACATTAATAAATGATTTTTCTCTATTTTATTTTAGATTTCTTCTAATTAGTTAATTATTCAATTTAGAATAAGGTATTAAAATGACTTTTAAGAATAGATTTAAGATTTTTGATACATTATTCTTACATTAATTATAATAACCTATTCCCATGTTATATGTCTCTTATAAAACATTGGTTAGAGAATTAGTTAATTAAAATAAAAGACAATCAACTTGAGATTATGATATTTAAATTGTTAGATATTTTTTTACTGTATATAGATATTTATTATATTAATGATTTATATATTAATATTTAAAAAAAATAAATAATATAAATGAGCTTAGAAGTTAAGAATGCACATAGATAAGCATTTAAAGAAATCTTTTCAATGAAAGCAGTAGAAGGAAAACTAGACAAAAAGGGTTTGGCTGATCTTTTTATTATGATTGATTATAAGGTAATATGATTGTTTTTAATGATTTTTAGATTCCATAAGAATAATTTGATGAGATGGTTTAAAGAATATTTGGAAAAAAAGAATAGATTGGATTTGAAGAGTTTTTAAAAATTTTTAATTTAAAACTGACAGATTATACTTTTAATGATGTGAGAAATGCTTTCAAATTATTAGCAAAAGATGATGATAGGTATTATAATAGATAGAATAATATTAATTAGGTATATTCCCTTAGAAAAGATTAAGAAAGTATTGTTAAAGAATAATGTTCCTGCTGAAGAAGTTGAATTTTTATGTCATCAATTGGATCCATTTACTGATACAATGAAGAGAGTTAATTATGCTGAGTTCTTAAAAAGCTTAAGCAATGTTTGATCTATATCGATTAAAAATATTACTTAATATTAAATTATTTAAATAAAATTTAATAATGAACTTTTCCCCACAATTAGGATTTCTAGCTGAAAAGTTTTAAGAAAAATAATAAAACAATAGGATCACAAAAAGTGATTTAGAATAAATACTAGAAACTGCTAATTATTGTTAATCTGATATTTAATCTTTAATCTAATAATTTAATGAGGATGAAATAAGTAAAAGTAATTTGTTATATAGCCTATAATTAGTTTTTGTCGATTGTGGGAGTATCTGAAAATAGTCAAAATATATAAACCTATTAATAAAATAATGGTTATGAGATGGTTTCTGAAAAATAATAAAAGTTGACATCTGAATAACTTCAAAGTATTTATGATGATTATAAAATTGCATTAAAAAATTAAGATTTCGAAAAAACTAAGTCAATTTTAAGTATTTGATATTATATAAATATAAGATTAGTATAGAGATATTGATTTAGTTAATAAAATAGATCCATCTTAAAGATAAATCTCAACATACATAGTTGTTTAGGGTCCTGATGATAATATAGCATTGTAAACATTAGAATTGTTGTTTGATTTTGGAGCCAACTTAAATTACAAAGATTAATTAGGTCAATCGATTTTATTTTATATATGCAGAGATGGAAGATTAAGACTTCTTGATTATGTATTGTCAACCAATACTGTAAATGTCAATGATTAAGATAGATATGGATAAACACCATTGTTTTATGCTGCTAGAGATAATAGATATGATATTGTCATTAGGTATTATAATAATTGTCTATATTTTAGATTAATACAATATGGAATAGATATTAACATTGTTGATAAACTCTCTAGTTAAACAGCCTTATTCTATGCAGCCAATGGAGGACATGTTGAAATATGTAAAGTATTAATAGAAGTATAACAATAATAATTAATTATAGAATGGATGTAATCCAGGTTAAGTTGATTCATCTAAGAAAAATGCTTTATTTTTTGCTAGAAAATACAATAGAAAGGAAGTGATAGATCTATTTAATAATTACTTTAATAAAAATAAAGATGATATGTCTAAAAATAGTGGAGGAAATGATAATAGTAAAGGAGAAGCACCAAGATCATAATAATAATAATAATAATAATAATAATAATAATAATAATAATAATAATAAAAGAGGAAATTTAAAGACATTCCTAAATAATCATATAAATTAATATTTACAGATAATTAAGGAAATTAAAGAGAATTAAATTCTATTGAGTTTTAAAAGTTTCAATAAGAATATCCAGAAGTTGCTAATCTAATAGTTAATGCTGATGAATTGATTGATGATACTATCATTAATTAGATTAAGGATGATGATACATGGGAGAAGATTGCTAAAAAAGTATTAGGTATTAATAATAATCATTTTATTAGGAATTATTTGGAAAGCAAAAGGTGCTCATTTTTTCCATCAACCTGTTGATTAAAAGAAGTATGGTATCAGTGATTACTTTGAAATAGTTACAAAACCAATGGATTTTGGAACTATTAAAGTACTAATGTATTATAAAATAGAATAAATTAAATTCAAATGTGTATAGTTCTTGCTAAGAATTTTATGATGATGTGATTTAAGTATTTGAAAATTGTATTTTGTATAATGGGGAAACAAGTGAAGTAGGATAAATTGGATTAAATATAAAATAAGAATTTGAAAATCAATTAGAATTGACATTATTAAAAAAATATTTATGATAATTATAACATTATAATAAATTAAATTTATGAACTTTATCAAAAATACTCCTTATGCTATCTTGGCATTGTCAGGGATTTTAGGAATGGGATATTTAATCTATGATTATAAAAAATGCTAAAAGGAGTTAAATTAATTTGAGGCTGATTTGATAAAATTTTAAAAGGATTAGGATCTTAATAAGGATCCATAAGATTTTTTCTTTGAGTCAAAGGATGTGCCAGTTAATTCAAAATTGAGTTCCAATGTTTAAGGTCCAAGATAAACATTTTGTATATGTATTACAGGTGGACCAGGAAGTGGTAAAACAAGTGTAGTCACATTTTTATAAGAAAGACTTAGAGACTTTTAATATAATGTTATAGTAGTTCCATTATTAGATGATTATATATTAGGTTAAGATTAAGAAATTATATAAAAATTGAGTAAGTAGGAGAGAAATTAATTTATAATTAAAAAAGTGATGTTGATGCAAAACTTACTAGATTATTCTAAAGAGTTGGCAAAATAAGTGAAAGATAAGGATTCTATAATTCTATGTTAAGGTGGGATTTTAGATTTATTATCTTATTAAGATGAAAAAGATTAAATTTTTTAAGATCTTCATGATGAATTTAAGCCATTGGCAACATTAAGAGATAAAAATTATGATGCTGTTATACATTTGGTTACGAATGCTGATGGACTATAAAAAAATTTTTATTTTGGCAATTCATTCATTAATAGAGATTAAGAAATTAAAAAGGCAATAGATGCTGATAAATAAATTTAAAAAATATGGATGGGTCATCCTAATCATTTTTTGATTGATAATCGCGGACTTACATTTGATAAAAAGATTTAAAGAGCTTATAAGACTGTTTAAAAAATATTAGGGAGAGTATAAACAAATATTCGATGGAGTAAATGGTTATTAAAATCAAGTATAAATTATATATAAATATAAGTACGTATTCCATCTGCACAATATCATACTAAGATAAAAATTACAGATATTTTCTTTTTAGATAATAATAGTTAAAATTAAAAAGAAATAAATAGAGTAAGAATGAGATAAGTAGAAGGAGGTTTAAAATAATATTATTAGATAACAACTAAAACATCTAAGAATAAAGAGGATGTTTAATTTTTAAGAAGGATAATATCATTTTCTCAATTTCATCAATTAGTCAATAAAGGATAGAATTAAATGAAGATCTTGAAAAGAGACAGAATTTGCTTTACATGTTAAAATTAGTAATTATAAATAATTATCAAGATTAATGTAAGTAGATTTATTTGAATAAAAATAATTGGGAATTTTAAGATTAACAATAAATGATGCAACAGAAAGTTATGCCGTTCCTAAATGGATAGTAATTGACAAAAGAATAGATAGTAATAATATTTATTAATATTAGACAATCCTAAATATGATTCCTTTAATTTGGCTTAACTAAAAGAACCTTGAACATATTTTTTAAATTAATCAAATTCTTAAATTTAATAGAATATTCAATTAAAAATATATATATATATATATTTCAAGAATTCTCTTCAGTATCTTACTCAATTTCATAATCAGGAGGTAAAATAATTCTTATTAAATCATCCATATTTAGTTTTCCATCTCCATCTTTATCATGCTATTAAAATAGATTTTCAACTTCTTTTTCTGTAAATCCATAAGTAAAAGTTTTCTTCATATCTTCAATCGAAATAACTAATATATTGAATATATAATTACATCCTTTTCCATCTTAATCTATTAAATTAAATAATTATTTAATCCTAATCATACTTTATTTTGGAAGAATCCTTTTTCTTTTAGTTGGCTATTTCTCTACTCTTAAGAATTCCATTTCTAAACTTTCTTTTGAACTTTTAGCAAAAACATCATTATATTATTGAATCCATTAATTAATAATTTTTAATTATTCTTATGTTAATGAAGGATATAATTTCAACATTAATTAATCAAAAGTAACAAATCCTCTTTATTTAGAATCTAAATAATTATATAAACTTGCAGTAACTCTTTTCATATGTGGTTTATTTTGAAATGATTTAGTAAATTCTTTTACTTTAATAACTTAATTTTTATCTGAAAGACTATCAAAGTAACTCTTCAATTTAAAAATTTCATTTTTTGTTAAAGTACAACCTTTAGTTATTATGATATTTTTTATAATTTTCATAGGAACAATCACTCTTCTAGAAGTGCCATCACGTTAAGTAACAAATCTAATAGTTGGAGAATCATATCTTTATATTTTTCTAGAATGATCTCCTATTGCTTTTTCTAAAATTTATAATTCATCAATTTCATCATCCAAAATTGAAGGCTTCATTAATGTAAAAATCTTAGGTAAAGAAAAATGAGACTCTAATTATTTAGATTTAATTTAGAGTTAACGAACACTTTTTGTTGTAGCTTTATACCTTTCTTAAATTTTGTGTGTTAATTTATCATTTAGACTTTTCATAAAGTATTCATTCTTATTTGCTTTTGTTATCATTTCTAACATATCTAAAGCTTCTTATTCAGTATATGATTTAAATGATTTAAAAACCTCAATAGGCTCTTAGATTTTCTATTTTGGTTCATACATTGCAAATAAGTCTTTCCCAATATCATTTTCTTTTTCTAACCATTCAATAATTCTAAATATATCAAATTTAACTTACTCACTTAATTCTAATTAATTATCTATTTGTATATCACTCTTTAAAAACATCAATTTTGCAAACTTTTCTAATTAAACATAAGGAGGCAAATCTGCATTTGTTAATTTACAATATCCTATTATTATAGATTTGATAATAATAAGAAGTTCATTTAAACTTATATTTCCATTACAATCTAAATCAAAAACAATATATAAAACTAATATTAAATTACTTATTACAATGTATTTTATGAATATGTTAAGTATGTGAACAAATAGTTAAAACACAAATGAGTTCATAAATTGATAAAAGTTTTGATTTCCTGCAAAAATTATCAAATATATATCCTGCATTAGGACGTGAAAATGGAACTATTTTACAGAATAAACTTTTATCAATGAAAGGAAGTGAATTTCTACGTTAAAACTATTCATAAACAGCTCGAATTTCAGATAATGACCCTGTATGTATAAAATTAAATACAATATAGCAACTATTTTAAAGCTGGATCTACCTCTCTAGAAATGTCAAATTTTAGTTCCATTTTTCTCATATGCATAGGTAAACTACTCAGATTACCATTCTCATCTTAAGTTGAATTTGAAGAAACACTGCCCATATATCAATTTATTATTAAGAAATATACATAATATGATTATTAAAACAATTTGTTAATTTCTAATAATTTATTAACTAAAACAAAATAATTTCTTTTGGATATATTAATTAAGTCTCAATTTATTATTTACTTTTTATATATAAAAAAAAATTTTAAGTTAAGAAGACAAAGAAATTTACTTTTTAATTATGTTATATATATATCCATTTTATTTCATCTTCGATTTATATTTCCTTCCAATAATAATTTACATTAATTTCTGTGCAATTATATTCATACTCAAATTATTGTATTTTATATAGGATGTGTGATCTTTAACATTCTATATGAGTTTCATCAAAATATCTAATGTTTTTATCTCATTATTAGTTTCAATAATCTGATTATATCAAGCATCATTTTAAGAATTTATATCTTTTATCAATATAAAATAGTGATAAAATATATTATCCTCTTTTTTTATCTAAAAAGTACAAATGGTTAAGTTTTAGTATATTTAGATTAAGTATTTTTTTGCTAGGATTTATAGATATTCATAAAAATAAGGTGATGATTATAATTATTAAATATTAATTAATTTTTTGTATTATTCTTTAGGTACATGAAATCCAAATAACAATATACAACATTTAAAGATAAACGTTTTTCAATTGAAATATTAAAAGAACTTAATATCATTTTGTTAAGAAGAAGAGTAAAGTAAATATATTTATTAAATCTGGAGATATGAATAACTAACTCCAATAGGAAGCATTGATTTCGAATAAATCATCAAATCTTACGAAAGTTCTTTAATTTATTAAAATAAATTGAAGAAAAGAAAAAGAATGGTAATTATTTGATATCATGAAATTAATCTCATTTGAATATGAAATTTACAGGAATTATAGAAAAAAAACTGAAAATTCTTATGTTAAATACTAAATTTCAGAGTCAATATCATCTTAACAAGTTTTAAATAGCAAAGTTGTCAAATTAATTTTAACCAAATAATTTGCAGAACTACATCTGAAAATGCTATCTATAAAAAAAGAATATAAATAGACTCATCATTCTCATTTATGGTTTAATATTGGATCTAATAAAGATAGCCTTATTATATAAATTAAAATGATTATTGTATATATAATCATATAAACAAGAGCATAAGTTTAGAAAATGATTTAATTTCTATTATAATATATAAAATAAAAAAATTTTATTTATTATTTAAAACTTTGTAATAGTGTAGTTAATTTAAGAATTAAATTATTCATGCATTATAATATCAACTTTAGTTAATAATAAAAAAATGAATCAGTAAAGAGACATAAATTTTCACTTCTATTCAAGATAAAATTAAAATTTTTTATTAATATCAGTAAAATTATATAAGAATATATGTTAGTCTTTTTCTATTCTCATTTTGATTTTACATATATAATATGAATAGTAATCTAAATTAAATATGAGAACATTAATTATTATTTTGAAATATCATAATATTAAATATTATTCAGAGATGCAATAAACATAATTTTTTGGAAAAAAGATTAAACTCTAATAAATTAGTTTAACTGGGAATTATGAATGTCCTCCTTTACCAACACTCTCAAATATTCATGGTTTATTTTCACCAAGATTAGCTAATTAAAAGGAATTTTTATAATCACCAAGAAAAAAGGTATATACAAAGGTAAGTTAAAGTAGTAGGACTGATGTACCTTTAATTTCATAATCATAAAGAAATCTAGATGGATTTAACATTACATAATAATTTTCAATATCTCCTTGTAAAAGCTATAGGTCTACTTTACGTTGTTTAATAACACATGAAATTAACTTTAGAAAAAATCTTGATCACATTTATATTGTGAAACAACCTGTTAATGAAATAAATTAATTAAAAATTATGTAAATGAGTAGATAAAAAGTGAATAGCGGATATAAAGAAGATGATATTTATTTAAAAAAGAAAAAATTAATACTTGAAGCATAAATAGCTTTAAGTGCTACTAGAGTTCATACTCAATTAGCATTATTTGATTATGAATAAATTAACTTTTTTGAAGAAATTCCATAAAATTGCAAACTTGTATTTTTAAGTAATAAAACTATGATGGATTTTTGGGAAATTTTATTTGCTTTTCATAATATTGAATTATAAAGTGATAGATAAAATTAAATATTGAATATTATTTAATATATCAATTCAACAGATGATCTTCTTAAATTTTTATAAGATAAATAACTATTTAATGAAGTAATTGAAAGTAGAGATATTTGTAGTCCAATAGAAAATCTAATTATTACAACATCAAAATCTAAATAGTAATAATTTTAGAAATTTAATACATCAAATGATTTGTAATTTAAACTTGATTAAAGTTTAATAAAACAAATGCAAATCTTAAAAACTGAAGAAAATGAAGAAATCTAAATGATTAGAAATAGATTAGATGAAAATTTAAAGGATTATAAAATTGAAGTTAAATCTGATACAATTTAAGAAATTTTAGAAAAATAAGGTTTGAATAAAAACATAAAGCAAAACTAATAAAAATGTAACTTTAACATAATTAGATAGATTTTAAATTGTCTAATTTTAAAACTTAATGTAGTACAATAGCGAAAACACAATCTAAAAATCAAACCTACATAAATCAATTTACTAAATTTCCTCTCTACATAGCATAATCATAACCATTAGCAACATATTATAATATACCAAAATTAATGGAAAAAAGTGGACTTAACAGAAATGAAATTCATGAGATATACTCAAGATATAAAGCATTATTGAGTTTTGAATGTACTTAAATACCAGGAATGACTAAATAAAGTAATAATTATATATAAATAAAGTGTTACCCAATGGAATCAGTAGAGATTCATTTGCAGCAGGGCTTAATGAATTATCAATGGCCCCTTCTGGAGTAATTGATTAATTATTTAATTTATTTGCAATAGAAAACAGTTTGAATTTTGAAGGATTCCTTTAGATTATAAATTTAATAACTGCCAAAAGCAATGAAAAAAAAATTGAATTAATTTTAAAAGTAAATATTAATAAAATTAGTTAATTGATGAAAATGGAAATGGATTACTCTCTTTTGAAGAAATATCTTAAAGATGTGAAATGATGATGGATTCTATAATGAAATATAAAAATGGAGAATCTTGTACTAATAATATGGTTGATATAATAACAAAATCTATTTTTGATGTAATATATATAGTTATTTTAAGGCTGTAGAAATGAATTATGATGAAGAAATACCAATAGAAAAACTGAGATTGCTAATTGAAAGTAGAAGTTAGGCTTCCAAAGCTTTATTAATGATGTGTTGTGGTGATATAAACTATATTGATTGATTACTTATATAATATAAGCTTATTAAGTAATATAAATAAATTAAATTAGTATACTTCTATTATTATATATAAATTATATATTTTGTTAACTTTATTATTTTTATAATAAAATGGTATACATTCTAACATTAGATCAAGCATAAATATCAATAAAAATTGATAAACCAAGCTATTCTCCTGGAGAAATAATAAGAGGTGTTATATATTTAAAAATAAAAACTAAAGATATAAATGCTGGTATATTGTACCTTAAAGTAAAAATTTAGTATAATTTATATCAGCTTTGTGGCTAAGAAAAAGTCAATTAATTGGATAAACACAATCAATTTTTCAGTTTCAAATAGTTTATTTTTCAAAAATAAAAGAAAATCACAGATTTTGGAAAGTATGGCAAAATTAAAATAATAGGAAAATGCCAATTATAGCTTGTAGAAAATATTTTGAAATGGAGGTTCCTAATTTGTCACCTAGCTTTACAATAAACTATTATAAGATGGTACAATGCAGAATCTTATATTTTCTCTCTGTTACTATTTAAAGTGAAGATGAAAAATATTTATACAAACCTCCAAAGAAACATAGAGTAGTGATACATATTCTTTAAAAGCCTTAAATACAATCTGCTTTACCAATGGAACATACTGGTGAATCAAAAATAACAAATAGATGTTGTTTTACTACAGGAGTAATATAATTTATAAACATAGAGCACAAAACTTAAGATACAATTAAACAAACCTTACTATATTTTTGGAGAAAATATTGATATAGTTCTATAAGTTGACAATAGTCAATCAAGTTCAAATATTCAAAAATTCAAATTCTAAATTACATCATAGTTAGTTATTTTGTATAAATAGTAAAAACGTAAATTATCAAATTATTTTGATATATTTGATTAAGAAATAATTTGTAACATATATTAAATTATTTATTAGAATAAGTTGCAGCTGGTTAGTAAAAAGAAGTAAAAGCTTCATTGAGTTTGCCTAATGGATAGCCTACAAAAACTTCTACAATTTTTCCTTAAAGTTCTATAAAGACTAAAAGAATTATATTTCAATATATACTTACACTTAAAGTTATTTTTGCCAAAAGATTATTAATTAGCTAGTAAGATTTAACAGTTCCTATTCCATTAATTTTAATATAAAATTAAAAAAGGGAAAAAGACAATGTATTTTAATCAATGGATAACATTAGTATGGTTGGATCTGTATTTGAAACAACCTAAAGAATAAATTCAAGCATAATAAAAAAGTTTATTTATGGAGATCATAATTGTGCAGGTTATGGTGAACAAGATGGATATTAAGGACCTGAGAGAAAATACAATCCTGTTGAAAGTTTAGATGAAAATACTTTAAAAGATTTAAAAGGAGCATTAGAACAATTAATGTTTAAAAAATAATATGAAAATGAAGATAGTGATGATGAAGATAAATTGATTGAAGAAATTGATGGAGTGAATCTAAATAATGTTAGTATAAATGTTGAATAATCTGATAAATAATAAAAACCAAAAACTATTTTTTAATTAGGCAGCAAAAATGATATATCTTTGCCAAGCCAAAATATGGAGGAAGCTAAATTAGATAATGGAATTTAGGACTAATTATAGACAATTAAAGAAGAAGTAGATAGTAAAGGAACTTAATATAATCTAAATAATGCTCTGTCTTCATCATGTGTAAGAAAAAATCATCATTAAGAAGATAATGATGATTAATAAAATAAACAATTTTAATAATAATCTTATCCAATTGAAACTTTTGGTTCTTTTTAGAAAGTAATAATAAATAAAGAAGAATGTGATGAAATGAAAATAAATCCTGAAGAAAAAGAAACATAAATAAAACCTATCAATTTATAGAAAAATAGATCACTATCTAATTCAATTGATTAAAATGATTAAAAAGAATAAAAATAATTTAAAGTTTAATTTAATGATGCTACATCAGTTGATACTTTAGATGGTAAAACTGGTGATAGGTAAAGTACTTAATATAGAAAAAAATGATAACCATCCAAATAATTTTGAGTTATAAATTATATGATATTCAATTAATTTAAATGTTTATGTAAAAATTTATGAAGTTATAATAATTAATCTTTAAATGTTGTTAAATCATTTAAAATACCATAAATCACCATGATCATTGAAATGATAATTCCATTTATTTTAAAGAATCACATTCCTCAATTTTATAGCTATGACACTAAAAGGACAAAGAATTTTTAGTACAAGTGTCTTCTAAAAGATTATCAACTATTTATAATATTGATTAATCAATATTTTCCTATTTTTATTCACTTAATATGTATATTTATGATAACTGTCTATCTTTTGATGTAACTATTTAATTTCTTAAAGATTTAATTATATTTATCCATTCATCCAATTTTAATGTTTAAAGCTATCTTTATAAGTCATATGTAGTTTCAATACAATCATCTATTAAATCAAATTAGGCCTTATTATGGCCAAAGTAAACAATACCAAATCTTTATTAATGTCTTTCCTTTTCTGATAATAATTCTTTTAGTAATCGTAATCTTTTTTTGTTTTCTTTCATTGTTAAATCAATTATAAAGGCTATATCACATTCTAATTTCCATTCTAAAAGTTATTATTGTTTTTCAAATAATGATGAAATTGTACCATTTTTTTTGTGTTTATTAGGTGATTAATGTAACTAATCCAATCTTCTTAATATAAAACATAAATCATCTGCAATAAAAATGTCTTTTTATTTTGAGCCTTTTACTTTGTGAACACTTTTTCCTTTATTAATATTTTACTATTGTTAAGTTTATTTAGATTTTTAGTATTTAGCAGATTTCTAAGATGAGCAAGAAATACCCATTAAAGTAAATAAAATTGATTTTATTATTTATAAATATATTCTTAAAACTTCTTGATTAATCAAAATATCATTCATAAACGTAAAATACATGTTAAATATTTAATCATGCATATACATAATATTTATACTCAGACAAAACCGAAAAATGATTAAAGGGTAAGTTAATTAAATTATATAATTTTCTTTTAATCAACTTAACTAACTCAAAAATACAAACATTGTATAACAGTTTTAAAAAAATTCTTATCTTTGTTTTAACTCTAAATTTGTTTTTGTTATTAACAATTAAAATCTTAAGCAATAAGCTAAGTCTCGAAAATGTTAAAATTATATTGGATTCTTAGGATGTATAAAGAAGTAAATAGAATTTCATTTTAGATAAAAAATACTACACTTTTAATTTATTTATTAATGATATTAATATATATATATAGAATTTAATAAATTCTTATGTGAAAATCTATAAATATATAAAAATATCTTTATAGAATATTTAACTTCAAATGTATATTATAATATAGATAAATTGCTAAATATGAAAAGATTTAAAAATAAACTCTTAAAATTGAAAATTCATGCATCATTAATGGGTTCTGTTTCATCTTAAATTTAAGTATCCTCATATACTTAATTACAAACTAACAGTTTTTCTTATTCTTCATCTTCTTTCTCTAAAATATGACTCAAATCAGCTAAACTTGCATCATTTTATATTTCTGTATAAATTGAATTAGTTAATCTAATGAAATAATAGATTATCAAAGTAATTATAATTAACATTAAACACTTCAACCAAATAGGAACATAATTACTAGTGTCTCCTGATTGTAATACATCAGCAAGTGAATCTAAATTAGATCCCATATAAACCCAGAATCCAGCCCATATAACAGTACCGAAAAAAGTTGGGTGAATAAATTCCCAATGAGTAATTCTAAATAATCCACATGCATAAGTCTTGAAAATTGTAGGAATTGCCAAAAATTAAAGTAGATACATAACTTTTGTAGGTTTACGTTCTGTTGCTAAATAACAAGTAATAAAATATATGTTTTCATTCATAGCTGTATAAATAAAGTTTCTTATCCCATATCTTCCAATTAAAAAACCAATATATCTATAATGATTAATGAATTGTTATATACTTTGCCATGAATTTTGCTAAAGAAACTGTGAATAAAGCAAACCAAAAGGGATGAATTAAAAAGCCTGCTAAAATATCATAGAGAACAACATTAAAGCCAGTCAAAACAAACCATAAACCTATTATTCCAATATAAAAAGCTCCTATATATTGTCCTATCTATATTTTTATAATAACTTTACCCTACTCATTAAAATCATTAAGCACATTAAAACAAAAATATCGAAAATCTCTCACCCAATATAAAAGTAATACAAAGGTTACCAATATAATTGAGTACAATATCATTATAAGTAACAGTACTTTTTATGCTTTATCTCTTTTAGGATTATGTTCAGATGTAGCTAAGTTCATTTAAATTCACTATTACATGATCCATCCTTTGCTTTTTAATACTTTTCTCTTAATTCTTTACTTTAATTTTCATAAAACCACTGATCTCTAGTTTGATCACTCATTCGTTTTTAATATTTATCAAATATTGTTATGATAAAATTATATTATATTTAAAATCATATATTTTTAATAGTAATTTCAATTCATTTATTAGACCACAAAATTGTATACTTATTTTATAACAGTTTAAAAAGAACTTAAATTATCTTATATATCATTAAATAATTTAGAGAATTTATATCAAGATCTTTTATTATAAAATACTTATAATAAAACCTCTAACTTAGTTTTATTTGAAAAAAATAAAATATAATTGGCTACTTGATAAAAATAGCAATAATTTTATATAAATCTAAACTTAGTATCACATATTGATTAATAATTGTATATAATTCAATTAAGAAATTTAGAAATCTTGTATTGTAATTCTTATATTTGGATATCTAATTAGAAAATATGTTTCTTGATTTGATTGTCCTTATTAACTAATATGTTTTTGATAATATATTTATTAATATTGATTCAATATAATTAAAGTATTATTTAATTAAGATTCTCATTATTTAATATATATTCCAATATCCATATGTCAATTGAAGTAGCAAAAGCTATTGGGTTTGAAACTGAGGAAGTTAGAACATTATGTACTGATAGAGATGCAATTTTATATTCTCTTGGTATAGGATATAGTTAAGATCCAATGAATGCAGAAGAGCTTTCATACACTTATGAATTACATGAAGATTTCAGAGTTTTTCCAACTTTCACAACATGTCTTCATAGAACTGATATTTTTAAAGTATATTAATATAAAATAATAAGGCTTTAACATCATGCCCAGGTATTCCAAACTTTAATCCAATGATGTTATTGCATGGAGAATAGAGAATTTAAGTCTTGAGACCATTGAAGGCAGGAGTTGAATATGTAACTAAAGGAAAAATAGCTAATATTTCTGATAAAGGAAAAGGAGCTTTAGTTTAATTCGATTTATTAAGTTCTGAAATAGATGCATAAGGAAAGAAAACATTGGCTTTTGTCAATACATTATCTCTATTTATTAGAGGATTAGGAGGTTTTGGACATAAAGGAAATCCAGTTGAAAATATTCCTGCTACTCCTAAAAGACCTCCCTGCAAAGAAGTTAAGTAAATCACAACACCAAATCAAGCTATCATCTATAGATTATCTGGTGATATTAATCCATTACATATTGATCCTGTAATATTAATTAATTTTATCTTAGAATATGGCTGCTTTAGGAGGATTTGATAAACCAATCTTACATGGTTTATGTACATATGGTATTTGTGCTAAAGCTGCTATTCAGACATTTACTTAAGTATAGATTTTGATTAATCTAAAATAGGGAAATGGTGATGCTCTTAAAAACATGGCAGCAAGATTTACTTCACATGTATTTCCAGGAGAAACTTTATTGATTTCATTATGGAAGGAAGGAACAAAAGTTTAATTTTCAGCTAAAACTTAAGAGAGAGGATTAGAAGTCATTGTGGGTTTTGTAGAATTTAATGAGAAAGCTAAATTATGAAATAATTATAAAATAAATAAATTAGTGGATTATCATTTAATTTTATAAAAAATTATTCAAGTGATTAGAGTTTAGTAAATAATGATTAAGTATATTGAAATCATTTGAAGTTTTATTTGAATGAAAGTAGTTAACTATCTATTAATATTTTACTCAATATTTAATTAAGTTCTAAAACAATTCTATAATTTTAAAGTTATAATATTCTACTCATTTTAAATATAAATTTTGATAATTCTTGACTAAATTCTATTTAAGATATAATCTATAATATTGTGTTTTTATTTTGTTTAAATTCTTATTAATTAAAATATGAATTAGAAGGAAAGACATTCTAAAGAAGAAGATGATGATTTTACACTTGATATTTCGAATGCTGAACCATTAGAATTAGATGATCAATATACAAAATCAAAATCAATTGGTTGGGGAAGATGCCATCCAATGATGTTTAGGAAAGGAATTCCTGCTATTATTATTGGACCACATTGTAAGTTAAGTTTTGATTTTAAGGGCCTTTGTTTATTTTTGCTTTTCTTTTATTTTTTTTAATGGGAGGACTCTTTATTTTCCTTAGGATTAGTGATGATCCATTTATATTTTATAGTACTCTTATTATTAGTATTAATCAATGTATCAGTTATCTTATTGTTGGATTAATCAACCCTGGAGTTGCAAATATAGAGAGAAATGATTTAGAAAAGAATAGTCAAAAAACATGGTAACCTAATTTCATATGGAAAGGTATTGTAAAGTATGTAAGTTGATTCAAGCAAAAGAAACTTAACATTGCTAAGATTGTGATGTTTGTATATAAGAATTTGATCATCATTGTCCTTGGACTGGAAAATGCATTGGTAAAGGCAATATTAAATAATTTTATTATTTTATCATAAGTACTGCAATATTTATGATTTTTAACCTTGTGTTAATTTTGGTAAAAATTAAAGAATAGGAATCTAAAATATAAAAATAACAATGATTAGTTTTATTAATATTATCAACAACTAAAAATGTCTTTTTTTATGAATTCTTTCATTTTAGTTAAGTTTTCATAATTTTCAGCAATTTATTATATTAAAGGATGTCTCATTGGATGCAAAATACAAAAATGAAGAGCATACTAATTTATCTTATTCTTCTTTTATTTAAATTAATTGCAATTTTAAATTAATTTATCTATTTATAAATTATCTAATTCCTTTTTTTGATAAGAATCAAACCATTAAATAAATTAATGCAAATCTTCCATATTTAATATTTCATATCTATTTAGATCAATTAAAGAACAAATGATATCTGAAATATCAAAAATACTAGTAGCCAATAAATAATCCCAAAATCTACATACATTATTTATATGAAAATTATATAAAAACAGTGTCATTATTAATTTAGTAATCCATATTTCATTTTAGACTTCCAACTTAAGATAAATATGATTGAATAAATCAGGAATTTTCATTTTTATTTCATTTATGCAAATAAATTCTAATAATTTTACTAATGGCATTTCATCTGAATAAATGTAATAAAGTAAATATTTAGGATTTACCATCATTTATGCTAATAATTATAAACTTTGATCTGTCTATTTATTATTTATAATTAAAGTGAATCCAACTAAGAAATTCATACCTTAACAATAACCAAGTTTTGGAAATAACTTTGATAATTTTAACAAAACCCATTCTAAATCTTTTTAACCTTCTCCGGTTTCAAAATATTTAATTTCATTAGATGTTACAGTTCTATGTATATCTTTTCTTATTGCTTTAGCATATTTCTAATCTTATTCTACAAAAGATAGTCCATCTGATTATATATGGAATTTAGGAGTATAAGC
Organism: Paramecium pentaurelia; assembly: GCA_905183005.1. Lineage (NCBI taxonomy): Eukaryota > Ciliophora > Oligohymenophorea > Peniculida > Parameciidae > Paramecium > Paramecium pentaurelia. The sequence goes on along the minus strand of CAJJDO010000013.1, from coordinate 444,314 downwards.
CATCAATTACCAACAAGACCATCTAATACGTTATTTAGGAGGCCCCATTATTAATTTAATTCTTGTTTAAGGGTTATTTTTACTTGAATTCATTTTTTTTTAAGATGTAGAAATTTATGATTACCATGTCTAAATTTGAATTACAATAAGGATAGCTCTTTTTATATTCGAATATTTCTTATGTATCAATGAGTGATTATTTAGTTTAATCAATCTCCTCCTCTTCATCAATTTCAGACAAGAATTTAGTAGATGCATCACAATTTAAATTTATTTAAGTTATCAATACAGATTCATGTAGACTCTCTAACCAATCATGAAGACATGATGTCTATTATTATTCATTCTAATATATAGTAGGTATTAATGATTGTTTATGTTCTTATTCTAAGTCAAGTTTAACTGCCTCATTGACTTAAGTAACTTTTCTTTATCTAATCTAATACTCAGCTTTCAACATTGATTCAGTTCTATCATGTTAACATAAAGCCTAATTCCCCATTATGTTATAATAAAATTTATTCCATTTGCCTTACTTTTTATTTTTTTGAATTCCAAAACAATAAGAAATCTTTATTAATAATATCATATCATATAATTAAATGAGTCGGAAATTCACATGGTAAGAAGTTGGTGACAATGCCAAAAATGGATGGATTGTTATTGGTGATTCAGTCTATGGACCATAAGGATTTTTAGATTCTCATCCAGGAGGCCCAGCTGTCATTAGAAATAAAGCAGGTAAAGATGTCACTAGATTCTTCAATGAAATGGGTAATTTATAATATATGAATCTAGGTCATTCATCAAAAGCTCATGATATTTTGAAATCTTTGAAAATTGGTGAGATTGACAAAAATTCAAAACCAGCCAGTTGGTAAATAGACTCAGATCAAAGACTAGTAGCAATTACTTCTGTAATGCTGATATTAGCATTTGCATTTGTTTATTTTTTTGTTTTGAAAAAATGAATTTTGTACATTATATGAAATAATCTAAATTATTTNACCTTCTCCGGTTTCAAAATATTTAATTTCATTAGATGTTACAGTTCTATGTATATCTTTTCTTATTGCTTTAGCATATTTCTAATCTTATTCTACAAAAGATAGTCCATCTGATTATATATGGAATTTAGGAGTATAAGCCATCAATTACCAACAAGACCATCTAATACGTTATTTAGGAGGCCCCATTATTAATTTAATTCTTGTTTAAGGGTTATTTTTACTTGAATTCATTTTTTTTTAAGATGTAGAAATTTATGATTACCATGTCTAAATTTGAATTACAATAAGGATAGCTCTTTTTATATTCGAATATTTCTTATGTATCAATGAGTGATTATTTAGTTTAATCAATCTCCTCCTCTTCATCAATTTCAGACAAGAATTTAGTAGATGCATCACAATTTAAATTTATTTAAGTTATCAATACAGATTCATGTAGACTCTCTAACCAATCATGAAGACATGATGTCTATTATTATTCATTCTAATATATAGTAGGTATTAATGATTGTTTATGTTCTTATTCTAAGTCAAGTTTAACTGCCTCATTGACTTAAGTAACTTTTCTTTATCTAATCTAATACTCAGCTTTCAACATTGATTCAGTTCTATCATGTTAACATAAAGCCTAATTCCCCATTATGTTATAATAAAATTTATTCCATTTGCCTTACTTTTTATTTTTTTGAATTCCAAAACAATAAGAAATCTTTATTAATAATATCATATCATATAATTAAATGAGTCGGAAATTCACATGGTAAGAAGTTGGTGACAATGCCAAAAATGGATGGATTGTTATTGGTGATTCAGTCTATGGACCATAAGGATTTTTAGATTCTCATCCAGGAGGCCCAGCTGTCATTAGAAATAAAGCAGGTAAAGATGTCACTAGATTCTTCAATGAAATGGGTAATTTATAATATATGAATCTAGGTCATTCATCAAAAGCTCATGATATTTTGAAATCTTTGAAAATTGGTGAGATTGACAAAAATTCAAAACCAGCCAGTTGGTAAATAGACTCAGATCAAAGACTAGTAGCAATTACTTCTGTAATGCTGATATTAGCATTTGCATTTGTTTATTTTTTTGTTTTGAAAAAATGAATTTTGTACATTATATGAAATAATCTAAATTATTTACTATTCATAATGTTGGTCTATTGAATAAATCTAAAACTGGCTTTCTGATCTCATTTACAACTTATTCTATATTTCTATTATTTTCATTCTTGCTAGCATGAATTAACTAAAAAATATTTTATCTATAAATACTTTTTGATAAAACTTATCCTAATCATTTTAGCCTAATAAGATTCCATTATGTTCAAACTCATAAGAATCAATTAACAAATTTAAGACTGTCAACAATTCTTATCCATTTTAAGTGATTTGTTATTTTATTAAATTGATATTATTTTAATTAGTTTCCATTAAAGATAATGATATGAAATTTTAATTTAATAGTAATCTATCTAAAATAAAATTAGAAGCTCGATATCTTCTAAATGCAAGTAATGAAAAGAATTTTTAAGAAGCAAATAATTCAAAAGTTAATTAGGAAAACTAATAGGCTGAATATGAATATTTTAGATGCTCTTGTTATAATAATTTCTCTTTTATTTTTGCAACATGATAACCAAATACATGAAATGGATTACCTACATTACTTTAAGTTAAAGGTCCAAGTTCTGAGAACATAGAAACTGGATCTCCCATAAAATATTATCCTAAATAATAAAGTACAACTTATTTATTCTAAGAATTTAATATATAAATACTTTTTCAATATCTAAAATAGTATTTAAATAATCTGTTTATTTTTATATCCTATTATTCTTATAAAAAGAAGATAACCATATGAGTTTTTCTTATATTTAAGGAACTCCAGAAATTCTAAGAAATCCAAACCCTCCAAATACATCTCTTAATTATTCTGCCATATATACACAATGCTCAGTAATATAAAGAGAAAAGAAATCAATAAATTTTTTACTTAATTTTCTTTTTGCCTTTTTTGTAATAATATCTTATTAAAATTCTTTTCTAGCCTCTTAAGTACTGATATAAAACATTAAAGCAAATGAAATTGCATTAATTAATCGTGTAATTGTAACTTAATAAGTTAAAATTGGTCTTTCAGTCTTATCTTCTGTAGTTCTGAATTACTTTCTCATTGAACAATATTTATAACAAATATCTGACAATCTCATTATTTCTCTTAGTGCAATTTAAACATCTTCAAATCCTTGATAAGATTCCCATTATTCAATAACTTCTTAATCATCTTAACTTAATTCAATGTATTTCATAACTTTTGAACCTTCAAATTATATAGCATAATTTTAATATATTGAAATACTTTTACCTAACCATTTCTCTTTGACTTTATTATCTTTTAATTATATCAATGCCAAATAAACTTTATCTTAATTCTTACAAGTAACTAAAGCATGCGTTCCAAATTTACCTTAATAATTATTACCAATTTTATATATTCCTTCTTTACTATATAATGTAGCTTAATTATTATCAAATTATATTGTTGTTGATATTTCAGTCATTTACAGTGATCCTGTAAATTCTTATTCATTTGATAACAATGAAAGTGACACTTTTAAGGTATTAGCTTAAACTAGTAAATTCTGAAATTCTTTATTTGGAGTGATTGTTTTTAAGATCCTTAGATTTAACAATTGAATCTAAAAGAATCTTTGAACATTAGGAGAAACTAAATCCCCAAAGTATTAAACGTAAGATTCTGCTTAATATAAACCACCTTTGCTTTAAATAAATTTAGTTAATTTATCTACTTAAGCAATATCTAAAATATGCTATTCATTTAAATTTTGAGAACTATGGTTAATTTAGGCTTATATCTCTGGAGATTCTGAGATTAACTTTTTGAATTCCTAAAACAACTAAAATTATGGTTATCCTCTGTAGATTAGATATGTCAATGATTATTTGCTTACTTAAAAATCTTCACTATTCATTATTAATTATATATTTTTAGTTTAAGCAATACATAACCTATATACAACTTAGCTCATTTTATTTATTCCAAAATGCTAACAATAAAATTCTCTAAGGATTTATTTAATTTTTATTGTTTCTTCTTTCCTAACACAACATAGTTACAATAAAAATCGTTTTTTGCATCTAATTCCTTCAAAATTCCTTTAAAGAAATCAAATATCTTGTTAATTTGAACACATGAATGAGTAAGTAATTTTCTATTGTATGGATTAAATATCGTAATCGGCAAAGCAGGTAAGCAATAGTCTTATAAATTAAAAAAGTAACTAAATTAGAATAATTACATACCTAGAGTTTGGATTATTTATATCTGCCAAAAGACCTATTCCAGTAGAAGAGGAGTCAAATAAATTTACGTAAAAATTAAGCAGATCAATAAATTGTTCACTAATTAAATTAGAATTAATTCTCTATTCTCTCATATAAGAATAAACCATAATTATTAATGAGTAGGATGATAGACCCCCTAAAATATAATCAAATGATATTATTACCTGAATATGATTCTGATAGCTTTAGCTTTTTAATCATAGATTTTAAAATAAGGACTATCTATTATAGTGATGGATATTCTTCCATCCATTTTTTAACTAAATCAGTAGTTATAGAACCTATATGTGTAGAATAAATAGCATTTCCATTAAAATTAAATGAAATGTCAACCTTTATTCCACTCTTTAGTTTTTACTTTAGCTTTTTCCACTATTAAATTTATTATTCATCTAAGTTTCTACCTTCATATTCAAAAATATTAATTTATGGATCTATTTCTAATTTAATAATTGGAACAGCTGAATTAAATATTGGACTAATAATTATTTTTATAATATATACTTTGCTTTTACTACCCATTTTTTTCTGGAGAATTCAAAAAATAAGTTATCAAAATGACTTTTTAACATATTTCTATTATAGACTTCTAATCCATTAATGCCAATATCTATATCCGAATCTATTAAAGCTAATCCTGTAGCACAAGACCCAAAGAGCCTAAATAGAAAAAGAAATATTTACATTATCATTCCATCTGGAATACCTAAGAAAACCTTCTAAATTACTAATTTAACTCTCTCAAAAGCCAAAAATCTAAATGGGAGCATATCTTCATATTCACTCATAATATTATCAGTAAAATCAAGAATGTCTAAATTGATTTATTCAATCATTTTTTATTTTCCCTTTTATTTAACATTTTCTAATTACTCTTTCAAGCTTTTTTCTGAATTTTATGCTTATATGGATAAATTCTTTTTCTTTTCGAATTACTAATTTTTCTTTTAAATTTTCGGAGTTATTTCATCTTCCAATGTATTTTGAGATATTTATCCACTTTCATTAGAATTTGAATTAATATCTTATTAAAATTATTAATCCTCAAATTAATTTATCTTAAATGAATTTATCAATTTAGCAAATTTTTGTTATTTTTCATTATTATTTTTTTTTATTTTAATTGAATTTTTCATTTAATTTGATTTTTATTTAATTTCTTCTTCTTCTGACGTAGAAAAAGTTCTATTTGAACAATGACTTTTAATTGTTTATGCTTAAGTTTCAATAGAAAATCTAGTAATTTCAGATTAAGGTGATTATAATTATAATTGTTCATCTCTACTTTCTGGTATAGATTTTTAAAATCCTTTTTACTTTTTTTTCATTCTTTTTTACTCTTTCAAGCATTATTCTTTATATAAATTTTCATCATTTAGTGATATAATTGCAATTTCTAAAATATTGATTGTAATTTCTTAACCAATATCAACATACTCATCATGAATGGGAATATTCTAATCTATAATAAATTATTAAGAAATACATTTTTATTCAGTTTAGATTAGATTAGTCTTTAAATTGTTAACACATTAAATTTTATATGATTATTACTATGTGTTTGAAAATTTATTAGATTCACTATTATAAGAATAATTAATACTTTTAATCATCACTAGTTTCCCAAGCTGATGGTGTATTGGGAGGTGTAACATATGCATATGCTAGATTGCTTTATGAATATGATCTTTAAAATCTTAATATATTTGATTCTTATAGATTTTTGCTTGATAATCTTTTATCTAATTCAATTGGATCTAGTCCTTTGAATGTTTACATTTTTTAGAATTTCTTTTTCTTCTTTTTTTTATCTTTTTTTTATTTTTTATCTTAAATTTCAGTCTTAAATAATTCTTATTCTAAATGTTCTTAAAATAATTGTTATACTATTTTATAAAACTTTTTTAATATATATGTTTTCTGATCTATTAAATCATTCATAGATGTAATTAACATTGAATTAATGATATTTGTATCTGTATGACATTTTTGTTAAAAATTTAACAATAATTCAACTTATGATTTCAATAATTTGATTGCTGTGCCAGAGAATATATTTTCATAAAATTTATTTTCTAAATGATCAGGTTATTATTTAATTTCTGAATATATTTCCTAAAAATAAAAGGTTAACTAAAAGTAAATAATTTTATATTACTCTTTCTTTATTATTAGCTAGATTTTATAAAAAGAATTCCCTTAATTCATTTGATGTATTTTTATAGATAGGCTCTCTAAACAATCTCTATTTTTTCTTTTTCTCTCTATGAAGATTATAAAGGAAGGAAATATTTTTTTCAAATTCTTTAATAATCCAGACTGCACAACTATGAAAACTGTTCTAATGAAACCAAATAGGGTCTTCTGCTTTTTCTAATGATATTTTTGGGGATGCTGATAGAAAATATTTATCAGAAAGGTCTTGTAATAATTCTAAGAAATAGTTGAGATTTTCCAAATGTGGTTCAGCAACGAAAATAGTATCCATAAAATTTTCATTATCAATTATATTCAATTTAGAATACAATTCCTTTATTAATTATGCTAATTATTTACTTCTGCCTTCGGATGTAGAGCTTTAAACTTCATCATAAACTAATCATCAATTTTAGACTCTAAATTAATTGTTGCTCTAAAAATAATTTTAATATTAACTGTTAAAGTAATGCATAATTTGAAGGGTTATTTAGTTTGTCATATATGTACATTTTCATTATTGGAAAGGTTTTTATTTATCCTTTAATCTGAAATAGTTTATACAATTCAGATTATTCCAGTGTAGAAAGCCTGTAATATTAATCAAAAAAATAGATACCATGATATTACTTCTAATTTGTATGTTGCAGTGGATGAATTCTATTCATGAATGTTATCTGCATACAAATTATAATAATAAGGTGCTCTATATGGATACATGCAATAATTGAAAGGTTGGAGAAAATTCATTTAATTTATCTGATTCATCTATCTACTTTACGATTATGATTACATATTGTGAGATGAGTTTGTTCTGATAAATTTAGTTTATTTATTTTTATATAATAATCTGAGAATCTTAAAATTAGACCATATTAATATAATAAAAAGATATAAAGGTACATAATTATATATAAGTATAATAATCACTTTGTCATTCAATCAAAATTGTTCTACATTTCAAGATATGGATTTAATTAAATCAATTAAAAAATTATTTTTTGTTCTCAAGAAATATCATTTTAAATTATTATTTTATATAGTACGCCATCTTCAAAAGCAATTAATAATTAAATAATATATTATTTCTTTTAAAATATTATTAACTAAACACAGTAAATCTATATCTATGTGAAAATAATTTACAGATATTAGATTTAATTAATAGTATAGATTTCAATTCTGGTATCATATTAAATTATATATTTTCCACTTGCTATAATTAATTTATGTCTTTCAGCTGCAAATGCATGAACTCTATCATTTCTTTTAATAAATGTTATAATTATCCATCATAATCTCAAAATTTAACATATGTGTCATCTGATCCTGATGCTATAAAGTTTCCAAAAAATTATAAACATTTTATTCTATCTTCATGTCCTTCACAAATATGGATTTATTTCCAAAATGGACATTGATTCCACAGATGACCTGTTTAATCTACAGATCCACTTGAATAATTCTTATTTTTGAAAGTACTATACATAGTACATAATCCTAATGTTTCTTAAGAGTAATTTTTAATTGTCTTGTTCATCTATGATTTAAAATTTATATTTTACTTGTCCCATATTTTAATTTAAGTATCTTTTTGAACATGAGATATTTTTTATCACCATCCATTAATGCTAGATATTTTACACTTTTATCATGAGTTTTAATGTTTATTCATATTCTATTAATAAAAGATTCAACAAATTTAAAGTTAGTTTTACTTAATGTGGGCCAATAGACCTAAAGTTTTAATTTTATATACTTTGAACTAATTTATGATAAATCTAATTATGATTTATTATCATTAATCTATTGGTCTTAAAAATTAGACAATGTTTAGGCAGACTGCTTAATTTTATTTTATTATTAATTGATATTATAATCAAAAGGTTCATATAGAAGTTGATTTGAAATTGATTATTATTTATTTTTAAATATTGAATAGTGAAAGTTATTATTTCCATTATTTTAATTTTCATATTATTTATTAAGTATTTAAAATTCTACTATCTTTTATCCTTTTTATTTAGCATATGAAGGATAAGTTTTGTTATCTTTTAATAAACCTTTATTGTAATTTTATGTAAAAGGCTAATATGGTTATTCTTGCTAAAAATATTTGAAAATACTTTATTATTATGAAGAATTTAGAGTTTTTTGGAGATTCTCAAAAATGTTGGAAAAAGTGCTAGTTTATTTTTTATTAAAAGATTGGTTGTTTTGATTGATTTGATCTATTGTGATTGCCCAATTGACTCAATTGTGAGGATAATTCTTTACATTCAGATAAATTGGATTTTTAATTGAGAATACTCTAAGATTATGAAGTATGTTGCTTTGATAATCCATTCTAAGCTTAACATATAGATAATTATAAAAATGCTTATTTCATCTATTTTTGATATCAATAATCTAGTCATAAAATTATTCTAAATATTCTCTATCTTTTAATCAATCTCTTCAAAATAATTCAACAAATTTTTATTAGAATTGTTAAATAGTCCTTTTCTCTTTTTTTAATTATATTATTATTTCCTTTTTTCTTTTCTCATCTATTAAATTCACTTCAATTATTAATTAAGATATTTTTAAATGAAAGAATACTTTTAATTATTCAAGTTTCTACAATATATTAGTTTAATATTCAAGTTTAAGTATTTGATTAATTCATTAATATAGGCATCCAAATTTTAAATCTTATTCGTATTATAAGTATCAATAAACATATCACAAATTGGCCCTTTCCTTGTATAATCAAGTTAAAAACACATCTATTTAAATGGTGATGAATACAATTAACAATAATATTACATAATATATATTATTATTATTAGTTTACTCAGAAAATCAAATGAAAATAATACAATTAACTTCATACTTTCTTCATTTATAAATTCATCAATTTTGCAATTATATTCTGTTTATTCAAAAGAAATATAAAATTGGATCAAAAAAATGTCAATATTTAATTAAAATATTATTTAAGATTTAAAGAACATCAATACTTCATTAATCTAATTATGGGGATTATATACATAATATATTTATAAATAATTAAATAAATGTTTTCAGAAAGATTAGTCAGAGTTACTTTGACTCTACCGAAATTTGAAGGCAATCTAAAATTAGAATCAGAAGCTTAAACAACCACTTCAAGTTCAAGTATCTCTTTTTTTTAATATTTAGGGATCATTTCAATCAACACTAGACCCTAACTACTTGGTAATAGATATCATAAACATGCTATGACTTCTATTTCTAATCCTAAGCATCTATAACTATATACCCCAATGCAAGAAAGCAAAAGAGCAAAGAGATTAAAAAATATTCCTTATGAACTCTAATATTTCACTCCAAAACTTCCAAATAAAAATTTTACCTCTAGTCACTTGATGAGTAATGAATTGCTAAAACCTTCAACTGATAATATTGAAAATAAGGATAAATGGCAGATTAAATCCTATATTCCTAAAACAAATAATGTGTTCAGTTTATGTTAAATAAAAAAAATTGATTAATAACAGAAAAGAAAAGAAAAATTTTAAGATTTATCATAATTTAGAAAACCAAATATAAAAAATATTGAGAATGAAAAAATTAAAGTAATATTTTCTAATTATATTTAGAGATATAATAAATAAAGATAAGTCACTTAAAATTTGATTGATTAATTTATCAAGTAATTCAAATCTCGTGCTAAAATTGAAAATTTCAGCTTGAATCTATGAAAATTAGTAGGAATTTTTGATAGATAGTCTCAATATTTATTTATAATTATCACCTTTTTGTTTTCAATATTTTTGAAATTTATATTAAATATAAAAATAATTTTAATAAAAAAATGCTTCAAAGTTTTATCCAGTTTTAGTCATCTATAGGTAAAATTATTTCATTATAAAAAGAAAATCGGGATAAACTTCTTAAATTTTTATAAAATTGGCTATTATTGTAAAGTTATATGTTAATTGGGTATAATAATGAAGAATCAGAGATCAAATTCTCTATCTATTGTACTTAATATGTTTAATTCTATTTAGAACAAATATATATATGTAGAAGATTATTCAGACTTGGAAAGAGCCTTTAAACATTATTAAATATTTTAGAAAAAAAATACTTATAAAATCCAAAAAAAGCATATAATTAAATACCTCATGCTGTCAATGAAATGACTACATATTCAGTGTATATATTTTATTTCTTTTTTCATTTGATTGAAAATATCATGGTTATTCATTAAATGGGATTTTTTGAGAAAAAATTTAATCATAAATTGTTAAAAATAGTCTCTCATACATTCTGGTCTTTAGGATTACTAACTTAACTTATCTATTATTTGAATAGACTTAGATCAGCATTTCGAAGGTATTTTTATTTTTATTAGAGAGAGAGTAAGAATTAAAATCTTAAATTTAAAATGGAATGACCAATGGAGATTTTCTTGAGTAATTAAAGTCCTTTTCTAATGAAAGATATTAATATGGATTGTTAATCTTAAGAATTATAGGTGATCTTGCTTGTGCTATGTAAAAAGCATAAATTCCTGAAAAAATTGTAATGAATTACTACTATTTAAGCTACACACTAGATTTAATAGAGGTTTAGTTGCCTGTGGAGGATTATTGAGTTCAATAATCTAAATTTATTTATAAGCAACAAAAATAAATAAAAAATAGAACTTTGTTGAAGTTTGAATAATGAAATAGTTTACATATTTAATATTAATAACTCAAATTAATTAGATTAAATAGAATAAAAATTTAAATTAAGATAGTTTTATATTTTATCAATTAGAATTAGAGACTTTTTGTTTTTATACTCTGAATTCATATTTTAAAATAAGATAGAAAATGAGAAGCAATTAAAAAATTTAAGGAGAAAGAATACAATAATAATATTCAATAAAAATTATAATTATAACTATAAAAAATTTAATATCATTTCAACTTTACCATACTAAATTTATGTTTAATCTTGAGTAAAAGATTTCAGGGAATTTTTTATATAAATTTGAAAGAGTGTTATAATAAAATAACAAAAGTATTATCCAAAATGCATCACTAAGGAAAAAGCTTGTAATTTAAAGTCTTGAAAAATAGCACTCTCCCCATATCTAATTTACCATTGTTTTCATCATAATAAATGATATAAATTTAAAAAGAATGCTTAAAACCATAGCAATCAGAATGTAAGATTTAGACATTCTAAATATTGAAATAATAAATAGCAAAAGTGTTATTAAAGCTAAATAACAAGAAATTGTTTGTATAATTGTTGCTGGTATTATATCACATTCATGACCTTAATTATGAATATATAATACTAATTTCAGATGTAAAGTTCGTAAATATTATCCCTTCCAATAAACATACAAATACAGATAATCCCAATGATAAAATTAAGAATTGCAAAGTTTTCTTTAATGTTGTTGGAAGCTATTTCTTAAATAATGATTATTCCATACTATAACTTTATTTAATAATAATACAATTTATTTATTTATAATAAAAAAATGAAGAAGTTGCTATATTGATTAAAATAAGAAAGAGTTCCTAATAATATTTTAGAATTAAAAAATCAATTTTTTATATTTATATAGAAAATCCATTTATTTTTTATATAAAATAATTTATTAATACAAATAGTCAATCATTATTAAGTTTTTTTTTTTGTTTTAATTTCAAAAACAGATTTCAGAGCATATGTTCCTGGACCAGGAGAATCATTTTTTAGTCCTGGCAATGGTCTATCTCCAATTCCGAATGTGATTTATTTAAATCTATTGTTTTAAATGATTTTATCAGTAGGAAGATAAGTAGTGGGGGAAGCTGCTTTTGGTAATTTTATATCAGAACTAAAAAATAAATTAATAGTACTTACTTGATTTTACCATAGATACTAAAAGCTTTAGTTTTATTAAGCAATTTTAAATCATATGATCCAGGACCTGGAACATCAAAACTTCTTATTGATTATAACTTCATTCCAAAGCTGCATGATCTACAAGATGTCTATTTCACATCATATGTTCCAGGAGCTGGATTTAATTAATCTCTTTTATCAAGATCTAATGGTCTAAGTTATTTGTTTCCAAATCCAAAAGATGTAGCTCTTTTAGTTTTAGTGTCTGTTAAACAAAGATATTTTGGAGATGGAAGTTAAGGTGCATGATGAGATTAAAATCGTTCTGCTCTAGGAAATGATAATTAAGGATTTGTTTATTATAAAATGCTTGAGCTAAGTTGATTAGGTTCACTAAATTATCCACGAAAAGTATTGTTATTATTGAGTTTCATGACTGAAAAAAGGGGTTTACTTTTAAGATGTTAAGAGTTATTCTCATTATTTATCATAATAAAATAAAATAAAATCAATTGAGATTATAATTATTTTATAAATGGGATATATAAAATACTAGTTATTTTTACTTAAACAATTTGTTATCATATTCTAAAACATATAATCATCAAATTAAAGATATAAATATTATAATTTCTATTTATGATCTCTAACAGTTATTTGTTTCTAAAATAAAATTATAAGATCTAATTATATATATAGTATTTATAAATAATGGTTATTATGAATATTAAGTTTTAGATATACTTTAATTTGAAAATTTAGTTATTTTGCATTTAAGTTTATTAAACTTTTTGAGTAAAAATAAATATATAATAATAATATAATGTAAGGATTAAGAAGGCATCCAGAACTTGATAATATGCCTGACTTTTTATTCGAAAGTAAAAGTATAATAATCTCAAGATACTTTGATATTATCTGATCCTAGAGAGGAAAATTGTTATTAAACAATAAAAGATTATTGTTGTCCAAATTTTACTTTAATGTCATTTACTGCCATAATTTCATTTATTCAATTGTCTTTGTTTATTGTAATGTGTTTCTTTGGGGATTTTAATCTTTAGAATACAATTTTGTGTATAGTATTTAAATATTATTTACAAAAGAGTTCTCAGATGAAACTCTTGATAATTTTGGAAGATGTTCAGCATATAATGTTAAATATTAATTAGAATTCTATCGACTATTAACTTGTCTATTTATATTTAATAATGTTAAAGATTTATGTGGAGAACTATTATTATAAGTGATTGTAGTTTCTATGGTGGAGAAGTTTATTAATAAAAAAACAACTTTATTTTTATATTTATTGACTGGTGTTGCTGGATCAATAACATTTATAGTGTTTTATGATTAAAGTATACAAGGAAATTCATTTTGTTTATTTGGTATGGTTGGTTTAATGTTTGGATTTATAATTTAGAATGCATAATAAGTATTTAAAATTATTATATTAAAGGATGAGGCAAGATAAGTAATTATGTAAGTAACAATTTTTATATTAATTATTGGAATAATAGGGTTTTTTTATAAAAATTCATTAATTTTTGGAATTTATGGAAGTTTTTTAATTGGAATTATTATTGGATTGATTTAACCAACTTAAAATAGAATCTTTTAAAGAACTAAATTGAAGTTTGTTGGATTAGGTGTAATTTTCATGTACTTTACTGGATTTATTTATATTTTTTTTTCTTTTAGAATACCATCACATCCAATTCAATAACAATGAGTTTTTTATTATTTTGATTAATTAATTTATTTGAAATAATAAAATCCATCTATATAATTATATTAAAATTAAAAACGAAGTGAAAATGGATAAAAAAGGCAACTTTGAAAGACTAAGGAAGAAATTAAAGAGTGATTTATTTAAAAATGAGTCTCACTAAAACTAGTAAGCTGAAGAAATCATAAACTAATGTCCTTAGATTTTAGAATATGTTCATTGCTCGAGTTAAAGTGAATTTAAAGAAGAGCCAACTAAATTGATAGATTATCTCTCAAATCAGAAACAATTAGAATAGATGAAGTAGTCCTTCTAAAATTAGTATTAAATAGGTAAGATATTAGGAGAAGGTGCTCATGCAGTAGTTCGATAATGTTGGCAAATAACAAATCCTGATGAAACCTATGCTGTCAAAATTACTAGAAATCCTGATCCTGAAATTACAGAAATTATGAAACAAACATTCTTAAATACAGTCTCTTTGAATCATCCATATATATGCAAAACTAATATGCTTTACATAGATCCTAATATGGAATGCTCATATCTCGTCATGGAATATTTGCCATATCCTAGTCTATAATAAATCCTTAAAGATAGATAGAAACTGGAATTTGAAGAAGTCCGCTAAATTATTAGACAATTATTTGAAGCAGTATCTTATATCCATTAACTTGGATTATGTCATAGAGATATTAAACCAGATAATATATTATTTGATAATGATTCAAACACAATTAAATTGATTGATTTTGGTGTATCAAAAAGATTTCTTGTAACTGAAAAAAGTTGTAAAGACATTAAAAATAATCTTATGTGGACTGTTACTGGAACCATGCCATATCAAGCACCAGAATTATGGACAGGATTTGGATATTCCAATAAAATTGATATATGGGCTATTGGAGTAGTTTGTTATTAAATGTTATGTTCAAAACTACCTTTGGATTAAGAAAACCAAATGGAAAGTTTTTCTACTTAAACTGAATATACTGGACATTTTCAAGAAGAATAGTTTATTAATCTTCCTCCATTAATTATTGACTTCATTAAAAGATTATTAAAATGGGATCCAGAAAAAAGAATTACATCCTAAGGTATTCTCAATTTATAATTTAAAAGAGGCTCTCCTTCATCCTTGGCTTTATTAACCAAAGTTAATACCTATATATTCCAAAGGAAAATCTAAAGATGATATATTCTCTCGTTCAAGTGGCAAACCTCTTTTGGCACTTGTTAGATCTATGTAAGCTAATTTTAAAATATTTTAATAATCTGTTTTAAATGTCAATGAGCATTTTATTGATAAAAACGACTTCAACAAAAATCATGGATAAATTATAATTGGTTTTAAAGAAACTAGTCAATAAATAAGAGACAAATCAATTCATTTTCAATAATCAATTCATTCTATGAATCTCAATAAATGTTTTTCTAAACCTAACACAGAAGATGTTAAAGATCTTTTTGATGTTATTAGTTATTGTGATAGTAATTCTTCATTTGAAGCTTTAGAAGAGAAACAATAAATATAAACTCAACAATAAAAATAAGCGATATAACAACAACAATAAAAAATTGCATTTTCTTAAAGACTAGGAATTATTAAAGAAGAACCTGAATCACTTTTAGCGAGTAATTTTATTTCTAAAATATAATAATAAGTTGAAAATTGATCAAAAATTTAGATTTATATTTATTTTAATTTAATTTAAAGATATTATTAATATCATTTCAATATTATTAGTATTTTATATTATATCAAACTGTAAATACAAACACATATCTGATTCTTCTTAAATTATTATTTATAAGTTTAGCTATCCATCTTGATCGTTATTTTTTTATAATAATTTACAAAACCACTAGATGATAGATAAAGTCAATAATATCCTTAAATAAAATTTATCATCTTTTTCAAAATAACTAGAATCTCTTTTTTAATTATAGTAATCTATTTTCTTTCAGTATCTTATTAATAATATTTTAAGATTAGTATAAAATTCTATAAAGAGCAAATTTACTTTTATGCAAATAGAAGCTCATACAAAATAAAATTTGTAATGAGAAGAAATAGAATTATTAAATAATCAATTATTTATTATATATTTGCAATTATGAAAGAAATTTAAAATAAATTTAGATAAAGATTATATAATTGATTATGTTTATGGATCTATAGTAAATTTTAGAATATCATTATATTTCTAATTAATTTAGTTTGATATTTTTCAATACATGTATTTTCTAAAAATAATAATAAATAATAAACCCTATTTTTTTGTATTTAATTATTAATCTAAGATAGAATAACAATATAGATTCTTATTATAATTGCATCTTATCATATAAATTAAAGTTAGAATCTGATTTTATAAATATTCCAAAAACTAATATATTAAAATATATATTTAAAATATCTATTAATTTTAAGTATTTGAAACACTGTAGAGATCATCAAATTTAGTGAATCAGAGAATTTATAAGTTAAAATGCTTAAATCTTTAAGGAATTATATGATATTTTATACTTTAATTAGTTTGAAATAAAGTGTCAAAGGATTATAGCATAATTTAAAAATAATTTTTTAAATAAATACAATGTAATACGTCGCTGCTTATGCTTTGTTAGTTTTGGGAGGAAAGGCTCAACCAAGTAATTCATATCACAATGAATATCTTAGCTGAGGCAGATATTAAGGGATTATTGGCTGAAGTAGGTGCTCAAGGAGCTGATGATTAAATCAAGGGAATTGTAGATGCATTGAAAGGAAAAACTCTTTCTGATGTTATCAGCGAAGGATTAAAAAAAGTAGGCACTCTCTAATTGGGAGGAGGAGGTATATAGTAAATAATAATCTTAAGCTGCATCAAGTGCTCCTGCTTAAGCCTAGGCTCCAGCTGCTGCCAAATAAGAGGCACCTAAACCAGTTGAAAAGGCTCCAGAACCAGAAGAGGACGTTGATATGGGTGGTTTGTTTGACTGATAATACATTTTAGTACATTCATATACATATATTAAATATTTTATCATAAATCAATTAGCCTTTGTTGACAATATTGCTGGAACACTAACATTAGTGGATTGAGGTTTAGCATTGTTATTATTATTATTGCTACCATTAAAACTATACCCTCCGAATTAAGCTAAAATCAATAAATATGAATGCCTTAAACTGAGTTCCTTCTTAAACTTAATATACTTTCTGGATCAATTTCATTAGCAGAATCTCTACGATTTTCGTTGGCTATTTAAATCATTTCGTCTTCTTTAGGAATATATGGAGCTGTTAGTTGTCTATCCAACAACTTATCCCAAGAATAATCTTTAAACCATGAATGAGCCTTAACTTCATCAGGACCATTTACTCCTAATCTATTAGCAGGTTTTCTTTAGATGAGCTTGCTCTTAATTAAAATATCTACTTTGTTTGCAAAATCAACAGCCTCTAATGACCATCCTGTGGGAATGTCAGTATTTTTTATTTAAACTTATTTAGCAATAACTTGATCTCTAATTTCTTATCTACTTTTCCCAACATATGGTCTTTTGCCCATTATGCATTCATACACAATAACTCCAAGTGCATAATAATCAACACCTACTCCATGATTTTATCCTAATTAATTAGATAAAAAAATTGTAATTCTTACTGCACATTACTTCTGGAGCCATATATCCAGGTGTACCACTAGTATCTTATGCATTTTCTGGTTTCCATTAACGAGCAATTCCCATATCTGTCAATTTTAAATATCCTTTATCATCAAAGACTAGATTTTCTGGTTTCACATCTCGATGGAGAATTCCATTTACATGTAAGTATTCCAAAGAGACGATTATACAAACCACAAAGAATTCTATTTTGTTTATTTTTGAGTACTAGTTTGTTCTTCAGTAAATTTCCTTTATTTACATAAATGGTATCTCAGATCTCCACCTGTTAATAAATCCATGACCAAGTAGAGATTGTCTCTATCCTAAAATGCTGCTTACATATTTATAATGAAACTAATTTAATGGGTTACTTTTACTTATGTTTTAATTAACTAAGTAGTTATAATTCATTCATTACTGATTACACACTTTTCTTAGCGATGATCCTATTTCAAATATTTACATAATTAACTTAGCTTTTGACATTATTTTCATAGCATATAAACTTTTTGACTTTTTGTTCTCTACCATCCAGACCTAATTTTCTTTATTATTTTCTTTAATCTTACCTTTCCAAAGCCTCCCTTGCCTATAACACTCTTCTGTGTGAAATTAGAGATAGCAATCACTAAAATTAGATTAAAGTATTACCTGTTTAATCTTCTGACTCTGTTGACTTTAGTGTGCAATTTCCCATTTTTATTTATTAATTATTACAACAGCGAATTAACTAAATAACTTTTAGAATATCATCATTAAATTTATTCAAAAATGTTGTTTAATAGATTGACTTAGATCAAATACAGAATAGATAAAATATTAATTACTAAAGATATAAAATTAATTGTCCATATACTTATTTTAGATCAAAATATGAATTTCAATATAGAATAGCTCATTCAATTTGTTTCTGAAAAGAAGTCTTGAAGGATCAATTTAAAGGTTAAATTAATTATGGTATCAGATTGCCTTGGATTTCTTTTACTCTACCTAATTATTATACACCCTCTTTAAAAATATATGAAAAATTCAAAAGAATTCAATTAAATTGATATTATAATAGTAAATGTTTAAATTTTTGAGATCTAAGATTATTTTTGAAAGGGATGATATAATTATATTAATATATCTAAATAATCATGTTTTCATGCCTTACTATACAAAAACTACTAAAATATTTAATGTGATCTATCATCATCAGATAACTTCATCACAAATCAATTCTTAATCTATGTATCATAATTGAAGTATCTAGAATAGTTATTTCAAATAGATTAATAAATTGCTTCTTTGCCTGAATCTTAGAACTAACTAATTATTGTTAAAGAATAGACAATCAGTAAGTCCAAGCTTATTTTAAATATAATAATTGCAAAACAAATCAATTTAGATAGCAAATAATATACAATAGGATTTTTTAATTAAAAGTATTATTCTATCTATTTAAAGATATTTAATAAAAATATCAATCAAAATAAATACATTAATCTATTTTTTTTTAATTGGAAGTTACAAATAAAAATAACTATTTCTATATTAAAATTATTCCAAAATATTTTTAATCATCTAATCAGCTAATAAGTAATCTTAAATATATGACTTGATTTTAAGAGAAATTAATATTCTATTTTAAAAGCAGAAAATAAAATCTGGAAAGAAGCCTAAAGTCTTTTCTTTTACAACATTATAATCTAAATTATTAAATTCAAATTATAAAAATAAATAAATTCTTTTAACAAATAAGTATGGAAATATATATAAAATTATCAAAATTAATTTAATAAAAGTTATGATTTATATCTAATTGATCTCTTTCTAATCAAACTTTTTGTACAATATATCAATCCATAACCAAAAATTATCTCTGATAAATTAATAAAAATTACATATACATTATTATTGATTTATATATAAATATATTAAATTTATAAAGAAATGAATAATTCTGAATATCGATATCCAGGAGGAGCGAACTCATTTAATTATGAAAATATCAGAAGACCTAATACTATTAATTTGAGTCCATTTGAAACTTAATTGCTTTATGCAATAGCTTTTAGTTTAATTCTATGGGGACTAATAAGATCGTATAATTATTGATATATTGAGAGATATAAATTATAGTTTAATTAAATAATTTAGATATTTATTATTTTTAATTAACTATGATTCACATATAATTAATTCTATCAATCTTTGATGGTAAAATTTAAATCATTTCCTTACACATTTATAAAACAGCTTAAAATTCATTTTGTTAATTTTATTAATTAATAAATTGAACCAGTTATTTATATTAATTTAAAGAATTGACTAAGTATGTAACTTTAATTTTATTATCTTTAGAATAGTATTTAGATTATGCTTTAGCTATATTGAAATATGCTGTAGTTATGGATGAATAATAAGCTGAGTCTCTCTATTTATCTTCAAATAATTTCAATTATTCAACTATTTTTTAATAATATTGAATTGTATTGAGACAAGCTTTATTCATTTTTTCAGTTAATTTTTTACTTTTACCTCCTTAAAAATCATCAATTTCATTAAATTTAACAATAAATTCATATAATTCGTTATTAATTTCTGCAATTTCAACTAATAATTTTTCATAAGTATTTTGATAAGCTTTTGGATTGATAGCATTAAATACAGGAAGTAAAAGGTCTAATCTTTTTTCTAAATATGCAATAATATTATTAGGATCAGTTTCAAGATTCATAATAACTTTATACATAATAGAGATTTCACTAAGCATTTGAATATGTTCAGTTACAAATCCATCTAATACAAATACAGACATTGCTTTTTTGTATAAAGTATTGGATTATCTAAACAAGGATTTTATATCATCAAATGTTTTACTAGGTTAGAATACCTAATATGATGATAATAAGTAATACTAATTATTTAACATTAACACTATCAAATGTAATGCTATATTTATTAAATAATTTATGAAGACTAGGATCATTCTATTAATTGCTCTTAATGCAATCAACACAATATGACATCATATCTCCTATTACTTTTCCTTGAGCCATTTATAAAGTTGCACGACTAGAATTCTAATATATAAATACAGCTTTTTCCTTTTTCCTTCTGGAATGACGGCTTCACCAACTAAGAGAAGATAAAAAGCCTAAGCAAAATTCCAGATACCTGAATAATACTCAGATAAGGATATGCAATTTATAACTAAATCTCTTAATTCATAAGTTTTAGATTTAAATTATCTCAACATTGTCTATCCACAATAGTAAGCAGCCTAAATATATTAATTTAAATATACTTTATCTTTGATTCCAAGTTTGGTATATGCTTATGCAATATAAAATAAAGTGATTGTGTAAAATTCTTATGCTTTTTCAAATCCACCTTATATTTTAAAAGCTCTTTTTTCAAAGTCTCCCTTGGCTATTAAATATTCACCTAATCTTTCAGCTTTAGCCAACATAGCTAATCCAGTTTCATTATCATCTAAATTAACTGCCAGGAATCCTAAATGATTGTAGATGGATTAAATATATGTCAAATAATTTTCAATGTCTTCTATTTAAGAAAATAGTTATAATGATTTTCCCATATTCTTTCTAGCTAGATTGAATAAAAATAAAAAAATTACATTCTCCATTTTCTTCACAATCTAGAAAATTGACTCCTAATTAGTAATGGATGATTGCTTATTGCAAAGGGTCTTATGTTTTTTACAATAATTATTATAATAAGGTTCTTGCTCTGTATTTATATAGAAATGGCTATTCTTCTATACTTGGAAACTTTTCTAAATTTTCAACCTAAAAAAGAATGCTTTCAAATTCGTATAGCATATATTTATTAATATTATTTTAAATATTTTATTGTAAATGTACATTTTATTATCTCTACTCATTTCTTGGTTTCTTTAGCTTACTTTCTCTTTTCCTTAACTCCAACGAATTTAGCATTGTACCATTCTTATCTTAATCTTCTGTAAATATTCTTAGATCTTAATTCTTTTGAGATTACTGTGGCTTTTTCTCTCTTTGGAGTTCTTTAGAATGTGATAACCTGAAATTTATTTATATGATATATACTTCTGGATTAGTATTCTATGTGTATGCTTTATTAATAACATCATTTGCTGAGTCTTTAACAACTCCATTCTTTGGTTTACCAGCAACTCTTGGGAATAAGACTAATTTAGACAAATAAGCCTTGATTCTCTTAACATTAACTGCCAATTCTTCTTAGCTATTATTTCTTCTTCTGTGATCAACTGCAATTCCTACAGTTCTGGCAAATTAAGCATTAAGACCTGCTTCTTTCAATTCAATCAATGAAAATCCTCTTCCCAATTTCTATACACCATTATATTTAATTGTTTATCCTCTTACAACTGGTCTAAGTAATTCAACTGGTCTTGGAGAAGCTCCTATTGAGAATTAATAAAATAATTATTTACTTAATGCATTAGCTTATCTTCTTTATTATCTTCTTCTCTTGGCAGCTGGTTGATTGTAATATGTCTTTACAAATCTTGTCCAATGTTTTCTTAAATGGGCATTAGGGAGTTGTTAATTGTGCTTCATTTTTAGAAAAAATTTAAAAAATAAATATAAGGATATTTAAAAATATATTAAATGACTCAAATTAAGATTTTATTCATATAAACAAAAAATACTTTTGGTTATCCATTTATTCTCAACTATAATTTATTTAACACATAAACCTATTCTATTTAATCAATATATATGATTGATAAATATTAGAATCTAAAATTTCATAATTAAATTTATTTTCTTTACTTATAATCTTATATAAGGTTATAAATTAAAAGTCTATAATTTTATCAAAGTGTTAAGATTAATCTAATAAATATATAGTAGATGATCTTATTATTTAAGAAACAAAAATATAATAGAATGACTAATTTGTAAGAGATGGAGATTCTAAATGTAAGTAATTAATTTAGATCTCCTTCAATATAATATTATATTTATATATGGATGTATTTATATTAATATCTCAAAATATTCAATCTTTAGCTGCTCTATAAATTTTATTACAAGCATCTTCTAATAATCCTAAGAGAGATTCTTGAGATTCTTCTCTTAATTTTTTTTCTTCTTCAATTTCGCTCTTGACTCTGGAAACAAGGTCTTTTAGCATTTCAAAGATTGCTGCTTCTGATTCCTCTCTGAATTAATTTATTCAATCAGTACCTTAATTTTTTCTGATTACCTAAACCTTCATTCAATCGTTTTATTTCATCTCCAGCTCTTCTTAGAGTACCATTATCATTATCTTCTCTATCTTATCCTTCAGTTTTAACCATGTCATATAATTTAGGTAGATCATTTTCTAAAGATGTTGTAATATTTTCAATTTGTTCTTATCTAATTTTTCCTTCTGTTTAGATATCTGACTTCAAATAGACAACCTATATAGAATGATTATTAATACTTTTTCATCTAAATATCCTGATAATTTGAGATTTCCATCCTTTCTTAAAGCAATTTCTTATTCGAGTTTAGTTGTGATTCTACTTTCGAAAGCAGCAATTTCTCTTACTCTTTGTTCAAATTAAGTTTCAAAGGCATTATTTTCCTCTTCGATTTATTTTTGAAGACGAACTATTTCATCTTTAAGTGAGTGCTATTAGTTATAAATACAATAATTTACAAGTTTTCTATTGTATGAAGTAATTGTGTCTTACATTCTCTCTTCAACACCTGTGATTCTTCCACAAATATTGTCAATTCTATGGGCTTTAGATGAATCATGTTATAATTATATTGAGTTAAGCTTTTCAGAGATTTTAGCAAATCTTTCGTTGAAAGGTGTATTTGGATTCATTTTTTTAACAAATTTATTTAAGTATATTTATATTTAAAGCTTAATATAAGAAATAAATATAATATAAAATTTAACAAAGATATTTTATTCATTATAATTAATAAACATACTATTTTTTAAGAAATCTTGGTTAATAACTTATTTTGATTCTATCCAAATTATATATAGTCAAGTATTATATAAGATTTTACTCAAATATCAAGAATATAGATATAATATAATATTAATAAATAAATTATATATTTCATACATATTTTATTATTATTAAAATAAATTCCAAAATTACGTTTACAATTTTACATTTAGAATTGAATATCCTTTCTATTAAGGTTAATCTAATACTAGATTGATAATTATTAGGAATTATTTTAAATTAATGACTTTAAAAAATTTTATTTAATTTCTTAAAATAATGATACCTCAAGATAGTTAATTCCTTCTTAAATTTAAATTTTCACCAAATAATAATTATTAATAAATTATCACACTCAATGAACAATGCTATAAGATGTGAAGAAAACTTAGATCTTCAAAATAGTTTTGAAAAATATAAGTAATTTGATATTTATGAATAATTGCAGGAAAAATAATCGACCCTCATAATATCAGAAAGTTGACGAGAATATTAGATAACAAATTATAGATTAAGCTTGCAATATGGGATAGCCATTAAGATAAGTAAAATGACTTCTAAATTTCAGATAGCTCAAAACCTAGGAATTAAATATTCAACTGCAAAAGCAATTGTCTAGGTATACTAAAATGAAGGAAGAATAGGAAAAAAACGAACAAGAGATAAACGAATTTTTTAAGAGATTGAAACCTTCATGATAGTCGTTCACAAATAATCTGGGAAAATAGAAAAGCTCAAACATAAATCTGAGTGCAGTGACTTAAAAACCAATTATAAAACAGCTAAAATAAAGTAAATACTTATATATTAAGGTTATTAGTCTTGAAGAAACTCATTATTCTTAATTAGCTCAATATT
This sequence comes from Paramecium pentaurelia, assembly GCA_905183005.1. Taxonomy (NCBI): domain Eukaryota; phylum Ciliophora; class Oligohymenophorea; order Peniculida; family Parameciidae; genus Paramecium; species Paramecium pentaurelia. Next base: position 419,663 of record CAJJDO010000013.1, on the reverse strand, counting down.
TTGGAAAGTATACTCTATATTAAGAAGATGAGGCACAAAGTTCACAAAATGAAACCTTACTGAACATTGTTAAAATATTAAATGAATAATACTAATAATTTTAGTATGATCCTTAACAATGATGATGATTAATTTATTTATCGATAAAAAATTAACTTTATCCTTAAAATGGCATTTTATTATTATTTAATTATTCTTTCTGTTTTATATATATATATATTAATTTTACAATTTCTTTTATTTTGATGGTGCGTATAATGCTAATAAATAATAAGAATATTGATAATACTAATTCTATTGATTATTATTAAATTTCTTAATCTAATAATAAAATATCATGTATTAAATATATTTAAATAATTTTTTAAACAATAAATTATTGTTTGATAGAAGTTTTTGAATTTTCTTTTTCTTTAATAATTAAAAAATATTAATACTTCAGAACAAATAATTGCAATACTTTTTTATTAAAGACTAAATATTCCAGATAAGATATTATAAATGCTTTTGAGAGATTAAGCTGAATGAATTAGGTATCTTGAAATGATACATATTCTAAAGAGTTTTTAAATAAATTATAGTTACAATTTTATGAAAAATGATTACAATATTTGAAATAAATATTTTTCCTATTTTGTATTATAAAAATTGTTTTTTTCTATTTTCTATATCCATTATTATTTTTATTTATCTAAATTACAAATATTTCTATATAATAATCAAATAATGAGTCTTACAAAATATTTGAATAATAATTATTATTACATCATTATTTATTAATGTGGAGTACTAGTATTTTGTTAATTTAAAAAGTATTTCTTTTATCTTACACCAGTATTTTTATACTCTTTTGTAGTAATTCAATCCAAAAAAAATAAAAATAAAATTAAATACTGAGAAATATAATGTTTAATACAAATTACTTGTAATAATATTATTCATTTTTTATGAGATATATATATTTTATTAAATATATCTATAAAATCATTATTAACATTTTACTGCCGATCTCCTACAGTAAGGACAGGAATTTTTAATTTTCAACCATCTAATTAAACATTCTGAATGAAATATATGTTAACATTCTAGAAATATAATTTTCTATCTTTTTTGAATATCATCACCGCAAATGGGACATTATATTGTATTATTATTTTATTCTTCCAATTAAGCTAAATCTACTGCTTAATTTCTTTTTTATTGCACTTCTAATTAAGAATTAAAGGATTTAATTTCTAATTTTTCCAAATCTTCTTCTCTCAAATTAGTGACTTAAACTTAAGGATTATCATTAAAGAATCTTCCATCTCTACAATTCCTTAATTATAAATAATATTGCCCCTCGATAATATGTAAATTTTTACTAATATATGAAGATTATAGATGAAGGCTATGATGATGCTTGCAACTGTTACACCAGCAATTAAGTATGAAATTTGTTAATAGTCAATAACCAATTAGATACCATCTATAATGACTTGTAGAAATTAAATTAAAACAAATAGATTTATTACAAAATAAATCTTAGTAATCTCAAAAACATGAAACATTAACTAATTAATGAGAAACTTTATAAAAGGTTTAATTTCCTTTTGTAAATTATCAAATTTGATAGAGTAATAAAAGCCTAAAATTTAAAATAAGATAATTTACACACAAAAATGATCAGTGTCTAAAAATAAAATAGGTATTCATATGATTAAAATAATCTTTTGTCACAAGTGGGGAGCTAATGCACATCATTTCTTCTGATAATATTTCTTGAATAGAATGAATAAACATGATTGCAAACAAAAAATGCTGATGCATAATATAATAATTGGGTTGCTGTGTATTTTTATAAATTTGTATCAAAAGTTCCATATAGAGCAATGATGAAACTAAAAATCTAGTTGGATTACTTAAAATAACACTACCTCATTAAATAATATAATAGGGTAAGAAACTTTGTAATGATTTTGCCATATATTGATTAGTAAGTTTCTTAAATTATCTCCAGTTCCTAAATAAGCATGCCAAATTAAAGTAACCCAAATATAAATAACTCCTAAATGATACAATATTAAATAAGTCAATGGTATTTTTAAAGCATAGGCTGTCTAAAATTTATACAAAATATTACTTATGATTTGTCCGATTAGATTTGATCATATAGATAATAAGAGCTTATTGAGATTGGGCAACTTATAAATATAATTGCTATGGTTGTGTGAAATATGAGTTTGAGAAAAACCATTAATATTGGTTTATAAATATTTGTAAAAAAATTAATATAATCGAAACATTATTATAAGTTATAATAAGTAATTTTATTAATAATAATATAATTTCTAATTTATTTTAAGACATAATATGCAGGCATATTAAAACACTAAATCTAAATAAAAAAAATAAAATGAATAATCATCAATTTAGTATTATAAATTTCTATATTAGAAAAGTTAAACCTATTAATGAGTTTTCATATTAATTTATAATTGGCAACTGATTGCTCTTTAAATATAAAAATTATTTATGCACATAATTTAAATATCTTTATACATTGAATTATTCTTATTTTGTAAAATTCATAAAATTTCAAAATGTTAATTAAAGAGTTAAAGGTTTGTAGATACAAATTAATAATAGAATTTAAATAGACAATGAGTTAAAGATTTTACAAAAATAAATACTGTTATTTGGAAATAGATTAATGAAGAATTTTACTATGTCTTTTAATCAAGAAAATTAATTATAAAATATACATTATCAACTTTCTTGCTTTAGCTTCATTAATTTTTAAAACTTATACTTTTTTCTTAAAATTTATAAAGATTCAAAATTTTATAAATTATATTGAGGCATATATTTATTTTAAAAACTATATAATTGTTCCGATCATAACTGAGAGAGAATTCTATTAGAGATTATAAAAATAATATAAAATATTAGTAAAATAAAAATATTATAAAATAAATGAAATTTTAATTTAAAGTTCAAAATTCATTTGAATAAAGAAGAAAATAATCTTTTTATTAATTGAAAAATATGATTAGTGGGTGCCTATAATTGCCGAATAATAAATGGATAATGGAATATAGAAAAAAGGAAATCCAAATAATCTTTAGAGAATTTAAAAAATGATGGTTCTGGGATCAATGTAAATTTAAAATCTATTCAATAAATTTAAAACATAATTTTAACCATATATATCTGAAAAGCATGGACTATTTATATTTTTTGGTGGAAATAAACTATTATCAAATCAAATGTCAAATACTATCATGGAGCTTTATTAAAAATATAAGGATGATGATGGATGGCTTTACTTATAAATAAATATATAAGAAAAATCAGGTTGAAATATTTATGATATTTATTTAATTTATATTATTTTGGCCTTTACAAATTTATTTTTTATATTAAAACAAAAGAAAGTTAAATGTTAATGAATATTTATAAAACAATATAACTTTCATTAAGTTTCTCCTTGTTATTATTATGGGTGAGCAATATATTCAAAGTCTTTTTTATTTTATAATCCAAGGCAATTTGTTATCCATTTTGTTAATTCTTCTAATAATTTTGGATATTTATTTTAATCTTTAATCCATATTGAGATTAGTATAAAATTCTTTTTAGAGTGAGCAATCTTAATAATAAATATTAATTTTTACAATTCCACATACTCCTTGTAAATGTGGATTATCATCACTTAAATAGTGCAATATTAATTCTTCCCATACTCTATTTTCAAATCCTCTCTTTACTCTAAGTATTAATCTACCACCATTCATGTTTTATGGATCTTCCCATACAGGTTAAATTTACTCTTGGAATAAGAAAAATTATGCTCCTAAAGGTAACTTCTCAGGTTTAACCATATAAGAATAGTATGACCAAAATTCTCTAGCTGTTCCAAATGAACCTTTGATATGTTTATATTTTTACCTATTTATTTCAGTTAATCACTAAAATTATCAATATTCTAGTCTTTGCTGACACTTAACCAAAAAGTAAACCTTGATCTTAATTAAGAATCCTAGTTCATACACGTAATTATGTAAAAATAAAATAAGTTTTATTTAATAAAATATATAAATATATTTAATATTCTTTAATATGAAGAAAGAATTATATAAGAAAAGTGAAACATAATTGTTTATTTACTTTTATGAAATAAAAATATTAAATTCAATCTGAAATAAAAGCTTTTTATCTATCTAAACCTTTTTAAGGAACTTCACTATATATATATAAAATTAAATATACTCTTCTTCTTTGACAAATGGTTTTTTATCAGAATTTTATTATTAAACTGTTTCCTTTTCTTATTTTAATCTATCCACATTTAATCTATGGACATTTCCAGGTGTATATGGACTTGATCTTCTTTAAGAGTATCTTCTCTCAGGAGTTGTATCATTTTTAATTAACATACCTGAAGTATATGGTTTTTAAGGAGAATATCTTCGTATTCTTTTATTGGAATATTCATCTAATTTGTTTCTATGTTTTATTATAAAAATTACCTAATATTTTACACTCTTTTTTGTATATTTTAAGATTCTATAGATTCAGTAGGTCTTAAATCAATCCTATGTTAAACTGTCTTCAAACTCTTTTTACAATTAAAACCTTATAAACCTTTCTATTGAACTTCATATGGATTTTTTTAATGATTATCATAATGAAATATTTCTCCTATGTAATTTTACAAATCTCCTTTTAATCTTTTTGTTTTTTATGATCTTCTAATTTGATCATTCTCATCAAAATTTGAAGGTTATTGGAAATTCTTAGGACTTCTGAATTATTCTTTAGGACGTGTAAGTTTAGGAGATAATATTTTAATATTAGTTGAATCATAAATGAATGTTTTTGATTATTAATTTGTTGAATAATTACCTCGTTTATGAATTATACTATGTTATGAATCTAAATAACTTTTTTTAGGCAATGTCACTTTTCCAATAACAATAATTTAACTTTCAACTAATGGCTATTCTAATTTTTATTTCTATGCACTATCTGATTAATCTGATTATTATGGTATTTCTGCCAATTTGGTTTGCATTTTACTAATAGAAAGTTCATTAAATTAAATTTAACTTTTTTTTGCCAAAAATTAAGAAAATATATCACTTTCATTTGGAACTACTTCATCTTTTTGTTTTTAATCAGTACTATTTTAAACCATTTCACCTAACTTTTTATATAAATCTTCAAGATTTTCACATCCTTAAATTTAAGATACTATTAACTTTTTTTTTTAAGGATCTCCTTTAAACATTTTAGCATCTTTATCTTCCAAAATTGTAAGTACTTCTAACTTTTCATCTATCATCTATAGTTTATGTTAATTGGCTTTATAATTAAATTCCCATTATTCCCAAATCTTTGTAAAAGTTTCCTCATTTAAATGGGAATCTTTAAATATTTCATTTCTAAAATGATAAAGAAACTTACAGATTTAGACCTTTAGCATAGTCAGCAAAATCTTAAATCTACAATTCTTAAGCATTCTCTTTCACCAAACCTTTAAATGCTTCTGATGGATTCTTGAACTTTTATTAAAGATTTTTCTTTAGAATAATCCAATTCTCAAGAATTGCTTATTAACTCTATAAGACTTGCTTCTATTTGGTTAATTCTTCGATTTCGGACATGATATTATTAATTAATTAAAATAAATTTTATTCAATATTACTTTAAACTATTAATGAGTGCATCATTTTATTTTTTTTCTTCTTATATTTTATAATAAGCTTCTTGTAATTATTTTCTTATATATTCTTTTTAATATTTCCATTCTTATAATGTATTTTCACTTTGTTTTTACATATTATTAATGAATGTACAATCATTAGTATTATGTTTTTATTATTTTCTAGCTGAATAATAATTTTCATTCTTTTTATCACATTCAATATCATTTCTATTCTCTTTAATCTATATTTAATAATCTGAAATCTAAGAGTTTAATTTTAATATTTCTATTTTATATTCATTTAATTCTTATAAATGTTCTTTTTCTTATTATTGATATAAATTTGAAAATTTTTCAATATTAATATTAGAATCTATAACTCTTTATTCAAATTTAGATATTATGGATCTTAATTTATTTAATTCTTATTTATTATGATTATCTATTGATTTTAATTATTAATTATGATCTTATTGTAACTATTCTAATTATAATTTTAGATCAGAAATAAGATTATCTGAGACAGAATTTCTTTTCTTTATTTATTCATTTTCAAGTTTTAATTTTTCAATAAATTTATCTTTTTATCTATTATCCTCTATTTGAAATTCTTAATAACTCTGTAATTCTGTTTATAATCTTCTAATCTCAAGTTCTTATTTTGATTAAATTTGAATATGTAAATTCGATAGATTTTTAATAATATGAAATTCATGCTATATTCTTTATACTGTACTTTCCCAAATTTATGTAATATAATTTTAAAGTTCATTTGTATTGATATTTTTACTTATATATTCTGAGACTGCATTATTAGCTATATCAACAATACCCCAAAAATCCTCTTTATCATAATGATGAATTTCATCTATAAAATTGTTTTTTATTGTTTCTAATTAAATCAATTATATATCTTAATATCTTCTTTATGAATCATTAAATAATCTTTCTAAATCTTTTTTTACACTCTTCCATCTCTTTATAAAAATCTCTTTCTCACTATTACCTTCTAAATAATTTTTTATTTTTTTTAATAACTAAAAATTAATTAATTTCATTTTACAATTTAATTTAATTCAATTAGATCTCCTAAATCTTATTCTTAAAAAAACTCTTCAATTGCTTATTTATAATACTCTATTTAAGTATTAATATGATATTCAAATTCTTATTCTTGAATCATTTGCCATTATGTTGCAATTTCAGGTAAAGTACCTTAATTTATTGCATCTACAAAATATCTAAAATTAACTTTTATATTATTACTTAGACATTTCAATAAAAGTAAAAGGAGTTATTGCTTTACCCTTATATTATTTGAACTAAACTTTAAATGATAATTTCTTTCTCAACGCAAGTACCTATTCTTAAAATTCTACTCTTAATTCTTCAAATTTTACACTACCTAATTATTATAATGCTTTTTCATCTTCTGTAGGTCTTACAAGAGTAATGCAATCCCTTTCAGAAAAGAATTAAGAAATATGTCTCCTAATTTTATTTTTATTCTCTATTGTTTCACTTATTCCTTTTAAAGGTTTAAGAGCAGCTTCTAAATAATCCTTTGGTAATATCTTATTCCCATATTCATCTTCTAATCTAAGTGTAAAATCTCTCAAAATCCATAAAAAAGAAGGAAATGTTTCAAATAAATCCTTCTATGTATTTTAATCTGCCTTCTATAACATTTTTGTTAAATTAACCTATATAATATAAGTTAAACTTACAATTAAACCCAAATTCTACAATGCCATATCATCTATAGTTCCAACACTATTATAAATAAAATAGCTGCTCATTAACATTGCCAAAAGGAATACTTTAACATCATGATTCATATCTTCTTCAACTGACCCAATACCTTCAGTATCAATTAAAATTGCTGGAATAGGTTCTTTACTTCTACTTGACTCAAAATAAATTAACTCTGACCACATCCATAAACCCTTTAATAATATATTAAAATATTTAGTACTTTAGTACATGCATTGATAGTAGAACCTACTTCAAAACCTCTACTTTATTAAAGCAATAATTAATTAATTAGATAGCTCTTTCCTGTTCTGTATTTACCAACAACAACAATCACTGCAAAATTCTTGCATTTATCATTAAAAGATTTAATTATCTATATTGCCTCCTAACAAAGGACTAATTCTATTAATTTCCTTTAGTTTAATACTTTTTGTTTAAGGCTCGATTGCAATCAATTAAATAGCTCTTGGACTTTGTTGCATAATAAATTAATTTAACGATAAAGTTTTATAATAAATGTAATTTATGCTATTTTTTATAAAACAAAAATAAATAAAATATTTTGAACATTTAGAAAAATATTATAAAAATCTTAAGAAACTAATATAAGATAACTCTCATTGCAAGAAATTTATTTAAATATTAGATTTATTTAATTAAAAAATAAATTTCTAATTATATGCTGAAAATTAATAACTGCTTACTTCATTTAACTAAGTAAATACCAAAAGTAATATAAACAAAGAACCTAATTTAATAATAATTCAAAATTATCATTATAAAATAAGTTCATTAAAAGGAAAGCTTATAATGTTATAATTGAATATAGTAGATATGTAAATAGGAAAATTTTAATTTTTGATTAAAGTTCAGTATTTCTTAATCTTTTAAATAATCTAAGGTTTATATTATTATATAAATAATATATCCCATTTAATTTCAGTAAAGCAAATGTTACTTTTCACCATAGAAACCCTTTTGAGCTTTCATGTAAAAAAAGCTTTTATTATTTATTCTTAAAATTTTAGATTCTACAGTTAATATTTGATAATAAATATAATTCTATCTATTAAACTATTTAAATCTTGAGAATGAATGGAATGTAATATAATTAGATTAATTTGATATAAAAATAACATATTATAATTTATTAAAGAAAACCATTTCTAATTATTTAATCTTACTTATAAATTTATCATTAAATTATACATTATTTATGAACTTATTAAGAAATATCATATATATATAATCAATTTCTTAGAAAAAGATCTCAATTATGTAAATTAAAAACTCTAATCATTGATAATATAATTTAAGCTTTAGATAGGTTTTGTAATAATAGTTTAGCAAAATTTAAATATAGTTTGATTAAGTAATAAATAGAGATTGAATAAATTTATTCATATATTTGTTTAATCTTTACATATTATTATATTTAATTAAATATGAACGTTTAATCAACTCACTAATCTACTTTACAAGATTTCTAAGTCATTCAAGAATTGGGATCTGGTTCATTTAGCAATGTTTATAGAGTATATAGAGTTTGTATTATTTTTAGGTCAAAAGGATTGCAGATGGATAAGAATATGCTTTAAAAAAAGTTAAAATAGCTAACTTAAAACCTAAGGAAAAGTAGAATGCTCTAAATGAAGTTAGATTTTTATATTCGATAAATCACAAACATATTGTTGCATATAAAGTAAGTTCTTTTTTGGAATTTTAGGAAGCCTTTATTGATGAACCCTCATAATGTCTTTGTATAGTTATGGAACTACTATCAGGAGGAGATGTCTATAAAAAGATTTCTTAAGCCAGAGGTTCCACTCCCTTTACAGAAATGGACATCTGGAGAGCATTGATTCATATTACTTTAGGGTATTTAGAATTTATATAACTCATAGATTAAAGGCACTTCATGATTAAAAGGTAGTACATAGAGATCTTAAGTCTGCTAACGTTTTTTTATCAAGTGATGGAACTTTCAAACTTGGAGATTTAAATGTTTCTAAAGTAGCTAAAGCAGGCTTTGTATATACATAAACTGGTACTCCATATTATGCTAGTCCAGAAGTATGGAGAGATTAACCTTATGATATGAAAAGCGACATTTGGTAATTTTATAGTTTTTATTTTTTAAGGTCACTTGGATGTGTAATATATGAAATGTGTTGTTTATAGACTCCATTCAGAGCAAAAGATATGGATTTACTATTTCAAAAGGTTTAAAGAGGAACATATGATTAAATACAAAGCCACTTTTCTAAAGATTTATCTCAAATCATCTCGAGTTTATTACAAATCTAACCTCATTAAAGACCTACTTGTGATTAAATACTTGCAAACCCAATTGTTTAAAAATATATGAAAAATTTAGAAACCAATATTGAATCTAAGCCAATTAATAAGACTCTTATGGAAACAATTCAATTTCCAAATAACTTTAAATAATTGAAAAACAAATTACCAAAAGTATTTTTATAATAAAATTATTAAGTCAAATTATGATGAAGTTAATCCAAATGTTAGTGCTGATAGAGTCTAAGATAATAAATCTACTGATAAATCAACTAGTCCATTTCGATATCCTTAATAACAATAATATATTCCTATTTCTGAATCTAGAGTCAGTCAAAGTTAAGTTAATATTATATAAGCACAATAATCATCTCCTTAGTAAATTAAGAATAATTCTATTTTGAATAAAAATCAAAGTAATGTTCAACAACCATAACCATAAATTATATAATAGACATAAAATCATAAAACTGAGAAGCCTCAATCTGCATAAATAAACTCAAGATAAAATCCATATGAGAGAGCTCATGAACTGAAAGAACAAAAAGAAAGAGAATTCAAATAATAAAGAGAAAAAGACTAATTATTAAGAGAAAAAAGAGAGAGAGATGCAAGAGATGCTAAATTAGCTAAAGAAGCAAAAGAGGCTAAAGAGAAATAATTATAAGAAGCCAAACTTAGAGAGAGTAGAGAATAATAAAGATTATTAATAGAGAAACAATAAAGAGAATAACAAGAATAATAATAATTTAGAAGGATTTCTCCAATCTCAGCTTAACCTCGAGAATACTAATATGCTAATTATATTAATTAACAATAACCTAGAAGCTAACATTCCTATTCTCCTAATATTAGATAAATAGACTAATAAAATATTTAATAGGGTTATAAGTATTATATTAAATTCTATTTAGTGGTTAAAGAGTTAATTATAATAATTAAGTATAATAAAGACCAATAAATAGCTAATCTATCAATGTCAGTCAAAATTATCCTAATTAATATAACAGACCATATAATTAAGAAACATCTTAACATAGAATTTCGTAAACTCCATAATCTGCTGCTCCAAGACCATAATATAGTCCTTATCAAAAACCTATTACAGAAAGATACCCTGCTCATCCACAATCTGCTTTGCCATCATCAAATATTAGGGAATCTTAAAAAACTGAAAGACCATAAGTTTTTCCGTCTTAAGCTAAAGTTATCAAATAAAGATAATCTGATATCAATTAAAAAAAAGAATTTTCATCTCCTAATTAATAATAGGCAATTAGACCTGCTGGAAAACCTTCAAGGCAATAATCCAATAATATTTTTTCATAAAATGACAGAATAATTAAATCTGATTCTAGACCTTAGAATAATTTTATTACTGGCAATTATAATCATTTTTATCCAATTGATAATTACTAAAGACATGCTTCAGATCAAAATTTAATAAAATATTAGTAAAAATTAAATATATTTTAGACTTCGATAATAAGATAAATAATTATTATTACGTCCATAGATCAATAATAGAAAATATTGAGTTTGAACTATATTACTCAAGTTAAAAGTATTATTATTTTTACATTTATTATAATATTATTCTTAAATGATTATATTCTTACTAAATTCTCCTAGTTTTTGACTATCAATCATATCTTAATTCTATTAATATAATTATAAAAGCAAATTATTTATACCATTAAACCTTATCAAAATCTTTGTTTAAACTTATATATGAAATATCAATTACTACTTAATTATATTTAAAATAATTGATTTAAAGTAATCTGCTAAGATTAAAAATAATTTAATACTTTTTATATTATCTTATAAAGACACATTATGATTATATCAATATCAAGAGACTTTATTTCTTTTCAGTTTAATCAATTAAAGAGATATCAAGAATATTAATAAGAACATTAAGTAAGTTTTACTTTTAGTTGATTTTATTAGATTAAATGATCCAACAAAAATAATAATAATAATATAAAGATTTATAAAATTTTAAATTTTGACTCAAACTTCTGTAATTTAATTACTGAATAAAAATGGAGAAGACTTCAATTTAATAAGCTTACCCATTCTTTATTGTAATTAACATTCATTCATTTTTTAGATAAATTCAATATCATGTAATTAACCCTTTTTACTCTCTATTGTCTCTTGAATTATCTCATTTTTTCCCTATTAACTTTTTTATCCATTTAATATTATATTTGCAGCTCTAAGTTTTTAAATACAAGTTTAAAACTTAGTTTATTTTAAGAAGTTTATTTATTTTTTCAAATCAAAATGTTCTAAATATGGTCCTAGTATAAGTTACTTTTTCTTGGTTATAGATATTTGTTAAGATGCTATGGAGTCAATAGCCCTTGTTAAACTGCTTTTTTTTCCATCTAATAACTCTAATAGATGCGATTAACAAACTTTCTTTAATCACCTTTCTTCAAACAAGGTAATGTATTATCAAAATTTGATGTATGTTCAGATGCAGTATATATATTTCTACCAGCTTAATGTATGTCTTAGATTAAAGTACTCAATTTAATAGATTGACAAGTCTTAAAGGGTTCAAAAAATTGGAAATTTTTATTTCGCATTTATATTATAATAATAATATTTTCTATCTTGAAGTTTTTAAAATTAACTTTAGATTTTTCATATAAAGTTATCATAATTTTATAGCTACTGAATTCGATCAATATATAAGCACAACTAAGGTTTTGACTAATATATTAGATACTCTTTTAAAATTCTTTTGAAGATCTTATGAAAAGAAATTTTATAAATAAATAATTTTGATATATTTTTTATTAAAATTCTTAAAAAGAAGTCTTAAATGGGAATATATCTAATACCAGATTTATAATTCAATAATATAAGTAATTTATTTATATGAGGATCTTAATTAATAGTTCTATATTTTAATAAATATTTGATTAATACTTTTTCATTCTTGAATAATTTTAGATATTAAATTTATTACAAATTTTGATTTAAAAATTAGTTAGGTTTCATTCTATTTGATATTCAAAAAGCATACTCTAAAGTCCTTCTACGTTACTGAGAAAAAAGAGAATATTTGAGAATAAATAATCTGCAAAGAGTATTTAAGAAATTGAAGTTAATATTTGAGAGAGGGAATTTAAAATGAATTTTTGATTATATATATTATTATATAGATAATATTTAACAATACAATCAAGAATCCAAAAATGATTTCTAATGCACATATTTTATAAATGATTAAGTTAATTATGTTTAGTCAGTGTAGATATAGAAGGATAATTTATTTTAATATACATTATGTGTTTAAATTAAATCCATCATAGAAGGAAATACATTCATGAATTCTTTTTATGCTGAATTGTTTTCATAATATGTATTTTAAGATTACTAGACTGAATTATAAGGACCTATTTTTTTAAGTAAAAAATTAGTTATTGGATGAGTTAATAGAAATTCTTAATTGTTATTAAATTAAAAATCTTCAAAAGTCTAAGGATTTAATATTATTTAAGTTTGCGGTTGAAGATCTATATATCTTTCAGTAAAAAAAGAAAACTCAAATTTGATTAACTTCTAAAAATCTGTTTTTGTGGGACTCTCTTCTGATTCCATAACCGCCTTTTTAATAAAATCAAATTCTTAAATACAACTTTTTTCTAATGGAATATTTTCTTATTTCAATGGATTTAAATTCAATTCTGTTGTAACAGTTAATGTTATATTTGTATTGATATCTGCTTAAGCTAAACATTATTCAAATATATTCATAACTATTTAAGAAAGAAATTTAGAATTGATTTTAACATTAAAATCCTCTAAACTCAATTAAATAACAAATCTTTTTTTTAATGCATTTGACATTGATGAAAAATAAGGTTCTAAATTGCTTATAAAATTCTTTAAATTAACAATTTTATAACTTACTGATTCATTGTTTATTTTACAAGCATTTACAAAATAGTAATAATTTTAAAATTAATTCATAATTTATAAATTTAAGCATTTAATAGATTATACTTTTTCATTACCTACTAAATTAAGACTTAAGATAGCATTTGAAAGATTAGATAATGATGTCAATATTTGATTTGATACAGAAATGATAATCTTATTTAGAAATTTGATTTATTCTTCATTTTTTGACATCATTTATTATGGTTTCTCTTCTTTTAAAATAAATAATAAATAATTTTTTCCATAAGTCAATTATCTTATATCTATACTTAGAATTTTATTGTTCTATTTTTAATCATCAAAATAAACACCATCTAAATTCTCAATAATCTTAGGATCATCTTATTTTATAGATAAATTTTGTTTAATCTTATAAAAAGAATACTCTTCCAACGTTTATCTTTTCATCTATACTTTCTTTATTGACATATCTCCTGATTTATGCATTGGAATAGAAGATAAATCTACAAATGTAGGGATTTAATTCTTATGTACAACATATGTATTCCTTAAAACTTCAATCATAGATTTTGTATCTTCAATATTTAATTAATACTTGGCCTCTTGATTTATGAATTCTAATTAAAATGAATTGTTATGTTCATTTAAACTTATTGCAAAGAAAGAATGAGGTACATAGTCTTCAATTAATTCTCTATAATAAAACTACAAATGATTACTTTAATTTAGCATTTAAATGTATATAAGAAAATGCTAATCTAAACATAAATTCATTATAATGGGAATACATAATAACCAAAAATTATGAAGTAAACACTAGGATGATATATGAATAATCTTAAGTAGTAAGAGCATCTAATATATATAGCTAAACTGTGGGAACAATTATAAATGCTAATATTCTTAAGCGAAAATTGCTAAAGAGATATTAGATAACTGAAATTGATCCACTATAAAAACCATATAAATAAAGAGCCCTAAAAATCAAAGCTAAAAATTACTTTTATTTAGTCTCTGTGGCTACATATACACTGATTATGATAGACATTAAGTACATAAAAAAGTAATAATATCTTATCTTTTTGTCAAATTTTTTAGTAATTATAAGGACACCTAAGATAAAAGCACCAGAAAGTGCCAAAGAGATTATCAAAAAAATATGTTATCCATCAATCAAATATATTGTAAAAAAGTAGAAGCTTAAAAGCATAATGACTATTTCTATGATGCGAAAATAATGTAATCTGTATTTACTCATCTCAATTTCATATAAATCTTCATAGTCTTAATTTGCAAATCTCAAGGTCCATCGATTAAATAGTAATTTATTCATAATTATAACAACTAATTGAAAATTTAACCTTAAATATGCTCAAAACTATCAGACACTACTGTATTCTTAATAAAAAATACTTAAAACTTCTCATAATTTCTTATCTCTTTACAATACTTAATTTTATAATAATAGCTCATTTAAGAACAATAAAATCTTTCAAATATTATTGAAATGTAGAGTAATATAATAAATTCTATATTTTACAAAAGAATTATCATCTACAAATAATGTTGATATGATTCACAAATTATTTGATAATATAGATAATTTAAATTTGAAAAAATAAATTAATTAAATTTTATTTAAAATATCAAGTTATTTAGCAATGTATTTTATCAATTGATTTCCTTAATAATTTGAGAATTATTTATAGCATAGTAATTAAAATGAATTATTAATTATCTAAATTATGATTAGTTCTACATTATAATATATGTTGAAAGCAATATTTAATATATTAAATAATTTATGATTTTAATTAAGTAGATGGAAAAGTAAGTATATTTTAAGTAATTTAAGATAATTTTATAACAACTTAATTACATATTAGAAATGATTATGATTATAAATGATTGAATAAAAGAAGAGATAATTATATTATAATATATTATAATTTAATGAGTGATATATTGATTGATGATCGTATTAGAGACTGGGTATTTTTACCAATAATAATTGTGATGTTTATGATTCAAATGTTCAGAGGACTATTAACAAAATATATGGACAATAGAAAAACATCACAAAAAGTAACATCAAAAGCTTAACTTGCTGAAATGATTGATAAGTACATTGAGTAGACAACATAATTAGAAATATAACATAATAATCTTAAAGATTAGCTAGATTACATGGATTATTACCAGATTAATCATTTAAGATGAAGAGAGCTCATTTATGTGATCATGAATCTGGCATATTAACAAAAGCTAGTTAAAAGCCAGCAAAAGATCCAATGTAATCAATGTCTATGATGAATCCAGCTACGATGGCTGATATGCTAAAATAAAATTTAAGTGGAATAGGATTTATGGCAATTCAATATTAATGGGTTTCTTATTTTTTTTCTGGTTTTATAATTGGCAAAGTTCCATTTCCTTTAACTCAGAAATTCAGAACAATGTTATAGAGAGGAGTAGATATTCAAAATTTAGATGTTAGATATATTAGTAGTATCAGTATTTACTTTGTTTTGTTGTTTGGAGGTTTATAAAAGATTTAGTAATTGATGTTTGGAGATGATAATGATGAATTTGTTGATGGTAATAAGTATTTAGAGTATAATTATTAGACACTTAAATGTAAATGTAAATGCAAATGATGGGAATGCCAACTATGCCATCACTTGGATAATAGAATGACCCAGGAAAATTGTTTATAGCTGAAAGAAGTAATAAACATAAGATAATATAGCTCGTTTGGAGGGTGTAAAGCATTCATTTGAATTGAATAAATCATAAGATAAAGCTATGAAATCTTTAAAGAGATTTTTAACATAATGATGTACAATAAATGTTATATATTATTTTGATAAACCATTCGAATATTTGTCCTTTTTAAACTGATCTGGAGTTTCTATAACATTTTAATTATCTCTCATATGAATATCAAACATCCAATAGAATTAATCAAGAAAAAAGTCAATTCAGATGGCATCACTTATAAATTTAGATGGAGTAATAATTCTGTTTCTATTGAACCAATGACTCAATTAACTTAAGAAATGCTTGTTTTAGTAAATGATTATGAATTAAGAAATTTGGGATTTGATCCTCAAGAGCCAAAACCATAAAAACATATTAAATAAGATTCTTAATGTGTAAGATAACCTGAAGAATAAAAGAGAGAAAGGAAATAGAGTGAAAAAAGAGATAAATCATTAGATAAAGTATCTGAAAAACAAAAATAAACAAAAGACACTGATAGTATTTAAACTAATAGTAATTCTGGAAATATTGCTCATAAACCAAGAAAAAGCAAGCCTTGTTAAGTTAAATCAGTTAAACATGATTGTGGAAGAATAGAATTTTTTGTTTGTTTTGATGATTCTACAGATTCAAAATGGGTATCTTTAGAGGAAATGAAAGAGAAGGCTCCTTTGGCAGTTTGTGAATTTTTATTAGGAAAAGTTAAGTATGGAGGAGGAGGAGCTAACAATAAAAAATGATTAAGAAAATATTATTTTATTAATTATATTAATTATGGGATATAGATTATCTAATCCTAAAAGGTTTGGATTAGCCAGAACATCAAAATAGAGATGGCATTTGTGGAGAACTCAAATGACTTAATTAGTGACACATGAACGTATTCATACTACTTGGGCTAAAGCTAGAGCTCTATAATATGTAGCTCATAAAACATTCAAATTAGGATAAGATTCTAGTAAAAATAGAAGTAATGCAATTAATCGATTAATGGGTATAATATCTATATAATTTTTATAAGGTATTTTAACTACTAAATTTGCTATAAAGAAACTTATTAATGAAATTGTACCTAAATTTAAAGATCCTAAAGAATAAGTATTCAAAGTTGTAGAAACTAAAAGAAGAAAAAGTGATTTTGCTAGAATGGGATATATTGAATTTGCAAAGAATGAAATTGCTAAATATGAAGAATCTTAATATAAGTAATTATAGGAGACAGGTAAGATTGTAGATATTAGTAAATACAATAAAACATGGTTGATAGAAGAAAGAGATTTTATATAAGGAAAATTAGACTAAGTTTAATCTAGATTTGATGCTCTATAAGCTGATCCTAACACTTCTAGTGTTGAAATAAAAAGAGCAGATTAGGATATTAAATTTTTCAAACGCAAACTAGAAACTGTCGAAAAGGACCTTTGGATTGAAAATAAGAATCCATTAGATATGAGAAGATATTTCAGAATTTATTGATATACGGAGATGCATTATTCCTATCAACCAATCTAGCAAAATCCATATTTCTTCTTTAAAAATTAGGTCTTTTTTAATTATAATGTACTTTAAATGTAAGTATGTTTATGTTGCCTTTCTATCATCTATATGATATTATGATGTTGGTCTTTATTTATTAAATGCTGCTTTAGAATAATTGACATAACAAATAGTCTTCGGTTTTGGAGGATCACAATTCAAATCAGGCATTAATGCTTAAGTATGCCAAGATTTTCTTTTGGTTTATTTATCAAGTGGAATATGCTTTTTAGTTGGCTCCCATGGAATTACAAAATTAGTGGCTTATTATAGTTAAAAATCTCTTTATTCTTCAAATATTGTCACTCTTTATCTACAATTAATAGAGACAGAAGGTGTTCTTGGTCTAATGCATTTCCAAAATTCATCTTATATTTTTTCAACTTTGTTTCTGAATCTAGAAGTAGCTGAATGTTCTCTCTTGGCAGTTGTATGAAAATGTTAATGAAAGGCTTGCAAATTAACTAATTGCTCTTCATTTTAAATAGATTCTACAGGTCCATCTACTTTTAAAATCTATCCTAACGATTTATCAAGAAGCATTTATCGAATTTTTGATTTTTCGATCATTTAAATAAATATTGTTAATAAATACTCCATTATTAATTCTCTCAATAAAGGAGATAATAAAATTAGATTAACATATAAAAAACTAGAGACATGATATTTATTAATGAATTATTCATTTAATAGTAATATCAAAGAAGTTGATTTTATTTTAATCTAAAATCACCATCATTACTTTATCTTGATTTTTAATTAATTGGATTCTTGGTTTAAGTCTTAAATTATATTAATAAATCATACTTAGATGTAAGATAAGTTATACCATCAATAATCAATTCTTTTTATTGAATGTCATATTAACCATTATCTCTTTTTTATATTCTATATTACATACATTAACCAATTTCAACTGGAATACAAAGAACATAAATTATTTAAGAAAGAGTAAATTCCAACAAAACAACATCAACATCATTACCTTATAAAATATCATCTCTATTTGTATTACATACCTTAACACCATTACTAGATGCAATCAACATTTCATTTATTGATAATGGTATCATTGTTTAACTACAAGGTAATGTATTTGCATTCACCTTTCTTAATTATTTCTCTTTCTCATTTACTTAAATTATAGTAGCTCCTTATTCTCCTCCCACATATACACAAAATAATTCACCAGATTTAATCAAAGCCATTTTATACTTTCTTAATCTACCTTACAATCTTGAATTACCAATTGTTAGAAATAATTCTAATTTTGTTGTCATATTTTTATATCCCAATC
This sequence comes from Paramecium pentaurelia, assembly GCA_905183005.1. NCBI lineage: Eukaryota > Ciliophora > Oligohymenophorea > Peniculida > Parameciidae > Paramecium > Paramecium pentaurelia. Next base: position 400,401 of record CAJJDO010000013.1, on the reverse strand, counting down.
TTCCATCAGAATCTACAAATGCAAATGAATTATTTTGTAAATCTAAACCTGCTAATATAGGTTTATTTGAAAATGTATATTAATCCTATATTTTTGCAGTTTATCCTTAGAATATCCAATAATACACTTAACCATCATCTGCTCCTGTTATAAATGTATTCGGTGATAAAGGTTCTATCCAATTTACTTATTAAGTATGTCCATCAAATGCTAATAATGATTTCTTTTCAGTATCAAATATTCTCATTTTCAAATCATTTTAACCAATCATAACAAATGTTGATTTAGATAATCCAATTACAGCCCCTATTGTAAAATCTAAAGTAAATTTTCTATTTAATTTTATATGAGGCCATTCTTTTTTTGTAAGATCTAAAGCCCTACTGAATTTACAATATATTCCTGATTTACTAATAACAATTGAATCTGAAAGTCCATAATTTTCACGTAAAATTGGTTTAGAATTCATTTGATAATTTTATTAAGAATTATTTGAATTATTTGAATATTATTATACTAATTAAGGAGGTTAAGGCATACGATCTAAATTTGAACACCAACCTAAGAAATAATTTTATAAAGGTTCTTATAATGTTGAATATAATCTTTATTAATCTGATTCAAAAATCTTTGGTGATTCATTTGCAATTAACAATCTCGTAAATAAATCCTATAAAATGTCCAAACTAGTATTATCAATTAATTTTAATTTTCTTAGATATTCTTCTGAATTATCACCTTATTATCCTAATTTACAAGTCAAAGCCATTGGAGTTGATAAAAAGTAATTTGCTGCAGGAAAGAATCTAGTATTGAATTATTTTCTAGTTTATTCAAATAATGATTCATATTCTGAGTAAACTTGGTCTAATTTTCGAAATACGTTTTCTTTAACTTATTATAAATACAATTAGAACTATTCTACAATAAATGTCATATCCTAAGCAACAAGTGTCTTTTAAGTATCAATATTATCTTTAACTTTTTTAAGATGATGTTTATTGTCTTGAATATATTTATAGACTTTAAGATTTTCATCATTATTTAGAAACTATTCTAATTAACTTTTATTCTATTGTGTAGCCTAATATATAGATTAACTGAATTCAGTAATAAATTATTTTATCCCAAGTACATTATTATTATGTTCCATATGCGCATCCTCATTAATACATTATTAACAAAGTAATATTTTCTTTCTTTTACAATTCTTCTCTACACAGCCTTTAATAATTAAACCTTGTTTATGATCTTTGCAACGTAATGTAACCTAAAATGCTGAAGGTTGAAGTAAATCTTCTTGCATCTAAAAAATATAAAAAATATATAAAAATAAATGCAATTTATCTTATCTTAATTGATTAACCAATATGTAATCATAAATAATAATCTATTTTCAAATTTATTACAAACTATCATATTTTTTATATTCTCATTTCATACTAAAAATTATAGATTCACAACTATCATTAAAAATACATTAAATATATCATTACTTAATTAATATTATTGTTTTATACTATAATAAATAATTAGAATATACAATTATTTAATAAAGTAATGACAATTGATTTTTTTTATGATTAGATTAATAGTAATCTATTAGTTCTTTTCCTAATCTTTTGTATTGATATTATTAAGCTAATTTAAGTTGATAATTATTAGAGTTTCACTTTAAATTGGCTTTATAAATTCAAACTAAAATTGTTATCATTAGAACTTTTACTAAGAGAATATATATTAATTTATTAACGGTTATATCTCAACTCAGAAATGAATTACTATATAGAAAGCTAATTATAAAAGATGAGTTAACTTCTAGAATAAAAGCAATCTGAGATCAATAAATTGAAGGCCTAAGTCGAAAAATATTAAAACTATGATTAGTAAATAATACATTTTATTTCAGATAATTAGAAGAATTAAACTAATACATCATGTAGTTAAATTACTAATTTTAATAACAAGAATAGACTCATAAAGATTAGATTTATTTTATGTAAAGGGAATTGGCATTTGCCTAAGATGAAATCAAAAATTTGCAAGTATTCATTTTCATGTTTTTATTAGAGAACAAGGGGTTAAAATGAATAACAATAAATAGCATCATTACTTAAGGAATTATCTGAAATTAAATAAGAAAATAATTAACTAAAAGTAGAATTATCAAAGTAATAATAAAAACCAAGAACGAATTCTATTCAAGAAAACAGTATTAATGATGTTAAAGTATTATTATAGAATTAATATATAGAGACTCTCTCCTCATATGAGAGTACATAATTGTAGCTTTACTAGTCCCTCATAAAATCTTGTAAAAGAAAGAAGAGTTCCTTCACTTCCTGATGTTAACTCAAATCGATTATCTATTAATAAGACTTCTTTTCATAATTTATCATAAAATCAAACATATTCTAAGAAACCTCCACTTCAATAGATACATAATATCAGTCCTAATAAGTAATTATTAATTGTTCGTCAATGATTAAATATATATATATATGGAGACTTTAAAAATTTAATTTATAATTAATGAGTAGTTTTAATACGAAATTGAATTTCTTATAATCAGAAATTAAGCTACTTTCAGAAGAAAACACAGAGCTTAAACAACTTCTATAATTAAATAAACAAATTCTTAAAATTCAAGGAGGATAAAGAAGCACAAACATTGTATTATAATAATTGAATTCAGTCATTACCAAGTGGCCCATAGTTATCAATCGAAGTTTGTAAGTCTGATGCTAATGAATATCATGATACTTAATACCTTATATCAAATTTAATGGATGAAAATAATAAACTATTATCAACTAATGAAGAATTAAGAAAATAGAGAGATTAATTAAGAGCATAAGTAAATTCATTATATCTATATATTATTTTAGAATCTATTATTATAATAAATAGAAATAGAGAACTCTTAAAGAATACTTGATATTCAGACTGAAAAACATTAGAAATTAATTGATTTCTAAAATTAAATTCTAGGAAAAGATAATCAAATCTAAGAATTGAGTGATTAATTGTAGAACATTCTATCTAGAAAACGTCTCAAAACCAAAATTGTATCTATTTATTAAATAAATTAAGTAAATACCTTTACAAAGTGAATACCTAATTTTTTAGAATCAACTTGAAGCAATGAGTAAGGCTCTTAATTATTACTATTAAGAAAATAAACTATTTAGGTAAGAGAACAAAAAATTCTCATTATTATTGGATTTATTAACAACAGATAAGAATACAGAAAATAAATTAAATTCAGAATAGAGTCCAGATATCAATGATTCAAGTTATTTTTTAGATTCACTTCCTCTAAAAGTTAAATAAATTCCTAATCCTAATTAATAAATCACAATACCTAAACTTGATCTTAATAAAGCTCATAAGATCTAATAACTTAATGTTGAGAAATAGCAAGAATCTGAAGAATAACATCTTCCTTTAGAATAATTTATAACTTTAGATAAAAAGATTTATCCATAAACAAAAACTCAAACTCCTTGTTAAGGCTAAGGAGGGCAATTCATTAGTCCTAATAAATTATTAATTTAATTGACTTCTTTGGCAGATTCAAATAAAACATTGACAAAATAACTTAATCAATATAAATAAAAGTTACAGGATGAATTGCTATTAACAAAATCGCTTGAGAGCAAATTAGATGAATTATATCGATATGTTTAAGACTTAGAAAAAACAAATGAAATTTTAATCACTTCATAAGTGAAACTTACAAATACTGTTTAGAAACTAAAGGATTTGATTATAAAAGGGAAGAAAGAATAAACACGAAGTAAACATACATATAATATGTCCCTTTAAAATAACGGAGATTTTTATACAAAATCAAAAGAGAGAAGTAATTCTGTATACTGATTTATTATTAATTTATAAAATAAATATGAATAATATTTTAATCGTCGCATTTCTCAAATAAAAGATATTTCTAACAAATAATAATCAATTATCAAACTTAAGTAAGTTGTTAAAAGCTTAAAAAAATGTATTGAGGCGAAGAACTCAATTATTAAAAGGCAATTTCTTATTAAAAATTTGGATATAAAAATTAAAAACGATAATGAAACTTATCATTTGAGTGATAAATATTATTTACCTTCGTTTATTGTTAAGAAATAAAAGAGTATAATATTTTGGTAAATTTATAGTACTTAAAATTTATAGAAATGGTTACATCAACAAATTGAAATTGATGATATTTTAAAAGATAATTTTGATAATTATGTTTTATTACATCAAAAAATGGTTTATTTGATAAATGCAATTAGAAAAGTGAATGAAATTTTTTAGAACTCTTGTGTTTAAATTAATGGAAATCGTTGATGAAACACATTATTAATATTTATATACAAATAATTTAGTTAATAATTAAAATATATTTGTTAATTAATTTGTAAATTCTATGTACTATTTGGAGACTTGATATTAGAGAAGACATATAACAAAGAATATTAAAATATCATTAACACATAAATTGAATAAATGTAGACTTATAAAATCCTATTATTATGGAATTAGAGGATCTTCATTAATTAATATGTAATTACATTAAATATATAACAATATTTTCTAAAAATGTAATTTAATTTAATGTTACATATTAGCAAAATTTATCACAATTATTTTGAAATTCCTTTAATTTTTTTGGTAAATAAACAATATATACCTAAAAAAGGAATATAGACTTCTTAAATTTGAATCAAACATTTATTCATTATGAATTTTAAACCTAAGATTAAATGGAGAAGGAAATTTGCATTAAATCATTATATAATTTAGAAGAAGATCAAGAATGATAAAAATTAATATTTTCTTAAAGAAACTAATAAAAATGGGTTAGAGGATGTGAGAGAAGTTCTTAATTAATGTAAAAGATAATAACTAATTGAAATTTAATAGTTGTCTCATAAAATTAATAAAAATATCTTTATTATTAATAATAATAATTAATTATTTAAGAATGGCTTCCTTTAGACCATAGTCTTCATAAGCTATATCAGTCAGATCACCCAGCAGAAGTATGAGATTATCATTATAAGTTAGTTATTCCAATGGCATCCAACATGGGTCACTCTTATGTAATTCCAGCTGCACAAAATTTACCAACCACAGTAATAGTCAAAGAGAAAAACCCAGTTTCATATGATAGAGAAAAAGAACATGATGATGAATATAAGGATGAATTAGAGTTATGGAAGAAAAAATATTTTACATTAGAAGCTTAATTAGCTAAATATGATATTGAAAATGAAATTGTACTCAATTAATCTGACTATTTAAGAAAGATGAATTATAATCAAGGATTTTGGGTTCTTAAGAAGATGTCAAAAAGTTTTAAGTTGATATGTCGAAAATTCAGATGGATATGGATAAACAAAGAGGAGAAATGAATGATTTAATAATTGAAAATCAAAAACTACTGAATTAATAAGTAGAAGTAGAAAGATTGAAAAAATTAGTTGGTGAAAGAGAGGATACTATAGGCTAAGTATCAATTATTTTTAATCATTAGTTATCATAAAAATGTAGAGAATATTAAGAATAATTATAAGAATTGGAAGCATTTTAATAAGCATTATAAGATATGCATAATCAAAATGAAGGTAAAGAAAAGATGATTGAATAATGGAAATTAAAATATATGGAAAATGATTAAAAGAAATAAAAGGAAATTGATGAATTAAAATTAAAATTAGCTGAATATAATCCAACAGAAATATAATGTTTAAAAACATAATTTGATAGAGAAAGATAAGAATGGTAGAATAATTAAAAGAAACTTTAATAAGATTTGGCTGATGCTCTTAAATAATTAGATTAATGGAAAATTAAATATAATGTAATTATTTATTTAAAAAATAGAATCTTGATTTGTAACATTAATAACTCTCATCTGCATAAAAAGAATCTGTTGCAAGAATAGATACATTAAATCAAGAATAAAATAAATTGACTGTTTAAATTCATACTTTAAATGATGATAAATAAAAATTATAAATAGAGTTGGAAGCTACCAAAGGATAATTAAAATTACATTAAGGATTGATTGGAGAATTAGATAGATTAAAGAGGTTATTAACTGATAGAAGTGCAGAACTTTAATAACTATAACAATAATCATAATAAAAAGATATTGATCTTAATAATGCAGATTTAACAATTTCAGAATAAAATTAAAAAATTAAATCATTATCTTTATTATAATAAGAAAATTAAAGATTATCATAGGAATTAGATTAATAACATAGATTAAATGAATAATTACATTAAGAAAATGCAGATTTATTGAAAAATTTAGATAGATTTAAATTATTGGAAGAAGAAAAGATGTAATTAGAAAATAAAGTAAGTATGTTAGCAGCAGAAATAGAAAGATTAAAAGTTTAATTGAAATAAAAAAATGATAAGATTTTATAAGAGTAAGAAGAATTGAAAAGATTATAAGAATAATTGAATGAAATTGATGAATTATAAAAGTAAATTGAAGATTTAATACGTTAATTAGAATAAGCAAATAATACAATTGATGAATTAGAGAAGAAATTATAATCTATTTCAGAACTTGAATAAAAACTCTAAGATGCTAATAATAAAATATATGATTTAGAGAATAAGGTAGCAATGTTAAGTGCTGAATCATAAAGATTGAGATATTTAAATGATTAAAAGACTGAATAATTAAAATAAGCTGAATAATAATTATCAGATCTCAATTTACTTAAAGAATAATTAAACTAATTATAGAATAAATATGATGCACAATAATAAATGAATTAGAACTATTAAGCTGAATTAGAAAAACTAAGAGGATAATCAACATAAGCAGATACTAATATTGCAGAATTAAGAAGATAATTAGATGAATAAAAAGCTTAAAATATAGTTCATAAATAAGCTAATTCTGAATAAGTTATTGCAGATTTATAATAATAATTAAGTTCATTGTAATAAAGCTATAAGAAAGTATCAGAATCTAATTTAGCAAATGAAGAAGATCCAACATAAGATTTATAAAATAGATTAACTTTATTAAAACAAGAAAATTAAAGATTAAATTAAACTATTGTATAGAAAAATTAAGAAGTTTTAAATCATTAATAATAGAATTAATAATTAAAATAAGATCTTTTATCATCAGATACTTTGAAAGTGTAAATTCAACAATTACATGAATAGAATTCACTATTGCAAGAACAAATATAAAATGAAAAATAAGGTAGATAGGGTTTGGAGTAGAGAATTTAATAATCAGAATAAGAAAAATATGATCTTTAAAGTAAATGTGCCATGCTTTCAACACACATTGAAGGCATGAAATATAAACTTGAAAAAATGGAAAATGTTGATGAATTAAAAAAGATTATTTAAGATCAATAAGCATAATTAGCTGAAATGGATGTCTTAAAATTAGAAATAGAAAGCTTAAATGAAAGAATAGCTGAATTAGAAAAAGAATTAAAATTATGGAAATAGAAATATGAATCATTAGATTAATAATATTAATAATTACTTCATATTAAAGAATAAATGGAAAATAAATTAGCTATGCTTTCATCAGAAATTGAAAGATTAAAAGTACTCAATTAAAAAAAGTAAGGAGAAATTGATCAATAAAATTAAGAATTAATGAAAATGGATTAAGAATTAAATGATTTACATAATTAATTAGAAGATATTAATGAATTAAAAACATAATTGAATTCTCTTGAAAATCAACTTTAATAATAAATTGATGAAAATTAAAACAAATCTACTGAAATTACTCAACTCAAATAATAAGTTACTGAAATAGAAGGGTTACTTGTTAATTAAGAAGATCTATAAAACTAAATTAAAAAATTAGAAAAGGAATCATAATCAAAAGATGAAATCATAGAATAGTTCAAATAAAAAATTACTTAATTAGAAAGTAAGATTGCAGAACTTGAAGATATCAAAGTATATCTATTATTTAATTATATAGTATAAATATGAAGATAAAATGGCTTTATTAAGCAGTGAAGTTAAAAGATATGAATTTAAAGCTAAAAAATTAGAAGATAAATCTAACGAACTATAAATATAAGTTGATCAATTAACTCATGATTTAAATGAAGCAGATTCTAAAATCATTGAATTAGAAAAGGTATATTTCTATATTTGAATAATTTTAGGATTTAGGGTAATGGAAGTTTGAATATTCTAAATTAAACAGTCTTCAATATAAAATAGATGAATACAGTTTCTTATTAGTGGTTTCATTTGCTGAAATTGAAGCTTTAAGATCATAAAACTCTTCATTAAATGAACAATTAGATAATCATTAAAAAACAAAAGTGGCCCTAGCCTTAGCATAATGAGAATTATAATAATAGATAAATAATTTATATAGATATTAATCAATAATTTGTCTAATAGAAAATAAAATAGAGTAATTTAAGATATTAATTTAAATTAAGATAATATTTTTTATTTTTAAATTATTAAAATTTTATCATTCTGTCTACTAGAACTTATCATAGAACATCTAACAAAAAAATTCAAACATTTATTGTTTTGATGGTTAATTTGATGAATTTATTGGACTATTGCAAAAGGAACTAGGATTCTTATAAGGACTTTAACGATTATTCATTTCATCTTAATAAGAATAAAGTTAATCATTCATATTAGATGGTGGTCTTGAATTTTAATTAAAATTTTAATTATTAGCAAATTATTCATGATAAGGATTATATTTTCTTTGTTTTTTTATGTGAGGTTCTTATTGATTCTAATAATGTTATTTTTACATATAATATCCTTATTAAGGAGATTAATTGTTTCTAAATTTTTTGTCGCTTGGTTTTTAGTTATTAAAGAATTATTACTATTATGAAAACTAATATTATTATTATTAGAAGGATTATTATTATTGTTATTATTAGAATTATTACTACTATTACTGTTATGGGTATTATTGCTATTATTAATATTTTCTAAAATTTCTTTATTTTTAATATGGAGATTATACTTATTCAAGATCATATTATACTGGATTGATAATTTATTTTTATATGTTTTTCTAAAAAGTTTAGTCTTTTTTAGTTAAAAATTCTTATATTCCATACTATTCTAAAGGAAATGCATAACTATTTTATCTTTATTATTGATTTTACTGAACATTAATTTATTCTTAATTATTTTAATTTTAGGTTCTTTAGTGTCTATCATTTTAATTATAGTTTTTTTAATGGGATTTTTAATTTCTTTATGAATCCCATTGATTGTTTTATTCATTTTGATATACCATTGATTTTTCATGACCTTAATTGATTTATTAAGATCTATATCCATATGGTTAACCTTCTTACATTTTTTAGAGGTTTTATTAATTATTATTTTTCAATTTAGACTCTATATTCTCATATTATTGATCTTAAATTTATCTTTCTAATGACTTTAATTTTTAATTTTGTTCTTAAATTAAATTACCATTTTTATAATTTTATTGAGATTATTAATTTATTTATTAATATTTCTTATTATGATATTATTATTATTATTTTTATTCTCTTTCTTTCATTTCTTTTAATTTAGATTGTTATTCAAGATAATTATATTCTTTTTAATATTCAATTTCATCAGATCTCATTCTTTATAATCTTTATTCAGCTTTTTTGATATTTTCTTAATGAATTTTTTCTTTTTCCTTTTTTTTCTATTCTTCTTTTTACCTTTCTTTTGCTTCTTTTTCTGCTTATATTGTTTTAAAGATATCTTTATCACTCTTTTTTTCACTACTCTTTCTTTTCTTAATATCTTTACTCTTTTCTTTTTCTTTGTATTATTATGAACTTTTAGCTCTAGTCTTTTCTTTTTTATCATTCTTAGATTCTTTTCTTCTAGACTTAGTTTTTTTATTTTCACTATTTTATTTTGAATGTTATCTCTTTTTATTCTTATGTTTTTATTTCTCTTTTATATCTATATCTGATTCTGAATATTTTTTTTCTTTAGATTTATATTCTTCATCCCTTTATTCTTTTATATTTTTTTCTTGTACTTTTAAAATGTCTTTGTTACTTTATTAATTTAATTATTCTTTAGAATCAAATTATTTTTTATTAGTTTAATTTTCATTAAATTTAATGCTACTCTAATCACTAATCAAAATTGATTATGAACTTACTATGGAATCTGGACTAAAAATATCATTATTATCTTCAAATAGATTATCAATATCATCATTAATTTAATTGATACCTGATTGTATATTAGGACAAACTATATTTTATTTTTAGATTATTATGCAATCATCTGCTTATTATTATTGAATTGTTGGTTATTGCATTTTCTTATTTGAGATATTTTCATCGTTTGAAGATTCAATACATATAATATTTGATTATTTCTCAGAATGACTTTATAATTAAGACTCTAATTATTTGATCTATTTATCAACATTTTCATTTTATTACTATTTTTGTTTTGAAGTTTCTGAATTTAATCTATTTGAAGCAGTTTTAATTACTTTAGATAATTATCCTTTTTTGCTTTCTCCTTATTAACTCTTAAATATCTCATCATCAATATTAATAATTTCACAAGGAATCACTTCTTAAATTTCATTATAAAGTAATTAATTTTGGTTAATAAATTTATTCTCATCTAATTTAGATATAATACTATTGTTTTCTTTATTGATAAAATCTGAATAATTTTGTTATTTTTGAATTTAAATTTATTAATTTTCATATAGATTTTTAATTTCATTCTTTTAATTTTAATTTAAGCTTTATTCTTATTCATAATTGCTTGAATATTTAATTAATTATTATGATTACTATTTATTAATAGAATCTAAATTAACTATACCATCTGCTTTTTAAAAATTCTCTAATTTCTATTAAGCAATATGAATTTCTTTTATCAGTTCTTATGAATTTATATTGTCTATCAATATACTTTTTGTTTCTTAAATTGGCATTTGATTAAGCTTAATTTCCATTTCTGTAACATTTTTCTTTGTTATGATTGCCCATCTTTTCATTAATATAGGTAATTTTTCAAACATAATCATCTCAAGTTCTTTATCACTCATTGCTTTAAGACATCTATCTTAAAAATTAGACCAACACTCAATCTATTAACATTTCTCTTTAAGTAAATCATATAATTTAATTAATTCTGTATCTTCAGAAAATTCAAACTCTTATTGTTCTTTATCATTTAAGATATCAATAAATTAATTAAATTTATCTGGTTCTGGAACATTGTTAGAATTTATTGTTACTTTCTATTCAGTATTAATAATTTTTTCAGATTTTTCTGTTAATTTTTCTAATTGTTTATCATGTAATTAGGTTTATTTTTGCATTGACTTATCCGATGAAATTTTAACTATCTCAAACACTAAATATAATATAAGAAACTATACTTTTTTAATCTGGTAAATCATCTTTAAATACTGATTCTAATGAAATTTTTTGTTATTCAGAAAAATAAGATCCCTTTGGATTTTCTTAATTGCTTTGGTACTTCTAATTTAATATAACCTATTAATTTTGACTTAACTACTATTATACTGATTATTATTTATGTTATTCATTTTAATCTTCTTAAAATTGTAGCTTATCCTCTATTTCAATTTATGTAATAAGCTTCTTTTCTTTATTTATTTATTGTTATTATTATATAACTTCTGTATTTTGCTTTTAGGATTATTCTGTATTTGTCGATTGATTTTATATCTTATAATCTTAATTAGACTTGATTTCATCAGCACTCGTTTTTATTAAATTATTAGGTTTTTCTATTTAAACTTAAGATACTTAAATTTTGTTTATTTAGTTTTCTTATTTTTAATTCTTTTATAATTTACTTTTCTTTTTATTAGATGATATTTAATTTTAATTTGATTAAAGGTCTGCTAATTAATTTAACTCTGAAGTTCCTTATCCACTTTTTAGTTTCTATAAATATTATTCGTATGAAGTTATTATTTTTTGAAATAAGCCTTCTAGAAACTTATATTCTCCTTAAATGTATTGATGCATAATCATTTAAACTGGTTCTACCTTCATCTAATCAATATACCATGAGGCTGCTGGATTATTCATAAAATCATTAAAAATTTTTGTATAGTTAAAATCTTTTGATGCTAAAATCTGTAGTAATCTAAAAATATCATTTTTGTTATGAATTATAAGCAATAAAGCTAGAGTTTTTAATAATTTTGGTAATTTCTCTTTTATATCTATTCTATTTTGCTGTTATTCCATTTTAATGTAATCCAAAATTATAGCAACATCATACTATTATGGTTTAATTAGACTATAGGTTCTACAATCATAAATGCTAGTGTTATCAATCCAAAAAATCATTATTATATTTTTATAAATTGATATTCAAGAATCTTAAGTCATTAAAAAATCATTGAATTTATTAAGTTTAATTTTTATTTTTTAAGACTAATATTGTAATTGATCATTAGATTAAAAAATACATAAGAATTTATCTTAATATCTATAATAAAAATAGATGGATTAAAGTTTTATATCTATATTTTTATAAAATGAATATGAAATCTTAATTTTTCATGAAATGAACGCTTAATTTATATAATTTATGTTAAATTCTATTAATGTTTACAAGGTTTTCTTTAAGTTTTCTCTATATTCTAAAGATATGATATTATAATAGTTAATTTAATATAAATTTACAGAATTTTTTAATGAAATATTTTTATTATGATATAATCTATCTTAATATATTACATAATAATCAATGTTGTCTTTATATAGAAATATTTTTTTTTAAAGCAGATTACTTTAATTTTAAGTTGAATAATTTTAGATTTTTAAACCTAAGAAAAATTAATAACAAAATTAATGATTAAGTGGTTGGGGATAGTAAAAAATGTAAATATAATAGATTTTATTAGTATTTTGTTTCTAAAATGATATTTATTAATTTAAATGATCTGTGTTATTGTAATTCTTTTATCAACTGCGAAATTTAAGTGTTAAATAAAATTTTATTAAAAATAGATGGGAAACAAAGTATATATCATAAAATCAGCTGACAATTCAATTTTCAATTAGAATCAATCTTTAGAAGATTAATTTGAAAGTGTTGGAGGATAATCTTTCCAACACATTGATCGCGTTGAACTTTATAGATTAAAGAGAGAGAATACTAAATATGCAACTATCTTTGAAAAAAGACATTCTAATACAGCAACTGATGATGAAGGTCCATTGTTAGAACTTCATGAATAACTTATGCTACTTAAACATAATCATTTGGTTAAATATTATGGTTTATGCATTGACCCTAATCTCACTTCAAATTTACAAATAAGTAGATGGTTTTATGAAGCAGTGTATAAAACCTTGAAATAGGTTTGTGGACATCATTTTTCAAATAAGAGTTATATTCCAGAGAGATAATTATGGAAGAGTCTTCATGAAATATTATTAGCCTTACATTTTCTTGATGCTAGATAGAAATGGCATACTCATATTCAACCTGATTCTATTTATTTAGATAAAAATGATTCCATTAAACTAATTCCGAAAGGTGTTTTAAGACTATTGAGTGGATATCAAGTAGTACTTACAGGAAAAGGATAAGCATTGTTATCTCCTTAATAAATGGAAGGTTTGAGATAAAAGTTAGAAATTCCAATACATGACATACAAAAGTCTGATGTTTTTTCATTAGGAATGACATTTTTAGAGTTAATGACACTCAAGGATAGTTTTGAGTGTTATAATTATGATCTACATAATCCATATATTAAAGATTAAATATTATAGGAGAGATAATTAGATATTCAAAATATTGGATATTCAACTGATCTAGTCAGAATTGTCTTGACAATGTTATAATATGAAGAAATGGATAGACCCACTTTTCTTGAATTATTAGTATTATGTTTACTAATATATAGAATTCCCATGAAGTTATTTAGAATCTTGAAAACTCAAGAAATAATCCATTACAACCAACTACTCATACTCCTAAACAAGAACTAAAGATTTTTTAAAATCGATTTTCATCAGATTCTTCTAGTTTGCAAATAGTGTAACCAAGTATCCCTATAACAAATAATCAATAATAAATACAATCATCTCCAATTAGAATATAATCATAAGTGGCTCCTCCACAGTATTTGCCTATCCATAATCCTAAGTAACAAGAAGTGGATCACTAAAGACAAGAGTAGATTTTAAGAGAGTAATAAATACAATAGCATTTACAATTATAATTAAGATAATAATAATAACTATTACAATAATAATAATAATAACAACAATAATAATCACTATTAATTGAATAATAATCATAATAAATACTTCTTTATTAACAATAATTATAAAAGTTAAAGAACTTAGCACCTTAACCAAAAATTAAGGAATAGTAATAACCAAAACTATAGGATTACATGATACATCCATTACCTATTCCACCTATTGTTTTAGATCCAAATGCACGAAATTCAACTGTTGATGAATTCTAGGAAAGCCAAGAACTAAATAATAGAATCAATTCAGCTTTAGCTTTATCAAGATAAGCTATTAACAAATATAAATGATTATTTAATATATTTTATTTAGAAAAATACAACTTAAAAAAATAAGTAATTATTTTATTTCAATGAATTACTATCATAAACTTAAAACTATGCCAATAAATATATATTAAAACACAATAGATTTTAATCTTTGTCTGATAATATAGGATATTAAGTACTCTACAGAAAATGTTTAATAAATGCCACTCTAATTAATTTAAAATATATGAGATAGAAAAAAATATTTGAGATAATTATAAGAATTTCAAAAATACTTTTGGGTAGCTTTCTAAATTATTGAAAATTAACTTTATTGAAATTTATAATAATCAATTTACCTAATTTATTTTATAAAAAAGAATACATCTAATACCAAAAGCTTGAATCATCAAAAATTATAAATATAATTTTGAATTTTAAACAATATTTTCTAGAATATAATAACAAAATTTTTAGAAAATTTAATGTAAAAATTTTAATCATGATAATTAGGAATTAATGATCAATTCTAAATTATTCTCTTATAAATGAAACTATAAATATCAAATCTATTGTATTGATTCAAAATATAAAACGAATATTCAAAAATTTAATTAGAATTCATTATTGATATAATCTTTTGCAATTCTTATTTTGATTTTGGGAAATAAATTCTATTTTACTTTAATATTACAAATAAATTTGGATTAGCTGTATTTAAAAAAACAACGAAAAACATAATATTAAAAATATTTATTAAAAAATAATAGAATTTATTGATTTATAAAAAATTGCATCGTTTATAAGTAATAATTTTTTAATTATCAAGTAATCTAACTTTAGTATGTTAGGTAAAATCTTATAATTTCGAAAAAGATTTGTATTTTTGTCTTATGTATTCTAACCCTAAGCATTATTAAATTAAAATGCTTAAAGAACTTTTAATGTTATCTTAATTAGGAAAAATGTTATTAATTATTTATTCAAAATTTAATCGAACTTAGATATAAGATTAAATGTTTTTAACCAATTTTGTAATAAATCCTAAAAAGAAATGAAATATTATTAATTTAAAGTTATTTGTAATATCAACTCTTAACTTTTCTTTATTTTTTTGATTGAACAACATCAATAACGTTCTTAGTTGGGGTAGACTGTGTAGTACTGCTAAGTTAAGAGGGAAATATTTATTTTTCAGGTGTACTTGTAATATTATTATTATTATTATGATCTTAAAACTCTTTCAAGATTTATTCAAAAGTATTTCTTAACTTTTAGACTAATTTTTATTTTTTTTTATTTAATTTTGTTTTATGCTTTTCCAAATCTTATAACTGTTTTTTTAAATTAAGAACAATATAATTTGAATTCTAATAAAAGGAAATTGATTTATTAATTTCAATAGTAGATAATTGTGATATTTATTAATTTTAGAAATCAATCTTCTTATCGACTTTTTAATTGAATTCATTAACATAAGTTATAAAATCCAATTTTTCATTGATAATCTCTTCCTTAATTTATTCTTTATAATCTGTTAATTTCTAAATTAAAATATTCATGCAAATATCAAATTATTGATTTAATTCTTCTGAATTATTGCAGATTGGTTAAATTGATATAGATGTCAAATTTTCAATTTTCCCTTTCAATTGATTTTCAAACTCTGATATTAATTTCCTTTGATGAGAAATAAAATCATTTGGCACATGAAATTCTAAAAAACAATCAGCACACCCTATTTTAAGATATTTGAAATACCTATCTTTTATTCGTGATTACATTTTTTGTCTAAGCAGATGTATTTAATTCTTTGACAATCATGGTGTTAAATTCTGCACTAATTCATATATAAATTAAAATAATTAGCGCCAAATATAATTAATCAATTCTTAAATTATCTCTATATCTGACCATCAGGATAAACTATATCTACATTTCCATTTGGATATTCAATTTACTTTACTTTTTAACTATTAATTTTTTATATTATCCCATCACTGAAAAAAGTCTACTCTTCACCACTAGCATTTATGTATTTTTCAGTTCCATCTCCAAATCGAATTTCCTTTGTTCCATCATTAAAATGTATCTCGATCTATTAATTAGAAAAACGATAAATCTAAAAATCTATTTTAAATATAATACATTTGGTCCATTTGCAATTGTAATTTGAGTTGTACTTGCATCAGCAAAATAATATATTACTGTTCCATTAGGTAAAGTTTATTTAACATCTTTATTAGTGAAGTGAACAATAACATATCCATCAGGAAGTACTTCCCTTTTAACTCCATTATGAAAAACTACCTCTTTTTTACCATTAGAATATTGTCTAGATATTTTACCATCAGGTCCAACATTTTAATTAATAATTTTTGAAGGAACATCTTTATTCTTTTTATAAACCTAATAAAAACGATTTTGATCATAGTTAAATTCCTATTCAGAAATCAAACTATTAATATTTTTTATTGTAAATGGGATACCTTCATCCTACATTTGAACTAAATCATATTTTTTACAATTTTATTATTAGAGGTTTCTTTTTTATTATTCTCTTCTATTATCATTATCTTCTTAACTATCATCACTTAGGTCTTCATTTTATTATTCTTCATCATTATCATAATCATTTTCATCTTCTAAATCTGAATCTTATTTCCTATATTCCTATATCGATTGTTTGTGTTTTATTTATTATTCCTCTGCAAAACTACTAGGGCTTTATCTTCTATTCTTTTATTAAGGAACTTCTTTCTTTTAAGAAAGTCCAGAAACATTAGATTTCAATTATATTTACTAGGATTTACTTTATTAAATAGTTGCTTAAGAATTTGGCCTCTTTTATTCTAGAATTCTAAGTTCTAATGCTTTTACCTCAGCCTACAATTCTTAATTTCTTTATACTAACTCTTCATTTTATTTCTTTAATCTATCATAGGATAGCTTATTCTTTTGATCTTTTTATTTTTATTCTTCTGTTAGTTTT
This sequence comes from Paramecium pentaurelia, assembly GCA_905183005.1. NCBI lineage: Eukaryota > Ciliophora > Oligohymenophorea > Peniculida > Parameciidae > Paramecium > Paramecium pentaurelia. Next base: position 382,867 of record CAJJDO010000013.1, on the reverse strand, counting down.
TGAACTTATTATTTTAATAATTCTATTTCTTCTCTCTCTTTTCTATTTGGTAAATTTTAAATAGTTTTTTATTGTCTTTCTTATACTCTTTTTTCTCTTAACATTTTCTTTTTCTCTTCTTCCTTCCATTCTTCTAATTCATGTTTTTCTATTTCTTTTTATTTTTCCCACTCTTCCCTCTCTCTTTATAATTATTTCAATTAATCTTCACATTTCACTTTAGCTTTCTTTACTTTTTCATTTTCACTTTTAAATTTAGCAATTTCAGTATTTAAATTATCGATCTTTTCTTAGACATATTTTCTAACAATTTCCTCTTCTGATTCTTATGGTTAAGGTTTCTCTTATTTTTTATCTTTTGCATCTTTTTCTTTTTTTAACCCAAAATAAGAAGTTGCAATCTTGGATTATTTTGGAGGTTCATCATTCCAATCTTCATTATCATCAAATTAATATTCTTAATATGAATCCTAATGATTTTCAGATTCCTCTTTTTGCTTCAAAGGTTTTTATTATATTTATTATTGTTATTATTATTATTATTATTATTATTATTATTATTATTATTATTATTATTATTATTATTATTGCTATTATTACTGCTTAAATGGTTATTATTTAGGTTATTCCTTTATTACTTCTTATTTTTTTGATCTTTATTATACTTCTTTTTATTCTTGCTTAAATTCAACCTTTTATTATTATTACATTCTTTAAGGTTTCGTTTAATTTGTCTAATTTTATACAGGAAGAGCCCCTTAAGCATTATTCTCTTTTAATATCTCAGCATGTTCCTTCTTAGCAATATCAGATCTTTGCTAAGCATTTGATAAAAATTATCTTGTCCCTTTTTTCAAAAATGGTTTCTTCTTAACACGACCTTAATCATCAAAATTAGCCTCTTCAAGAGGTTTTTTAAAGTTATTTCTTGGAGGCATTTCATCTAACTCTTGATTTTTATTATTTTTAAAAGGCATATCATCAAAGGCTGAATTTTTATTGTTTTTAATAGGCATATCATCAAAGGCTGAGTTTTTATTATTTTTTATAAGCATTTCATCAAAAGCTGAGTTTTTATTATTTTTAATAGGCATATCATCAAAGGCTGAGTTTTTATTATTTTTAATAGGTATTTCATCAAAAGCTGAATTTTTATTTGTCTTAATTGGTATATCATCAAAGGCTTAATTTTTATTTGTCTTAATTGGTATATCATCAAAACCTCCTTTTGATGTTTTAATTGGAATGTCATCAAAGGTTTGATTTTTATTTGTTTTAATTGGCATTTCGTCAAAAGCTGAATTTTTATTTGTTTTAATAGGCATATCATCAAAGCCTCCTTTTGATGTCTTAATAGGTATATCATCAAATGGCTGATTTTTAGTAGGTTTAATAGGAACTTCATCAAAAGAGTTCTTTTTTGTTTTTGTGCCTTAATCTTCATAACCTTTCTTTCCAGGTTTTATTAAGATATCATCGAAATTATTTTAGTTTTACTTTTATGATGGGATTGGAACTTCATCAAATGGATTAGAATAATTTGTTTTCCTATTAGGTTAATCTTCGAATTATTTAAATTATTTCTGATTTTATTAATTTTGCCATTATGTTTCTTCCAATTAGAATTATTTATTAAAATCATCTTATTTCTTAGTTCTAATAGGTATATCATCAAAATTATTGCCTTTCATAGGTTTAATTGGCATTTCATCAAATTGATTAGATTATTATCTAAAATCATATTCATCTTATTAATATAAATTATTTTTATTAAAATTAGATCTAATTATTTATTCATCTAAAGTAGCTTATTTAATTGGCATATCATCAAAAATGGGTGTTTTCTTTTATTGTTATTTTTGTTATTTATTGTATATATCTTCATTATCTGATTAATCAAAATTTTGAATTTATTACTTAGTTTATCTTTAATCTCCCTATTCATTGATTCTTTATTATCTTAATTTTTGATCTTATTTATTTTTATATTAATTGAAGAGTTCATTATCTGGCAAAGTATAATCATGAAACTCATTTTTGTAATTTTAAGATACTTAAATATCTTCAAAATGAAGTTATCTATTAGTGTTTACATTAGTTTCCTACTTAATACTAATACTTACTTCTTAATATTTAGCTGGATTATAGTTATGGATGAATTAGGATGATTATTGTAATTAACATTCTTCAGGTTTCAATTGATTATAGAATTAATTCATATCATTTACTTTGTTATGATAAAACTTTTCTAAATCAAAACCTAGAACATAAGAAAAATCAAATACCAGATGATTGAGTTTACATCATTTACATCATTTGCTATTGAAACATTTTCATCATACTCTACATCATGACATCGTTGGGATTGATGTTTTGATTTGTCATTTCATTTTAGAAAATTTGTTAGCCAAAATTGCTTCGTTGTTAATGCATTTGGAAATTGAATTCAAATTTTAACAATTAATAACTTCAAAATTAACTCCAAAACTCAAATAGAAATTGGGCTTGGTGATCATTTTAAATCTTTTTCAACTTATCACAATGTTATAAGGCTTCCTTAACAATGTCACTGGATTTGCTAGCATCTATCAACTTTTAAGTGCGTAGTTTGAATTAAAATAAATATAATATTTGAATATATGGGAATCTACCAGATAAATATATAAAAAATACCTATTCTCTTTTTCTTCTTCAATAACTTACTTGATAAATTCTATATTCTCATCAAGATATTTATTTATTTCATAAATTGCTCCTTAAAATTCTTATTAAATTATATTATTATATTTAAATCCTTCATTATCAAATGTTAAATTAATTTCACTCGGAATTAGAAATTTTGAAAACTCATCTTCACTTAACATAGTTTCTAAAGATCCATTTTAATAAATTTAATTATGAATTCTAATTTTTAAATTATTAATTTATTGTTCTTCAAAATTAATAATAACATTAATGCCTTCAACTCTTATATTGATAATTTTAAGAGCATTATCATTATTAAATAATTCAAAAGAGTTCTCAACATTAGTTACTGCTCTATTAAATTATAATGTGACTGAATTATTTTAAACTTTTTCAACTTTTGTTACACCAAAGGGTTAAACAACACCAACTAACCATCTGTGATATAAATAAACTCCATGTTCTTTTGGTTATATATAAATAGCTTATTATATTAATTCTGTTTCATCTTTCAATCTATTGAAAGGCAAAGGTAGTAGACCTAAAATTTATTCTGTTTTAATTCTCTCTATAATATTTTCAGATTAATTATAATTTTTCATAAAATATTTGCTTCTAAAATGATAGGCTGAAAAATTACTAAAATTTTATTCAATCTAAATATTAAAATTATATATACTTTTTTTTTTGTAAATTCATCTTCCTTTCCAAAGGCACTTATTGAGGATAACCAATTTCTATAATTCCAAACATGAAAATTACGTTCATCTCTATCCAACATTTTGCTACATAATTCATATTCTTGTTTAATAGCTTCTATCAATTTAAATTAGTTGTCTTAATTACTATATAAGATTATAAATTTGATACATTGAACTAATAAGTTAATCTATTTCTTAGCTTCTTAAAACCATCCATTATCTATGAGTCCAAAGAGTGTACGATTTAGGATGTTATTTTAATAGTATAGTTATGAGCATAAATTCAGATTGAATCAATTTTAATAATTGCTTATACACATCTATGCTTTTAGATTCTGAAAGTAATCCTCCTAAATGATCAAATTTTGTTTAAAGCACTTCTCTTCTATAATTATAAATAGTAGAAATTTCAGGACATAACTTAGCCATAAGCTCTGAAAAAGCCAATTGATCTTCAGGTTAATTCACTTAGTTTTTTCTTACTTTAAAAAAATAGTCTAAAGAATCTAAAATTTATTATCCTTTTTCTGCTCTAAGTTTTATCTCTTCTTCAGATAATGTTTCAGCCTTTAATTTAGATTATCCATGCATCATCTTTTATCAGAATATATAAAATTAAATAAAATAATTTAAAATACATCATTTGAATAAACCTAAGTTATTTCTTTTTCTTCCTGTATATTTTGTTGTTTTTTTAACTTTTCTACCTAATCTAACTTATTTTTCTTTTCTTTTCATAATCCATAATTTAGATTTTTCATTTATCTTCTTTTACTTTTTTTATTTCTTTATTTTCTTTTATTATCTACCAATAACTTTAACTTTTTCATCATCTGATTCTTCAATTAATCCTTAAATAATATCCATAGTTTTTTTTGATGATTATCCTCCTAGTTGTACAACAAGATAAAGCTTTTTGGCTTTTGCAGAATTTGGATAATCAACAACAATATCACCGCTAAAACCTAATTACATAACTCTTCTTTAAAATACCTGCTCTTAAAGCGGCACTAGTAATCATATTTATTTATTCATTGTTTTCAGGATAGAATTGAAATACTGCTCGAGCATTATTTTTTAAGCAATTTCTTAGCGATTCAAAGAAAATTGTGCATCTTCTATAAGGATTTTCTGATTTCTTGAAACTCACGCATAACCATTAAATGACAGAAATAGAAATAGCAGCATCAAAAACACCTGGTCTAAATTTGAAACCTTGACCAATATCACATAATAATAATTCTCCTTCAGTCTTTTCTTATTGAGCCACATTCAACATAGATTCTGAAATATCTAATCCTACCCAATTCACTCCTTCTTATGTTAGATAAAATCCTGAAATTCCAGAGCCACATCCAATATCAAGTACTAAACTGCTTTCATCTGTATTTAGATCTAATAATTAGATAGCCCTTTCACTCAGTTAGGTTTGAATATTGATAATTCTATTGCAATTAGTATATTTAACACTTTCCTATTGATTATAGTACTAGAGGATGACTAGATTATGATACTTACTAAATTTGGTGGTAATTGTGATTCTGGTCGTGACATTAATTTTTATAAATTAATTTTATAATTTAATGTTGAATATTCTCAGATTAAGCGGAGCATCATATCTTTAAATTCTTTAAGAGAAAGCAATCCATCTCCATTTTTATCAACTTCTGACATCAAAGTCACCCAAGTTTCTTAAGGGATTTTATTTCCAGATTAAAACATTTGCTTCAACTCTTCAATTGTTATTGTACCACTATTATCTTTATCTATAACTTTAAATGCCTATTCTAATCTTTCTTAAGTTAATGCAGTCTTTCTATTAATAGTTGCCATCACAAATTCTGAATAATCAATAATACCAGATTGATTTTTATCAACTGATTGCATTATCTATTCTACTTATAAAATAGCTTCTGATTCAGGCATTATCTTCTTATAACCATCAAGCAATTCTTTTTTTGTTAATACTCCATCAGAGTTTTTATCAAGACTTTAAAAGGTTTTTAATAATTCTTCTTTCTCTTCTTTTGTTGTAAATTATTTTATTATGTACATATAGGCTGCTTCTTGAATTCTTTAAGTTGTCTATCATAAGCTTTTATTATTTAATACTCTAAATGTCTTCATATTTGTTAATACACTTTCTAGGACTGGAGCTTTGACTTCTTCTTTTGTATATTAGAGTATCCAAGGATCATTGAGACATTCTTATGCTGAGTATCTTTTAGAATCTTGATATTCAAGCATCTTTCGAATTAATTATTTAGCTTCTGGTGAAACACTTAACCATTGAGTTGAAGACAATGAATAAGTTCCCTTTTTTATTGATTCATAGATTTCATCATCAGTATTCCCATCAAAAGGTGGTTTACCGCTTAACAAAATATATAAAACAACTCCAGCTGACCAAATATCACACTTTTCATTATACTGTTCGGTAAACATCTCAGGTGCCATATAGTAAGCCTTTTAAAAGTTATATTATGCTTACTGTTCCAATAATTTCTCTTAAATTCTTTCCTGTAGTTCTTTTTGAAGTACCAAAATCAATAACTTTTAACTGACTATCTTTCTTATCACTCTCATATAATAAATTCTCTGGTTTTATATCTCTATGAACTATCCTCTAATTATGGCAATAGGCTAAAGCCTACAAAATTTATTTCATGATCTTAGCTGCATCAATTTCTGAAAAATTATGAATCTCCATTAATTTATCATATAATTCACCACCTGTACATAATTCAGTTATTATGAATAGTTTCTGGTTGGTTTCGAAAAAGTCATATATCTTTATTATATTTGGATGATCCTAAAGGTATTTTTTTAGTTTACTAGTGATTTCAATATGTTAACTTCATTGATAATATTTTGATATTCTTCAGAGTGTTTACTGTTTATTTGCTTTATTGCTCTAAATTATCCACTAGCTTTATGTTTTGCTTTCCAAACTACTCCAAAAGCTCCTTCTCCCAAAGGAGGCTGAATCAATTCATAATCACTTAAGCAACCTTAAGAACCTTCATATATGTCTTTATATGGTTAGCGTTGTTCCTAATTGTATATTAGCAAATTATACATCACACTCAATTTCCTTTTATTGCTATTTACATTAACAAGCACCCATCTATAAATGAATTAAATAAACAAACAAATTTTGGAATATCTAGATTTTACAAGGCAAATTAATGAATTATTTTTATATAAAAAATACTATAGATAATAAGTATAATTATAAATATGATATAGAATCTGCCAAATCCATTAATATTACATTATCTATTGATTTCTTTATTATAACAATAATATCTTTGTTTTTTATATATAAGCGAATTTTAAACAAGCCTTAAATCATTTTGTTATAGATTACAATATAAATATAATTATAATTTAAAAAAATGAACATATTATGGGCCATCTAAATTAATTATAAAATTATTAATTTTTATATAACATATATATCTTAAAAATTTCAAAGCTGTTATTCTTATTCTTACTATTTTTCATCTTGTTCTAATTCTTCAAGTTTTCTTTTTAATTATGTAACAGTATTCATCATAAAATCAAAAGAAATCTTTGATTAATCTAAGGTAGATCTTGATGATTTGGATTACATTGATTTATTTGTTGATATATTTAAGCCTTATTTATTTAGATAGATCTATTATATATTAAGAAAATACTCTTTAAGTACTAGGTATCTTTAATTTTAATTAATTATTTTGACCTAAAGATTATCTTTATAATTAAAAATATTTATTTGATAGAGTTGTACTCGGAATCACAATTAATAGAGGCTATTGATTAGATTGATTGGATTAATGTGATTGATGAGTTTACTATAACTTTTTAGTTGCTTAGACAGAAGGTTATGATGCCTTTTAAGGAGTTTAATCAAATTATTTTGTTCCAATTTCTTAAGTTGTTAAATTTTAAGATTTCCTTGATAATCGTTTTTATTTTTCAATAGGTAATTCTGATATTGATGGAAGATTGGGTAATTGATTAAAGGTTAGTCTATTACCATTTAAATTTGTATTAGATAAAAGCAGCTTCTCTTTTTCATTTTCTTCTTTTACATTAACAATCTTTCTTAATTTTTAGGATATTATTTATCTAAAATTAATTAGTAAATATTCTTACGCTTTTCTTTCAAATTAAGTTTATTCACAATATTATGTATATTGCAAAAAGCAGTCCAAACAAACTTATGTTGTTAAATCTTTCCAACTTTAATTTTGTTATAATTATTAATATTTCTCTTCATTAATTTTACCCCAAACTTTTAATATTAAAGGAGGTATATGATTAAAAGTAAATTTTTAATCCTCTTATTCTTCATTCAATAATTAAACTAGTTCTTTAATTTACGTATATAATTCATTTTCATTTAATGTATTTTAGCAAATCTTTTTTTTCTCAATTAAAATATTATTTGAGGGATTATCATTTTGAAATTCATTTTAAATATCATATTCTGAATTTAATAGTGATTATTACCTTCTTTAAGATTGTATTTTTATCTCATTTTAATGTTTCTATTATAAGTGACTTTTGGAATCTATTAATCTTATTTCTATTTAATCTTTTCCAGTTCCTCAGGCAATCTAGTGAAGTCTTTCTTCACTAAATTCTTATAATTTATATAAATACTTATTTAAAGCTTTCAATAATAAATTATAATTTCAATTGATATAGTTAATGAGAGAATCTATCACAATTACTACAAACGTTTTTAAATTAATAAAGTAGAGACTGCATTTCCCCTTGATTATTTATTTTAATAACAGTCTAAGCCTATTCCTTTGCGAAAGATACTGGCTCTTAATCTTTTCTTAAAACTCTAAAAATAGGAGAAAAAACTCTTGGTTATTGCATTAAATCATTAAATTTATCTTTAACTTTAATATTAGTACAAAAAAGCAACCAAATCCTATTTTCATAATCAACTTTAAAATATAGGACCATTCTTATTATTTAAATATTCCCTCCTGATACTTCTAAAATGTGTTTTACAATATTCACACATAACTATTCTAAATCTGCACTTAATAAAGGAGAATTGATTGAGTCTGCTTATATTAAATATTCTGGTCCATCAAATGTAGTTACTCTTTCAACTTAAGTCTTTTTTACATCATTCATTTTATTGATATTTGTCTTTCTCATAACTAAGCAGAATTATGGAGACCATGTTACTTTAATCAAAGAATTTTAATCATTTTTTGGGTATATAAATCTTGTAAACTAAAGATTCTTACTTTTATAGAACCAAATTTAAATCTTTCTCTCTCTAATGTAGAAATATTATAAAATTCTCATAATCTAAATACTCAAACGTAATAATTTCTTATGATTTATTTTGCATCTGAAGTATATATATAATTTTAATTTATACCTGACTTGTCATTAATTAAGCTACAGTATTTTCTTGTTTAAACGAACTTTCCACTTAATCTATGAATACCCTCTCTTTAGTTTTCCGTATAATTTACCCATCTTATATAGTGAAATATCCTTAAATTATGATATTTTTTACTAAAATATGGTTGAGCCCATCGATAAATTATTGAATCTGCAACAAAAATTCCATCACAACTATGTCCAGTTTTCGGATTTTTTTTCCATATATGAAAGAATAACCACTCTGTACATGTTCCTAATTTCATAAATTTTAAACTAATTTATTTTAATATTAATCTGTTTTAATATCATTTTCAATTAACATTAATTATATACATAGCAGCTACTGGAAATTAATTTTTGGTATTAAAAATTATGATTAAGTAGATTTAGAACAGTGAAAAGAGGCAATAGGAAGATTAAACTATTCATAATAAAGTTATTTAGAGTAGATTATTTCCAGATCATAAATTAGTTGTTAAACAAGATAGCAATATAAATTTATGATTGAAGTTTATATATATTAGAAACTATAGATTTTAAGTATTTATAATTAAAACAATTGATAATTTTTTTGATAATAAAAATCACTCAAATGAATATTAAATATATGTAATTGCGAAAAAAAAAAGAAATTCTAATCATAATAAATGATATATAATTAATGTTTAATCAAATAAATTCAAAATTACTTATTAATTTACTTTAAAAGATCTTCCATAGCTTAATTGTGAGTTGCTAATCCTTATTTGTAATCATTACAAAGATTTTTTACAAGCTAATTAATATTTATTTTAATTATACTTAAAACACATCATTAAATTATTATCCATCTTCTTCTTGCACTTCATTAATTTACAGCTTCAATTTTAATAGTTTTTCAGTAATATCTAATATTATAATATAAAATACCTGTTAGTACTTTCTCAATGTTTGAAATTGATTCTATATATTTGTCTACCTCTTATTATAATTAATTATCTAATTCATCAAGTTTTTAGACTAAATCTTAAATTTATTAATCATTATCTCCATTTCCTCCTTTCTTTTTTTTAAGTTTATTTAATTCATCTTGATTTTTGGCTATTTATTTTTCTAAATCTGATCTTCTTTTATCACTTTATGAAGATTCTTTTTCTAAATTATCAAGTATTGGTTTTTATTCTTAAATAAACTTTCTTAATTTGTCAATTTCTCCTTTTATATCATCTTTCTTCAATTATTGATTCTCCTTTTATAATTAATCGATTTATTTTTATTTTTCTTTAATTTCATCTTCTTATTATTTAGCTTATTCTTTAAGATTCTATACTTAAGCATCAAGGGCATTGCATTCATCATCTAAATCCTTGTTTTCTTTCTCTTTCTATTTTAGTTGACTATTAGCTTTATCCAAATCCTTTTTTGCTTGATTTTATGCTTAAATAGCATTTTTAGCATCTTATTCAGCTTTTTATATTTTATTTTTAACTGCTTCAGGATCTAATTAAGCAATCTATTTTTCAGCTTATGCTAATTTGTTTTAAGTATCTTTTAATTATTTTTTCAAATCATTTAAGTTTTATAATTCTTATTTTAATTTTTCAGCCTCATTAACAGCTGCTTATCTTTATTAATCTAATTAATCACATTCTGCATCTAAATCTTTTACTTATTTTTCTAAGTCTTTTCTTTATTAATCTTTATCTTTTTATTCTTTAAGATCTTTTTATTTCTACTCTTTTAACTTATTTAATTCATTCTAAACTTTTGTTAATTAATCTTCTTTTTATTTTAATGATTACTATGCCTTATTTAATTCATCATTAAGTCTTTTAATTTCTAAATTTTCTTGTTATTCTTTTATTTTTTATTACAGTTTTGCATCTAAATCATCACACTCTTTATTAAGATTATTAATCTCATTTTATAGGTTTTTCTTCTCTTTTTCTTGTTCTTTCAATTAATCCTTTAATTATTTAATTTCATTTTATGCTTCCTATAATTAATTTTTCAATTAATCTTAAGTCTTACTCTATTTTTATTCAGCATTGTTAATTTAATCTTATAATTTTTAGGTTTATTTTTTTGATTCATTTAATTATTTATTTAAATCATTATTATTTTATTGCAATTATTTATTTTCTTATTATTTATTTTGAGTATCTAATTTAGATTTTTCTAAATTTTCTTATAATTTTTAAATATCTTTAGCCTATTAATCTATTTATTTTTGTTTTTAAGCAACTTCTTTATTTAATTAATTAATTTAATCATTTAGTTAATCAATTTCTTTTTATAATTCTTTATTTTCTTGATCATATTCATCCAAATCCTTATTTAATTATTCAGCATCATTATGTTTATCATTTAATTCTTTTTATGCTTAAGCTAAATCTTTTTATTATTTCAAAGCCTTTTCTTCAGCTTAATTGTATTTTTAATACAAATTATTATTATCTTAAATTAAATTTTATTTTTCTTTATTCAAATCTTTTATTTCTTTTTCAAGATCTTTTATTTAATTTTATTAATCTTTCACTTTCTATTCTAAATCAGCAATTTTCTCATCTAATTGATCCAACTCTTAATTTGCAGCATTAATTTATTTAGCTTATTCATCAGTCTTATCTTTTAATGTCTTATTATTCTTATCCAAAGTAGCAGTCTTTTTAAGTTCTGCATCTAATTTTCTTTAGACATCTTTTACTTCTCTATCTCTTTTATTATCAGCATCTTTAAGCTCTTTTTGTAATTATTATATTTATTTAGTCTATGCTTCCAGTTAATTTGCTTTATTAGAATTGTCATTTTCTAATTAATCAATATTGTGATCTTTTTCGTTCTCTGTTGCTTTAGCATTATCTAATAATTCTTTAATTTATTTTTCATATTAATTCATTTAGTCCTACAGTTGTTTTTCTAACTCTTATATATATGAAGCTAATTGTTTAATCTTAGCTTGGGCATCATTATATTGGCCTTCATAGTTTTATACTCTTTATAAATCTTCAGCAAAGAATTATAATTGATCTTTTAGAGAATCTATTTCTGCTTACTTCTCTTAAAGTAGTTTATAATATTGGTCATTCTATGTAACAATAACTTAGTTATCGTGCTACATTTCTGCCAATTTAGCAAGGGTATCATTAATAATTTCTTATTATCTATTAATTTCTCCATCTTTTAATTTGATAATCTTTTCTTTTCCTACTATAAATCTTTCTCTATCATTAACAGAATTTCTCATATATTAAGCCTCCTTCTATAAAGTACTAATTTAATTAGCTTAATTTAAAGTATTTCTTTGTTCTATTTCCAACATTTATCCTAAACTTTATAGTTGTTCATCCATAACTTATTTACTAAGATACGCATCATCCAATTTAGTTTACAATATTTACAATTCGTTTTTTAAATTAGCATTTTCTGCTAATGCCAGTTACAATTCTCCGTTTCTGGATCTCGATTTTACAATTTCATCATTAGCATTTTAAGATTTCAGTTCAGCTATCTCTTTATCTTTACCTATTACAACTGATTTAAGATATTCAGCTTAGTCTTGAGTTTCTTTCAAAAGTTCTGAATATTCATAATTTTCTTCCTTCAGTAGATTGATTTCAGACTCATAAGCCTCCTTCATATTTTCAGCCTCCTGCTGAAGTCTTTCAATCTCGTCACTTGGATTAACCTTTAATTTCAGTGCTCTTATTTCATTATCCTTTAACATCAAACTTAGTTTGAGCCTAGATATTTCATCTGATTGATTTTCTGGTTCTGGAGATTAATTACTCATTTTTATTAATAAAGTTTATTTATATATGACTGAGTCTTAGTGTTAAATTTGCATTTAATTTGAAGCTGAAGATATTTGTATCCTCTCTGAAATGCTAAGTTAAATTACTACTCCAATTTCAGGTATTAAATCATATATTTATGTAGACCATAAAATACCTATTCAGATGTTTCCTTACATTTTTAAAAGTTTGAAGTTCCGTAAATGTCTGGCTCAAATATTTGATACCAAATACCTAGAAATATGTGAAAAATGCTCACATAATAGACTCTAATAAGTGTTCTTACCATTATTTTCAACCGCTGTTACTGAATACAATGAGACTCAAATAATATAGCAAATAGAAGAAGGATTAGATAAATTATATGAATCTATATAAGAAAAACAATAAAAACTCAAGTAATCTAAAGAATAGTTTGATAAACTGGCTTCTCAATTGTTTAATTGTGAAGATGATGTTGAAGAGAGTAATTCATTAGGAGAGGAAAGTAGTAGTAATGAAGAAATCAGTAAAAATTTTATATTTAAAGAAAAAGAAAAAAATGAAGAGGATGAGCAACAACCGATAATGCAGTTTAACAAAAATTCTAATAAAAACAAATTTTAGAAAAGATCAATTGATATACTTAAAAAGTGGTTTTTGGATCATCTCGATAATCCATATCCAGATAATACTGAAAAATAGAGGCTCTCTAAGATTACTGGTATGCATGTTCGTCAAGTATAGCTATATAATATAGATTTTTAGATTTAAAATTGGTTTACAAACTCTAGAAAAAGATATTTGGAACCTTTAAAAAAGAAATTCGAACATGGATTGATGAAGGATAGTGATAGTCATGAGGATGACTCTTCTAAAGAATAGAAAAAACCTTTAAAGATAACTTAGTAGCAACAACAACAACAATAATAATAATAATAATAATAATAACAATAATAATCATAATAACAATAACAAATAATCTAACCTCAATAATTGAATATTGCTTCGTAATAGTTACAATAATAATAATTTTAATAACAATAATAATAATTTTAATAATAATAATAATAATTACAATAATAATAGCTGCTTTAATAATAATTTTAAATGCAATTACCACTTTAAAAGAAAGTGAAAATGGAAGAACTCGGCCAAAATAAATCATAAGATGCAAACCATATAAAATAGGAGGCTAAAATTGGATCATTTACTTAGGATCTTTCCTAATTTTAATAACCAAATCAATTTTAGCAATTATAATCGATGTAATAAATTGCTCAATTATAATAATTACAATGGCTTAATCCTCTAAATCAATTAAATCCATTATAATTTTAACTTGGCCCTTAATTTTTATCTCAATATTATAATTTTTAAGATCAATCAAAAAATCCTCCTCTTAATGGATTACCTCAATTACACTAAGTTCCTATATTTCCAATATTGCCCTCATTACAATAGGCTGGATTTCAATAATTTTTATAGTAAAGTCCAGGATAATCAATTTCATAATAGATTTAAGTTCCAAATATATAAGCTTAAATACCATAAGTGACTAACCTACAAGCACTTTAAGCAGGTTTTTCATAGTTAAATGGATAAATTTAAAATCCCTAAAATGGAATATTGTATCCAATGTATTAGTAATAAATGCTAAATGAATAAAAGAAATGATATCAATAGATTCATTTTAATATTGCATATAATTATATTTTAATAATAGAATTAAATCAAAGAATTTTTATATTTTTTAATTTTTATTAATTGGGAGGGGCAAACCCAATTTTTGTCTATTCCTAGTTTTTCTAACCTTATAAGATTAATTTTAACTATTATTATGATTATTATGATTATTATGATTATTATTATTATTATTATTATTATTATTATTATTATTATTATTATTATTATTATTATTATTATTATTATTATTATTATTATTATTATTATTATTGTTATTATTATTATTGTTGTAAGAAGAATTATTACTATTATTACAATTATGAAAATGATAATGATTATTACTATTATTACTATTATGATTATAAGAAGAATTATTACTTTTATTTCTATTACTACAATTATGATGATGAAAATGATAATAATTATTACTATTATGTTTATTATGATTAAAAGTATGATTTTTACTCTTATTATGATAATGATAATTAAAATTTATACAATTATAATTAGGATTAGCTGAAAAAATTATTTAAAGATTTTTGGTGAATTTTATTATGAGAAAAATATTAATTTTAAACATGGAAGTGTTATTTCTATTAATTGATCTTTTTAGTTCCATTAATTTTTAATTTATTTATTACTTCATTAATTGATATTCTCTAATTTGGCTCGATTTACATCATTTATAAAACAAGGTTGACATATTCTAAATTACCAAGCTTATTTTTAATTTTTTCATCTATTTATTCTTATTTTTAACTTAATATCAAATTAAAAACTTCTTGATTACTGTTTTCCATGAATAAGACCTCTCCTGAAAATACTTCATAGATGACTGCTCCTAAAGCCCAAATATCCACAGAGGCATTATAGCCAATATTTTTTTGGGATAAACACTTGATTTACTCTGGGGCCATATAATGAGATGTACCACATTGATATGTTTATGAAATCTATTTAGTGCTTGACAATCCAAAATCGCATATTTTATAAGTTTTTTAAGTGTTTTCTCCATCGATATAAGAGAAAACTAGGATATTTTCTGGTTTTAAGTCTCTGTGTATTATTTATTTATCATGAAGTTCTTTTATACCATTAGCAATTTATTTAATAATATATCTGGCATTTTATTGATTTATCTTTTCTTTATGTAAAACATCTTCTAAGCTTTGTTCACAATACTCCATCAAAATAAAATATTCTTAAGTCTAATAATTTAATAAACATTCAATAGTGTTAACAAGATTTTTAAATTTTATTCCTTAAAGCTCTAAAAGAATTTTTTATTCTTCTTTATTCATTTATTTTTACACTTTTAGGGCATAATAAGAGTTTTATTTATTTAATAAATAGACTTACCCAAAGTTGCCTTATCCAATTTACTTTAAAACTGTATATTTTATATTTTAAATGTCTACATCTTGATTTAAATTATTTACAATTTTCTAGGATGTTAAATTTGTAAATTAGAAGGATTTCTTAATTGAATTCTAATCTCTATCTATGAAAAATGAATAATTTTAATTAGGAATTCTAATTTCGCTGTTATTTTAATTTTGATCTCCTTGATTTTGCATTTCTTAATAGTTTGTGATGAGACGAGGAGTCATTATTGGTCTACAAACGTTTGATGGGTAATTCATTTATTAATTAAATTTATTTCTATTAAAATATCATTAAATAGAAGGTTTATACATAAAGAATTATTAATTATCTTACGTAAATATTAAAATTTATTTAGCAATTTCTAATTTAAGCAACACTATATTAAAAATAATTGATTTCTTTATTCATGCCAAATAAAGAACTAAAAAAAATATCAAAATTGAATCAAAATTTCAAAGGAATAAATTCTGCTTTAATTCTTCCCTTTCAATGTAGGATTCATTATACTATTTTTATATGCTCTCATTCGCATAACTCTGATGTTAACTATATTTAAAACTACTATGACTCATTCTCCTTTATTTATTGAATGCAGCTGGTGTATAATAATAATCATCACTAAATGAAAATATTTTTATACTTTTCATATTTTTGAGGAGTGTGTGTCCATTATAAAAAATTCTCTTTGTTTGAAATATTATTTTCTTTTTATTATTTCTTAAAAAGTAGATATTTTTTATGCATTCTATTTCTTCTAGGATGTTTAATTATAGTTCTATTTCTCATATCATTCTATTAGATATATAAATAATAATCCTACATATTATTAAATTCTGATTGCAGTGCTTTCTCTACTTTATTAGATTGGTTATTTTTTTGGTTCGTCTTCTTCATCTTCTGAATCTGTGAGTAAGCTTACATAAGTTTTGTTAAGAAAGATGATTTCTAAAGCTTTTCTTTCAAACTCAATCTCAAATTGTTCAAAGTAAGAAGGCCTTCCTTCATAAAATTAATAGATACAACCCTTTTTAGAGAAACTATTATTTTATCCCTAATAATTTATCCGTGAATTCTGCAATTCTTTTTTTCATTCCTGAATTCCAATGATTTTTTATGGCATTGTCTGTTCTTCCTTCTAAATGTTTTGCAATTTCTGCCCATTTATTACTAATTGCTTTATGATATAAGAAAAGAAGCCACTCCTCACTAGAATCCCAAGATGTCTTTTTAATTAAAGGATTTAAATGATTATGCCATCTAAGAATATGAATCAAATTCAATACCTCTCTCTACATTATTTTCCAATCCTTCCTGGTAATTTGGAGGCAATAAATGTCCATTTATGAGGACCATATTATTCTACTAATTACATTACTTGAGTGTCTTCATAATCAGTCCAAGGTTCTAAAGATAAAAGAAAATGGATACTTTTTTTTGTTTTCTCTATTTTCTTTCGCATTTTTAATTTTGAAATAATATATTTAACTGATGAATAACAAAATAAAAATAAATAATCAAAAATTAATAAAACATTCTTTGAATATTGTATGAAAAACATAAAGAATTCAAGTAATAACATCTTAGTTAATATAACTATAATCATAAATATGAATTTAAATACAATATATTTTATAAAAATACTCATACAGCTTCATATATAGCAATTATAGTAATTGTACTTAATACTAATACATATATTAGTATGAGTAAAACTGAAAGATCTCTGGCAAAACGATACTTTTTTATTATACCATATAAAAAAGTTATAATCAATACAAAAAGAGTGGAAAATATGATGATAATCATTATCTAAATAATTTATTTTCTTTTTACTAAATTTTATTAGATTAGTTCTTTATTAAATAGATCGAATTCTACACTGGCTCCTGTCTTTAAATTAGTTTTTACTAGTGATATGCCTAGACCCACTAACAATCCAAAAATTTATCCAAAATATCTATATATCATGAACTTTGATACGCTCCTGTTATTCCCATGGTAGCATACCCTTATTTAGCAAGAGCCATAGTAACAATTCCATCTGGGAGTGCATTTCCC
Organism: Paramecium pentaurelia; assembly: GCA_905183005.1. Classification (NCBI taxonomy): domain Eukaryota; phylum Ciliophora; class Oligohymenophorea; order Peniculida; family Parameciidae; genus Paramecium; species Paramecium pentaurelia. Next base: position 365,193 of record CAJJDO010000013.1, on the reverse strand, counting down.
ATAGCTATGATTGTCATACCTAAGTAAGAATTGGATAGATTGGTTAGCATTCCAAAAAAAGTTAGAGTATCTATGAGTATTCCACTCAAACAATAAATCCAAACTAAAGATACTATAGTTATATAGATCTATATATATATGTAGTATTTAGGTAATTCCTATATTAAAAGTAGTATATTACATTCTCTTAAGGATATGATGTATAAATTGCTATAGCTAATACAATAGATATTGACAAGAGATATAAATAGCTGAAAATATCGTAATTATTTGATCCCAATATGAAGTAAACAAAACAAAGACTTGGGAAAATAGTAATTAGTAAAATAGATTTAGTAACATTAGTAGAGGGAGGTATACTATATTTTAAGATGAATCTAAAGGGTATATCTACAACACAAAATGTTTTATCAGCACAAGTCTTTCTATTATCTTGAATTATATAAGTATCTTGTAATTCAGCTTAAATTTATTCAGTTTCTTAGGTTTCATCTATAACATTTTCCATTAAAAATTCATCAAATTATTTTTTAGATTGACCTTTTTTATGTATAAATTTATACTTTAAAGCTTATCTTAAAATAATACAATAATTACTAAGATAATATAAATGATCAATAAGAATGCGGAATCAATCAACGAAAACTCACCTATAATTCCATATATAATAATTATAATTGTTGCAACAATATAAAACAATATATCTCTCCAAATAAAATAAGATTTCATGACAATATATGATTATGAATTAATAATAGTTATTCCAACAACTAATGTTGCTACAAAAAAACCTGCTCCATATAAAGAACCAATATTATAGCTTATACCATCTAACGTCTCAGTAGCCACAATTGCTGTGACAACATCTCCAGCCCTTAAATATATTGAATATATTATACCCATTAGCAAAGGCCAATAGAGTTACAGCACTCAATGACTGAGAAATATTTAATTTCTCAGTTATAAACTCTATTGCTGGTGTTAAATAATACATCACTAATGTGCTCATAAATCTATTTATAAATATATGATATCATATAACCTGAATACTATTAATACAACAAATATTGCCATAAATATGAACACAATCCAATGTCCATCAAGTTGACAATAGATTAAAGAGTAATAGTTTATGAATATTTAATTTTGAGTACATAAAGAATTAGCTATTTCGCACTTCTATTCTAAATTAGAATCACTAAAAAAAAAGGATGAGTCACAACTCATTTCAATTAATATAATAATAAATACTTGATCATATAATGAAAATATAGAATTTTCACAGTTCCGAATTATCAGATGGAACATGATCTTTCCCTAAGTCTTGATTGTCCATCAATAATAAATGTTCTATTAGTACATCTCCTACCATTCTATTAACATAATTTTATAATGCCTAATCAAGTGAGGCTGATTCATGTTCTGCTTATAACAATTGCGTCATCTATGTTGATAATGGTTAAGATATTTCTCTAACCATTTCAGAACATAAATCATTCAAGTATTTTTCAATGGCTAAATCATCTAAAGCCTCAAATATTATTGTTCTCAAAGTATTTGGTATTATATGATCTTTTATTACTCTTGCATATTATAAATCAATGTAATAATTAGCACTTGATTCTTAAATTGCTTCCTTTGCTATAATGTATACTTCCTTATCTAAGAAATTTTGTATTGTTTAAAATGCAACTAATTTCATTGGATCTTTCTCTTATTCTGGCTTATCTTTAAACCTTTAATTTAAAATGCTTGTAACTAAATAATCAGTCTAATCTTTAACTACTTCATTAGCCATCCGTCTCACTACTCTATTCAATAAATCATCAATGATTCTCAAATATGCCTAATGCTTATCACTATAAAGGGATAAATCTTAGTTGTATTTGTTGTATGTAATTACTTCTAATACTATATCTGGAATAAATTTATCCTAAACATAAATATCTAATTTATACATATAGAACTTTTCTCAAATAATCTTCTGCATACAATTAACATACTTTAATCTTTTATTTAATTCTTGGTATTTTGAATCTCCTTACATGATATCCTTTCATTGCTGCCTACAACATTATCAATCTCTTCAAACGTAATTTTGGAAGTGTATAAGCTTTGAATTCATTTATTATTTATTCTGGAGTTTTTTATGCTAAATTTGATTTCATCACTAAACTTTGAATTTTGTCTTATGCTTTATCCTTTTATTCCATAAACTCTTTTTATCTATCATATTTTGATAGGTCAATAGGTTTCTTTTGTAGTTCCACAGCCTCATAATAAGGTTATTAAATATATTTATTATTTGCAGATGTATAAATTGTTTATGGTTTCAATTATCTAACAGGTATATCAGGAGTTACTCTTTATGATAAGTTACCATAATCTTTAAATGTATTTGGATCATACCTATTATATACAGGTTTATTATGAAGCATAGGATCATAATAATCCATCGATAAATTTTAAGGTTTAATAATCTCATAGCCATTTCTCTAAAGCTAACTTTGATAATTTTAATTTGTGTTTTGCTAAGTCATTTTTTTAGATAGCTATAATAAAAATATTAATAATATTACATTTATTTATAATAAATCTGCAAATAACATCTCATCAACTTTTTTTTTCCATTAATGCAAAGTTTATATGATTTCAGATAAACCAAAATAATATAAAATGGCTATAATTTCAATCACTTAAAAATTAGGTTTGATCATTATTAAATATAATTAGACAACATCTAATAATTATTCTGTTAAAACAAGTATATTCATTAAATTTATATTGATAATTGATATGATATTTAATTTAAAAAGGAATTGTAGATAAATAATAAATAATTGTTTCATCAAAATTAATATTATTATTTTGTCAATAATAGTAATAAGGATAAACATATAATCGAATTGTCTAATTCTATTTTTTGTGTAATCTTTAATATTGTAATTGTTTAAGATTATAAATTCTAAAATTTATTGATGATTATCATTATTTATTATTAATACATAGTTCTAAAATTTAGGATTAAAGCCTTTTCTTTTAAATTAAATAAATAGAAAACATAAATATTTATAATGAACTTTATGAATACTCACTCATAATTTAACATATAGAGAAAAACTATTCCTCGACCAACAATATCGAGATAATTTACAAGAGAAAAAAGTTAAACCAATTTTAACCCAACAACTCCATCAGTAAGTTACTTATATTTATCATTTAGACAAAATTTCGTATTACAAATAGCATTCAGCAAATAAATAGAGATAAAATTTAGAAGGTAAGTGGGAACTATTTTAATTAAAATGATGATACTACTGGGAGCACAAAAATGTCAAAAGGAATGACTTAGTAATTATTAAAAAAGCATGAAATCGAATTTAAGCAATCATGGTTTGAATAGGAAGACAGAGAAGAAGAAATGTAATTCGCTCTTCTCCTCTAAACTCTTGATAAGATCTTATGATTCTAATACTTGTATTGATATGATAAGTGTTTTTAATCGAATGTGTTTATAATTAATATATAAATTTTGCTTAGAATTGAATTATTTACATGATTTAGAGATTAATTGTTTTTGTGATAGGCAATTTAGGGAGAGAAAATATAATAAATATTAATTATATATACTAATGAATAAGACCCACAGATTCAACGCTTATATTTTGAAATTTCTCTTAAAAATAACTCTCTTAATCTCGGGATTTATAAATCACCTTCTTATTCGAAATCTAAATATATGGGTCCTAAAAAATTTAATGAATATTTATACCTGGAGCTACTGTTTCTTTCTTTTTATCCCTAACTTTTTAAAGCATAGGATGTTCAATTGCTTAATCCAAGGTGATTCTTATTTTAGGACTGAATTATAGGCATTTATCTAAAAAATCTAAAGCCTCAGGAGGGGCTCCTGGAAATATCTCAACAAATGCAACCTTTGGTTTTTTGGGAAAACTCTTCAAATATTCTATTGCCTTTTTATCAGTAACAAAATCCATATCTCTAATTAAATTAATTTGATTTGATACTTTTCTCCAGGTGTTCCCAATACAGAAAAGATGACTGTGAGTTAATCAGTATTTGAATACGGAAAACCTCCTTTCTTAGCTATTGCACTTCGTTCAGGACTTAGTGGAAAACAACTTGTTCCAGGAAATAGAGGAGCTCTATCTAAAAATGTTGGTGCATTTTCTTTCATCATATTTAACAATTCTGCAAAGATACAACCTACAGACCAAACATCTATAGCTGCAGTGTAATCTTTTTCCAATAATATAACTTCTGGGGCTCTATACCATCTTGTTACTACATGACCAGTTAATTCTCTTTTTACAGCTTTGGCATTTAATTTATTTTATTTTTATAACATTCTAGGCCCTTTTTTCTCGTCTTTCTTTTTAGGCTCTTCTTATTATCTAGCAAGTTCCTCCTCTAAGGCCTGATCTGTAGCATCAATACCTAGAATATAAATAAAAATGAAAAAACCTTATACACTTCTGGCTAATCCAAAATCACAAATTTTAACAGTGCAATCTTCATTAAGTAAAACATTTGCTGGTTTTAAGTCTCTATGTAAAACTTTAGCAGAATGTAAATATTTAAGACCAACACAAATGTTATAGACTATTGTTTGGATGTGCAGAAATTGTAAGTGAATTGGGGATTTAAATAACTTTTTTAAGTCACTCTTTGATACTTAAAATAATTACTTGAGCATATTCCATAACAACATAAATAGTATCAAATGATTTAGGATCTTATGGTTCAAGAATTTCAATAATTTGAATTAAATTTTGGTGCTTCAATTCTCTTAAAATACATATTTCTCTTAAGATTCTTTTGCAATCAATTTCATCATCAAATATTGCTGTTAATCTTAAATAATATACAAATTATATTACACCTTTTGATAGCGACTTTCTTATTTGTAGATTTTTACATAGCCTCTACAACTTATCCATATGATCCTGATCCAATTTATTTAATAATCTCATAATCATCTCCAACTTGCCAATCTGAAAAGTTTTTTGGAAGTTAAGATAATTTTTAAAGTTTCTGCGCGTCCTACATTTTAATATATTAATAATATGAATAAAATTATTTTATGATTATTTAGCAGTAAAAATTGAGACTTTATTAATTGTTTAAAATAATATTAGAATTCTAAATTTAGGCCATATTTAAGTTATATAATAATCTATAGAGGTTTAATAATATTTAAAAACATATTTTTATAAAGGAAGACAAGTTTATTTGAGTAATTATTCCTTTTTTAAATTCTAGAACTGAATCAATTACAAAAAGAACCTTAATATCTTGATTTTAAAAGTAAAAAAAAATACATAAATTAGAATAGAATAATATTCTAATGAAGTACATATCTTAAAAGTAAGAATAGGCAAATTTATTGAGTATGCATTATCTATATATAATCATCATAAAAAGAATCTTTATTAAATCAATATATATAAATGAGGTATAAAATTTCAGTCATAATTCTCAATCTTAATAAAATTGATTTTATACTGAAATCCATTTGATTATTTAATAAATCAACAGTTAACATCATTAAGTTCAAAATCTATTTAGTATTATAGTTATATATTGTATGGATTTATTATGGATTCCTCTGTAATATCTATTATATATGAGATGAATAGCGTGAATCAGATGTAAATAAATGATAAACTCCTTGGCTGTAATAAACCTTGATATATAGATACTTAAGTGTTGAATAGCCTACAACAAACAAGGAATTTTTGGATTGATCCGAATATCAGTTACTCAAATTAATTTAAGGGATTTAATTTGTAAAATAATGGAGGAGAGGAATGATGCGTAATTTTCTCATTAGATGTAATATGATAATATAATATATTAAATAATCATTTCTAAAATACAAATTATAATCACAATTTATAAGGTAAACCCTTACTTCTTTTTGAATTTTTAATAAGACTATATATACTAAAAATGTTTATACTTTTGTTTTAAAAAGAGATTCTCTATGTTGCTAAGAAGATTTTAGTAAGTAATAGGTGGAAGCTTATTTCCTTTTTTCTCTGGATGCTTAAATTAACACCTTTCTCCATAGCAACAATACCTAATGTTAATTACTAAATATATACCCATCTTTAGTATAGTTTTTACAAATTTATGTTTTGTAATTATGAGGAACATGCACTTTCTGTCTTATTTCATGTTTTCCATGAGCGAATGCACACTAATTTAATTATACTTTAATATACTTGTTTACCATAAGGGCAATAACCTTCAATTGACCAATATTTGCAAATCTAATAAAAATTAAAGACTGGAAGTACCTCAGTTTTGACTTTCACTATAAAGGAAGTCTTATTTTTGCTCTTTTATTACTTTTTTATTTGACGTTCACATTCGTCTTAAATACTTTCACTATTTAAGGTAATGTTAAACAAAATACCAACTCAAGCCTTAGGAAAGATTATCATTCTCGTCTTAAGTTGAAACATTGCAACACTATTACATTATATATTCTTAAATATCTTAATAATATTATTAACAATTTATTTAATTATTTTTGGATTAAATAGAATCATAAAATTAATATTGTAATAAATTAATGATTGTTATAATATTATTAAGATATTTAAGAAAATCTATGAAATCATCATTTAATAGCAAAATATAAAGCTTAAACAATAATTTTATATATTCTATAAATAATGAATATTAATTTGGATCTAAAATATATAATATTCATATTATAATAGTCCTACAAATCAAGATTCTGTAATTCAAAGCAATTTAATAAAGTAGTGATGATGCCAAAACAATAAATTGATTATAAATATAATCCTTTTTTGTTATTTAAAATATATACTCTTTTATATATCCTAATTAGATAAAAAAATATAAATTATAAATTAAAACACCAATCAAAAAATTGAATCCTTTTATGCTGAATTCTTGAGGATCTGTAATTATTATAAATTAAATTAGAAGTTGAATATATTAGATTATTTGATTTAATTAAATATTAGTATTTTTTAATTTTTTTGATGGATAAATTTTTTTTTTTGAAAAGACTATTTAATACATTATATAAGAGAGCTTCAAGAATACTAGTGATATTATCTATTTCTGCTTCTTTTTCCATTGTATTAAAAAAATAAATAATTAATAAAATATTTATATTTTATAAATCATATTATTTTTATTTCTTCGTAACATCAAATGATGATGCTTTAATACTCTTCATGATAATATGTGTACTTGGTTTTGATTTTATTTTACTCTATTATTGAATCTATTTAAAGGTATTTAAAATAAATATCCTTTCCAATTTCTTGTCTTAAAAATGATCCAAAGATAAATTTAGCAAAAATAAAGTTTTAAAGCATTAAGAGATCAATTATATCTAACTTTTTAGAGTATAGTTCTTAATAGCAGCATTTTTTAATTCTTATTTACTAAAAATATTTATTTACACAGTATTTTATATTATTTTGTTAGACAAGTATGAAAATATATAAATAATGGAAAATACTCCTTTAAATAATTATAATCATTGAAACTCTTTTTTTACTTATCAAGATTTTAAATTTTGTAGTTAACTTTAGTTTAATATTTTTAAAGCCAATTATTTTTTGAATTTTTAAAGTTCTATCGCTTCCCATTCGAATTAAGTTAACTTAATTACCTTAAATGTTTTATTTTAGTGTTGTTGTGCAGCTTAAGCATCAAAATTCATATGGATTATTAATATTTATTTCAATTATATTTAGATATGTAATAATTTTGAATTAAATAATCAGAGCCATAAAATCATCGAATCATATAATTTAGAATCAAAGCTATTAAACACTTTAATATTTAAATATAATTATTATTTTTATCCAAATTTAATAAACTAAAACTTATTTCTATATTATTCTAAAGAAGTCTAATATAAAAATAAATTAATTAAACATTTTAAACCTATATATCAAGTCAAAGGATTTATACCATAAATTTATAATAAATTAAGATATATTCAAATTAATAATCTAATATATATTATAAATCTCATTGAATAGTGATAAAATATTAATAATAAAAAATATCATATTTAATTCCATAAATATATTTTCTAAATTTCTAATTGCATATTATCAGTTAATAATAGAGAATTTAGATTTGATTATAAAATATATTATAAAATAAATGTTCTAGATGTGACTAAGTTTACTTATATTGTTTAGATTTCAAAGTATTTAATATATATTTTTATATTTATGAATACTATTACTAATTATCTTATTATTTATCAACTGCAAGAATTAATTTTGGATTTATTATTTAACTTATTCTAATAATTAAATTAAGTTATAAATGTCTAAAGAAGTCCAAGGTTTATTGAAGACGTATTTGTAAGTTGAAAAGGAAGCTCAATAGATTAAAGATAAATAAATAAAGTTAGCTAAAGTAACGAAATCTAGTAAATAAGAATTTAGCGAATTCCTGAAATAGGTCCTCATCCTTAAAAGTAATCGCAAAACAAAGTTAAGGAATCAGTATCAGCTCTAAAATAAAAGAGAATTCAATTAGAAAAAGAATCCCATAAAATATCTTAAGAACATGATTACATGCAACAAATCCTTTAAAATGAATTAAAGAAATAATTGGCTCCTCCTCAAAAACATAATGATATATTAATAAATTTAGAAAAAGTAGCATAAGAAACTTAATATACATATTTAAAATTTAGAACAGAGAAGTTTGTATAAAAATTAGGAAAGATCTTTTCTATTTCTTCAATCAAAAAGGAATTTCTCTTAAAAATAAAGAAGCATTAATAGAAATCAAAAGAAGAAATACATTAATATTGTGAATTTAGAAATTTCCAATTACAAAAGAAAGTTTTTAATTGTTGGAAAATATTTTATTATTAAACAAAAGAAGAAAGAAGATTAAGGGAAGAATAACAATAAAAGAAATATGACATGGGATAGAACGTAAGATATTATATTAATTAATAGTAATTGGCTTTAGAATTTAATAATTTTTGTCTGACAAATAAATTTTTCAAAGCACTTAAGTAATATGTTAAAATGAACAGATTAACTAAATAATTTGAGACAGATTAAAATTAAATTAAAGTTAAAGTCAATAATTTTTTGAATTAAATGCAAAAGCAAATATCTGATGCTTTAGAAAAAGAGAAAGAGGAAATTTAATTGATTAAATAATCAAATTTGATAAATGATGAAGAATTGACAATATCGAATTCTCAAAAATCAATTTAATCAGAGAAAGAAGATTAAGTTGATAATAACTAAGACGAAATACTTTAATCATATGAAAATGAATTTTTATAATCAAATGAGGAATAAATGTAATTAACAATAAAACCTATTTAATAACCTGAAATTAATTAAAAGAAATAATATGATAAATAAATAATTGAATAATAAGAAGTAATTAATGAAAAATAAAAAATTCAAATAAATTAAAATAAAATAACTAAAGAAAATAATCAACCTCCTTTACCAATAAATCCTTGGAAATAAAAGTAGAGCAATTCAATATAAAATATGGTAGAAGATAACGAATAATCAATTTAAAAACAAAATAGTCCTTAAAATATGTCATAATAAAGTTTTTCTAGATAAAGATCCATTGATAAAAAGAATAATTATGCTAAAGAATAAGAAGAAAAAGCTAAAAAAAGAAAAGAGATGAATGAAATAATAAAAAAGAAACATGAAGATAAAAAGAAATAGAAAGAAATAGAAAGATAATAATACGAGGAATAAAGATAGTTAGAATTAAAAAAATAAAAAGAAGAAGAATATAATAGAATTTAAGAAAAAAAGAAGAGAGAATTAGAATTAAAACAAAAAATGGAACAAGAGAAATTTGAAATTGAATATAAAACTGAAATTGCAATAAAACATTATGAAAGAAGTTTACAAAAATATCAAATATTTATTCCTATTTTAAAATTACATTAACAATATTAAAATAATTAGAAGAGAGCTGAAAATCATTATAATAATAATTTAAAGTAGAACTTTTTTGTTTTACTCAAAAAGATTCAATAAATATGCGAAGATTAAAGAGAATATGAAGAATAAATTAGGATTAATATATCTAATAATCATTATGAAAGAAATTTGAAACTTAAAGCTATTTTTAGTTTAAGATCATTAAATAATACTTAAAAAGCTAAATTAAAAGATGCTTAATAGGTTAGAGAAAAGTATATTAAAAGACATATAATGACTGCTTGGTATATTTAATTACCAGAAATGAGAGCTGAGAATATAAAATTAGAAAGAATTTCAGAGAGATTAATTAATGATTTTAGAAAAGTAAATTTTATTATCTATTTATAGGCTATACTTTAGAAATAATTTTTTAATTAATGGAGAGATATTGTTAGAGAAAATATTGCTTAAAAAATAAGAGAATAGAATAAATAAGAAATGTGGTAAAAAGTAAATTAATGGCTTTAAGAATTTGATGATGAAAAAATAGAATGAATAATTTAGTTAACTTTATAATCATATTTATAAAATCATTATAATATTTCGATTTATAAATACAAAATAAAAATGTAAAATTAAAAAAGTATATTTGTTAATGGAGGTAGAAAAACCAATCAAATAAGATATTCATAATTATCCTCCTAAATTAGAATAAGCCTAGGAAACAATTTAAATTGAATTCAAATAGATTTTATAAGGTTTGGAAGAATAAATTATATAAGTATTCTAAAATTCTTAATATTTTGAAAAAGAAAACTTTAAGGATCAACATTCAATATAATTGATGATATTTAAAGAATTAAGACCTACTGAATAGTGGTAATAATTATAAAATGAACCACCTATAGAAATTTATAATTCTCTATTTCCAAAAAAATTAATTAGATATTTGATTGACTAAATTAATGTTAAAATGAAAACCTCTTTTGCAAATTAAGATGAAAAGTAAATTAGAAAAAAATTAGTGAAAATAGATTAAATATTTGATTTCTTTGGAATAAAGATTATAATGGGATATATAAAAATGCCACATTTGGAAGATTATTTTAATGAAAAATAATTATTTTAATGCAAAATATTTGAATGTTTTAAAGAGGGAAGATTTAAATGTTTAGAATAATGGAGTAATTTCACTGATGAATGTCTTTTAAAAAATATTAACAAAATAAAACCAGCAAATGAATTTTAAACTATTAGAGTATGTAAAAAGATTGGAAAAACTTTAAGAAATTTTAAAACACCTGGGAAAGATTTAATAATATAGATAAATTCAGGATTCATGATTGAATAGTCAGCAAATTCTTAATAAATAATGATTTGTGATCCTAAAAGCAAATTAATAGTTTGGTAATACTTTTGTAATAACATTTAAGAAGAAAAAGTAGGTCTTTAAATTGTTCATGTATTATAATAATTCAAAGATAATAATCATACATTATATATTTATGATAATATTTTAAGCTTAGAGTAAATTGCATATTTGAAATTAAAACTAAAAATTTAATGTATTTCAAAACTTGATAGTTTGGTAGTAAGTTAATTACCTTAGATTCCACTTTATCTTGATTATATGTCAATAATTAAAGAACAAAATGATGTTTTCACTGTGACTTCTGGAGAATAGATTTAGTAATTGATATGTACTTATAATCAATACAAAGAGACTATGTTATTGTATTGCATACATAAATTCAGACCAAATTTTTCTTATCTTCATTATTCAAGTGCAATTATGACTGAATTATAGGAAATTACAATTTGGAATTCTTATCAAATCGTTATAAAAATAAAAGCATCACAAAATTAATAAACTTATGAATAATTTCGTTTAGGTTTAGCTTAAGAATTGTTAAAAAATAAAATTGCTTAGATAAAGAATGTTCCTACTTTATTACATAAATAAAAAGTAGTTAATGTTGGTTTGGCAACAGAAATAATTGGTGATTATGGTTAAGGAACAAAAATAAATTCAAAATCATTATTTCACATCCCAACAATTATGGCTACTCCTAAAACTTATGCTGGCTCAATGAATTGTTTAGTTTGTAAGAGAAATACTTAATTAATAACTTTATGTAAACCTTGCTCAGAGATATCAGGTAAGTTAGTAATTCTATGTGCTTGTGATTGCTTTTATTTATTCCATTAGAATACTTTGGAATATATAATAAATGGAGAAGATGTTACTCAAGCATAGTATAAATCGATAGAATAATCAAGTTAATAATTATATCATTAAGCATTTTAATAGAAACCTGGTTTGATGTATGAGAATGTAGATAAAGCAAAATCTGTTTAGTATGCAAAATAAGTAGAAATTGAATGAATAAATGAATAATTTAAAATATATAAATTAATTTAATTATAATTCAATTAATATCTTTACAATTAGTTTAATTAGGTGATGAAGAGAGACATGGAGTGAAAGAATTTATACCAGTAGATTATGTCAGTGTCTGTTTATGTTTGCTGAAGTTCTCAGATGAATGAGTTTTTAAAGTTAATACTCTAGCTGTTAAAGGAGGAGGTCTTAGAAATTCAAACCTTCTCTTTTTGACACATAATTTATGAAGATATTATTATTTAAATGCTTTAAGTGGGATGTTACTAAATTTATTATATATTGGAATAAAACCTACTTTTGGAGTTAAATATAAATCTTATCCAAATAAAGAAGCAGTTGCATCATTTTCTGGATTGCTCTAATATTTTTTGAGATAAATAGAATTTTTATCACCTATTAAAGTTCCAATGTCAATTCTTTCATTAGATTCCTTACTTTTAATCTTCATTGGGTTATGTTTTATTTCTATGAATTATTTAACTGAGTTGAATAAAGGTTAACCAATCCCAGTTAAACTTTCCATATTTTTTTATTAAAATATTTTTCTGAATCTACTTTTTTTTAAATATTCTTCTTTTACCCATTATTTACATTCTTCAGGAAATTTTTATAAGAATTCATGTTTATGAATAACCATAACTGTAGCTTCATTTGATAAAACTATAGAATTATATTCACAACAACCATCTTCATTCATTACTATTTCTTCTCCTAACAATTATCCTTTAGCTATTTGAATTTAAAAAGACTTTTACTTAATATACAAATTTTTGTCATTTAATCATTTATCAGTTTTTCTATTAATATGTCTCCATATTAAATTAAATAAAATGATTTCTTAGGTATTCCATCTACTGTTAAAATACAGTTTTTTGAAAACTATTCAACATCGAAACTATAAGCTAAATGCTCTAATTATTTAGATGAATAATCTCCTTAAACAGGGAATTTAGTAAATATTAAACTTTTCTTCTCTTTCATTTACTATATGAATTGTTATCGAATTAAATCAAAATCATCTTTTTTCAAAATCAATAAAAATAAATCTTAAGTTTAAGCACAAGCTGTTAATGCTCTTGGAACATTCTCCAATAAAGCTCTATCTCCAAATCCTTCGCCTCTCTTTAATATTCTTATTGTTTCTCCATACTATTCACTTAATACTTACATTTCCTATTAAGTTATTTATACTCTTTCATTTGTTTAACCTTATATTATATTTCCCTTCATTTTATCAGCAAACTTTTTAGAATATGCCAACTATTTAAAAAAGTTTGTACCAGTAGCATTACCACTTATAGTTTTTCTAATTCAATGATAATTATATAAATACTGAGGCACAAGAGGAGCAGGCTTAGACAATTAATTTTGTGGTACTGATGGTGTTTTTTGAATATCAGGAGATTTTTCAATGGATTATTAGATTTATTAGGGCCTTGCTTTCATCAATGCAACTTTTCCATTGAATATTATATATAATTTATCGTTTGACTTGTCTCCCTCTTTGAATATTAATTCTCCTCCTTTAAAATGTTCCATTCTGAATTTGCCACATAACTAATATGGGTATTTTATGTACATATAATAAACTCTCCCTTTATGTTCCTTTAAGATTCTTCTCGATAAAGGAATTAAAATATTATAACTGCTATAATTTGGAATATATAATCTAAAGGTTATCAATAGTTGGATTAAGATGATTATTCAACAGTTTTTGTAGATTTAGATTCTACATAATGTTTACATAATATATACCTCATTCATAAGGATTATAATTTTTTTAATTAATTATGTAAGAATCAGTATCGGCTTATCTGAAAACTGAGCCAGATTCACTTAGATATTATCCTCCAAGCAAATTCAAGCAAAATATGATTTAAAACAATCAAAGAATTCTTAATGGTAAGAAAGTCACTTACTTGAATATTAAAAAATAACCTTAATCAAATCAAAAAGATGCTTGGAAGTAAATGTTTGGGAATTTCTTACATGATATTAATTTGAAACAAAAAAAGAAACATTTCTCACCTGAGGCCAAAGAAGTAAATTTATATTTAATATGATGAATAGCATCTCTAAGATCCATTAGTTAATGAAATTCCTATTCTACTTCCTTGTACTAATAAGTAATTCAAGTTAGAGTTCTATAAATATCTTGAAGGAGAATAATCAATTCAATAATTAATGAAAGCCATTAATTTTCCTCATGTTCATGCTGTATGTCAATCTAATATATTCTAAACTAGAAACAAATTGAAGATTCAAAAAGTCTTTAAAGAAAATTGTCAATTGTACAAAAGATCAAAAAATTTAAGAATCATGGATCTACTAAAGCGAGTGATTAAACTCCTTTATTAGATATTAATAGTTCAACAAGATAATTAAAGGCACATTAAGTACGTCTAGTTGATTAAAGGAGATTTACTGAAGCTGGAAAATTATTGGACATTTTTAAAACTAAAATAAATAAAAAGATTTAGGTTTTGAGAGACTTCGTTTAATAAAGAGTACTTGTAAAATGTAATATTATAGATTGATTTGAGAAAGTCATTAAATAAAGAATAAAGAGAAGAAGAAATAAGAAATATTCATTTTATCAAGACTTTTTTTGATATAACTAATGATTATAATTAACATATACAATAATAATAAGATGAACTTAAAGATGATGCATAATATTATAAAAAATTAGTACCATGTCAACGAAAATTAAAATAATTATTAGTAAATTATGATAATGTGTAACCTATTATTAAACATTAGGAAAAACATTTTGATAAATTTGATTATCCCTCATTGGGTATGTTAAAAAATTAAATGAATTAATATTCTAAAGATTATTTATTGGAATTAGAATAATAAAAATAAATTTAATTTAAATCAGCTCTAAATTAAGTAAGAAAATTATTGGAATAACAAAATATTAAATTTTAATCTGAGTTAAGAAAATCTAAAATTAAAAGTAATTAAAATTCTAAATCATAATCACCACTCTTAATAAAATAATAATAAGATCATCTATTCTAAAGTAATTCAAAAATGTCCGCTGATTGTGCATTAGATGTTGTTGTAGCTAGTCCAAAACATCATCGTAATTAATATCAATCAGTATGTTAATTAAAGGATTCCATCTCTGATCCTAGAAAAAGAAAATAATATGTTATTACAAAGAAACCTTTTTATCTCTTTACGAATTAAGTAGAAGGAAATAAAAATGCAAAAAATTCCAAAGGTTTAATCACAAACTTTGATGTTAAGTTATATGATTATATTCACAATAGAAATATCTATACGTTGAATAAGCAGTATAATTTTAATTTTATTATAGGGTTAAAGAGATGACTTAGAAATTTCATACTATGATTGAAAGTGAACATGAATAACACTTAAATGAATAATTAGATACACATTTAAATCAATTGAAAAATAGAAAATTGAAATATCGTTAACATGGATCTTTAGAAGCATAAAAACGAGTATAAACGGAAAGATAAGCAGATGAGATTTCAGATGATTAATCACTTTAATCTATATATGAAGTGAATCTTGATGTTTTATATGATCAATCAAATCAATTAACAAAAAAATTAAGAGAAAAAAATGATGCTGGATTTGCTAAAAGAATAAAACAACTTATTAGATTAGAAGAAGTTAATTCGTAAGAATAAAATTTATATTTAGGTAATGCCTTAAGACAAATTTATAGAAGTTAAATAAATCCTAGAATTCTCTAAATAGTTGATTATAAGGTTCTGTGTTCTCTTATTATTATAAAAATTAGTTAGTTGCATAATAAATTTTAAATTATATCTAATAAAAAATGACAAACAGGGATATGGATGCTCCTCCTTTGAATGAAGATGAATTAAATGAAATTTACAATTGGGTTGATACTATACCCTTATCAAGACCAAAAAGACATATAGGAAGAGATTTTGCAGACGGAGTTTTATTGGCTGAAATAGTTTAACATTATATACCTAGAATAGTTGATATACATAATTATAGCTTAGCTCATTCAGTTCAATAAAAATAATATAATTGGAATACTTTGAATACAAAAGTAATTATGATAATCAAATTAATAGGTCTTTAGGAAGATGGGCTTCTAAATTACTTAAAAAGATATAGATGCTGTAATTTCAGTTGTTCCAGAAGCAGTCGAAAGAATTCTTAAAGTAGTTTAAGTTAAAATATCAATGTATTTGGACAGCAAGGAACATAATTAAATTAATTAATAAGAGAAGACTGTTGAAGTTTAGCAATATTAAAACAAAGTTAACAATAAATAGGCATCAAATAACAAATAAAATGAGAAAGAGTTGATAATATAAGATTAGAAGGAAACTATAGAGATTCTAGAACTTAAAATATAAAAATTAGAATAACTTGTAAAATTGAAGGATAGTAAAATATAATAGTTAATGCAAAAACTTTAATAAGCAGGAATCAAATGATATAGTTACTATATATATATATCATTCACATAAATTTAAAAAATAGAGCTTCGTTATATTTTCATTTGAATCATTATCATAATTTTCGCTATAGATTTATTTTCATATTAATATCTTTAATTTCTACCTCATCAGTAAAGAATCATTATGATTAACCTTTCATTTTCTAAAATATTGAAATTCTTTTTTTTTTAAGTGTTCTTATTTCACTAAATTTTAACTAATTAACGGAGAATTTAAGGAGTTCTATTTGGATTCCTCTTTATTTAATAGAATTCATTTCAAAACTCATTTATTGAATAATATGCTATTTTATTTCGTTATTATATGTTTTTATTTTATACCCAATTATTTTATATGTACTACAATGACTTACTCTTTTTTATCTATTCATTTTCAGTATTATTAAGATTCCAGTTGAAGATTGATAAAAATAAAAAGAGATTAGTTAAAATTTAATTTAGTCCTTAAAAGAAGATTATAATATTTTTAATGAATTAAAATATTTTTGAATTATATTATATAATTATTGTTAATAGAGTATCAGTAATAACGCATAACTAATAAACCAACGTATTGTTACTTAATCTTTATTGTTCTCTTGAGAATTTTTATCTTAAAAATAATCTTATATTTCTTTTTTCCTCGTTTTAATAATATATTTATTTATAATACTTATTTTTCTTTATTTATTTAAAAATTGAGATTTATAATATGTTTCATTGTGTATAAAAAATGCTTGACTGAGTTTTTCATATTATCTGTATGTAATTTTTATAAAGAAATAGAAATTTTGTAATTTTGTGTTGTCCTTACCTTTTCTTTCAATTATTAATGTTTTATAAATAAGTAATAAATATAAAATTACATTTACTATCTATAACGTTGTAAATATATTCAAATTTTTAATTATTAATTAATAATATAAATTTTTTTATTAAATAATCTTTATTAAATTGTAAAATCAAAGAATATTTTTTAATAATCAATTTTGAGCCTATTCTTAATTCAAATTGAAAGTAGATTAATTAACAGAATGAATTAATCTTTTGGGAGTGTTAAATTTGAAGGAATTCATTTTTATTTATTCGAAATCTAATTCCCCTCTACAATAGGGACATGTAGTCTCCTCTTTTCGATTATTAATCCACTGAAATAAACAAGAAGTATGAAACGGATGTTGGCAAGGTGTTATTATTAATTCTTTAGCATTATCACTGTGTAAACAAATAGAGCATTGATTATTTCCTTCTTAAGCTTTCTTCATGTATTATNCTTTTTTTTTTAAGTGTTCTTATTTCACTAAATTTTAACTAATTAACGGAGAATTTAAGGAGTTCTATTTGGATTCCTCTTTATTTAATAGAATTCATTTCAAAACTCATTTATTGAATAATATGCTATTTTATTTCGTTATTATATGTTTTTATTTTATACCCAATTATTTTATATGTACTACAATGACTTACTCTTTTTTATCTATTCATTTTCAGTATTATTAAGATTCCAGTTGAAGATTGATAAAAATAAAAAGAGATTAGTTAAAATTTAATTTAGTCCTTAAAAGAAGATTATAATATTTTTAATGAATTAAAATATTTTTGAATTATATTATATAATTATTGTTAATAGAGTATCAGTAATAACGCATAACTAATAAACCAACGTATTGTTACTTAATCTTTATTGTTCTCTTGAGAATTTTTATCTTAAAAATAATCTTATATTTCTTTTTTCCTCGTTTTAATAATATATTTATTTATAATACTTATTTTTCTTTATTTATTTAAAAATTGAGATTTATAATATGTTTCATTGTGTATAAAAAATGCTTGACTGAGTTTTTCATATTATCTGTATGTAATTTTTATAAAGAAATAGAAATTTTGTAATTTTGTGTTGTCCTTACCTTTTCTTTCAATTATTAATGTTTTATAAATAAGTAATAAATATAAAATTACATTTACTATCTATAACGTTGTAAATATATTCAAATTTTTAATTATTAATTAATAATATAAATTTTTTTATTAAATAATCTTTATTAAATTGTAAAATCAAAGAATATTTTTTAATAATCAATTTTGAGCCTATTCTTAATTCAAATTGAAAGTAGATTAATTAACAGAATGAATTAATCTTTTGGGAGTGTTAAATTTGAAGGAATTCATTTTTATTTATTCGAAATCTAATTCCCCTCTACAATAGGGACATGTAGTCTCCTCTTTTCGATTATTAATCCACTGAAATAAACAAGAAGTATGAAACGGATGTTGGCAAGGTGTTATTATTAATTCTTTAGCATTATCACTGTGTAAACAAATAGAGCATTGATTATTTCCTTCTTAAGCTTTCTTCATGTATTATTTTAAAAAATCTATTGTAATATAATTTGAAGATTCTGAAAGGCATAATGGTATAACTGCTGTATTCCTGCTTCTGTTTTGTTTATATTTTCTAATGATACATCCAATTATCAGAATAAAAAACGCGGTAGATAATGAAACTAATACAATAATTAGAATATTAATTGCATCAATAGGAGGATTATTCGAAGAATTATCAGATATCTCAATATACAATTACGATTCCTATTTAGTTATTACTTTAAAAAGCAAACGATTGAATCTAAATGAATTATAAAATTACCTTAATAGATTTGCGTTATAAGATAATTAGGAGATATCTATTATTATGTTTATTGTTCTCTCATCTTTTGATATTGTATAATTTTCATCTATTTCATAAGGAACACCATAAATAAAGTTCTCAAACATGTAATAGAGCGTAACTGAGGCATTATCTTAATGGAAATTTTCTGAAAAACCCATTTCTAGTTATATTTTTTCTAATTTTGTTGTTTATTAAAAATAAAAGTATTAAACCCCTTATAAAGTATAATTATCTATCATCTAATCAAACTTCAGAGCTAAAGCATCTTTGGAACAATCTAAGTCTATTTTATTCTCGTTACACAGACATATCCCATTTACACAAGTACCAGAATCTAAAGAACAATTTTTGGGACAAGGATAATATTCTAATTTTTGAATTTTAAGGTTGTATTAATATTGACGTCGATCATTTCTTATTAAATTTGTAATAAAAAATGTATCTGTTATTTAAAAAGAGTTAGCTGGAATGACAATATAATGATAATCTTTACGCCCTTAATAACCATTATAATCAGCATAGTTAGTTATATAAGTAGAATTTTATAAACTTGTTAATTAATTTTTTCCAATTGTTGTAATGAAATTCACATCTCCATTTGTAGGATACGAAAAATAAATTCTTATTTATTAAAATTAGCTTACTCCATAAATATATATTTTGGTAAATCATATTAATTTAATGTTAGATAGAAAGTTGCATTGTTAATTGTTTATTTGATAAGATAATCAGAGTTTACCAATTCCAATAATTGTTCAGCTTCATAAAAATCCACACCTACATCAATTACAATCTTGCCATCAAAACAAAAAATGAATAAAGCGAGAAGTGAGAACATAAAAGTTTTTAGTTAATATATTTATTATATATATTTTAAGTTTAATAATTTGAATATCATAATATTTGGTATTTATTAAAGATATAATATATAGCTGTTTCAGATACTGTTCAAAAAGAATTTCAATATAAATGTTTCATAAAACCTTGAGATTGATTTTATTATTAATTTTGCGCGACGTTAATTATTTTAACGAATAAATTATGGAAATTAAATACAACAGATCACTAAGTGGAGTAACAGAAAATCAATTATAGTAACCTCTCAGAAGAGTAACTAAAACTTTTAATGAAAATAGAGATCCTGTTAGAAAGAATTTGACTATGTTGTATAATGAAGGTAAAAAATATATATTATTGAAATCAAGACACATAATAAATTAATAAATCACTACCATATAATAATAATAATGATTTGAATAGAAAAATACTTAATTAAGAAAGAGTAAAAAGATCTCTCAATCAAGAAGTTTTAGAAGATAAAGAAAATATGCCATAACTTAAAGAAATTACATTTATAAATCATTCTCTCCCATAGGAATTCTTAACAATTTCAATTAAGCATAAATTCGATCATACTATTTCAGAGAATAATAATCTCTAAAAATTGTATACAGATGAAATATTCTTTTATTTAAAAGAATAAGAAGTATTTATGAATACAATTTCGTTAGAGAAAATCAACACCCTTAGAATGGTTAAAGTATCACTTTATTCCAAGTAATTTGAGAGCTAAAATGATTGATTGGATGATAGAAGTTCTATGTTCATATAAATGCAGTGATTAAACATTTTTTGTAGCAGTAAGAACATTAGACTTTTATTTTTCAAAAAGCCAAAAATAATTAGAAATATCAGATTTACATCTTTGTGGTGTAACATCAATATTTATTGCTGCTAAATATGAAGAAATTAATCCTCTTAAATTATCTGTTGTTCATGAAAAAATTGCTCATAAAAAATTATCAACTGATTAAATAAAAAAGAAAGAAAGTGATATTTTGTAAACTATAGGTTTTGATCTTGTTGGTGGTACTCTATATGATATGTATAATCTAATATTAATGAATTGTTTTATTGAAAAAAAACTACAAGAAAAAACCTATAAATATCTTAAAAAACTTTGTTTATATCTCTCTAAAATGATACTCCATGATTATGAAATTTGTGGTAAAACTAATTACACATTATTGGCGGCTGCTCTAATTTTTGTTGCCTTTAAAATTGTAGAACAATTAGATTCTAGTTTTGATGCAGATAATTAAGTATAATCTTACATTGATTATTAGATTAAAGATATAGCTTTTGTTATATAAGTTGATCACGATTAGTTAATAGATATTGCAGCCAAAGTCTTGAATCTGGCCAAACACTTTGAGAAACATTTCCCAAATTTGGAAAATTTAAAAAAATTTAATGGATTTTAGTTAGAAGATGATGAAAAATGATCTAAACTTATATATATTACTTTTTATTTAATTATATGTGGCAAACAAAAAAAATATTTCTAATGTACTTCTATATTTAATAAATCAATCAGCTTTCTTAGTGCTTTCAGTGGTATGTTTCTCACCCTTTCCTTTTGTTGAAACTTTGGCTGATGCTTTTCTTGCTAACAATTATTTTCTGTCTTCATTAAGGTAGGGTTTTGTAATAATGCATTATGATGGTCTAATTGGGATTTAGTATGGCATTCCTAAAATAACAATTATTAATATACCATTGGCTTTTGTTCTTGTGAGTTTCTCGATTTAAATAACCCATCTCTTTCGATATACTGAAGAAACTTTACCCTTAGTACCCTTATGTGTGCCTATTCTCAATTTTATTATTATACCCCTAACAACTGTGACTTCATCATCCTTTCTAACAGGTAATGCTCTAACATTGTATTTCTTTCTTAAATCCTTTGAAAGATGAGCACTCATTAATTTATATCTAATGTTTGATGGAGCTCCCAACTGGGCTCTTCTTCCCTTTCTTCTTTAACTTGAAACTTCGATATGGGTTTTCATTTTGAAAAAGATTTAATTAAAAATTAATTTTTTGTTTTTTCTAAGTACTTTCACACAATATATTAAAATTCAATAAATTCTTCTAAATGCCATCTGATTTTAAAGAAAATTCTCCCATCATTGCTTATAGGCTTTTGATTACTAATAAAAGAGATAAAAATTGCAATTAAAATAATTAATCAAATTCATTTAATTTATACTTAACTAGTAGTTAAAAATAATAAATAATTTTTTTAATCTCTATTTTCTCTTATAGTTTCTATATTAATCGATATCTAATATCTTTCTACTTGTTAACAATTTTACTATATCCAATTGACTAATTTAACTTCATCATATTACCATTCTATGGGTTTTACAGATTAGATTTTCAAATTATTAATGTACTTTTCAAAGAATTGTTATAAAAACCTACAAAAATAAGGAAAATATTATGTATTCAAGTTCATTTAGAATGACATCTTTAAATCAATAAAATAAAGATTTTTTCTCCATATATAATGGTTGGATTTATGCTTAATAAATCCAATTTAATTTAATCTAGCCAATAAAAAGTAAGCTTTATTTGGCTCTAAAATTTTGAATATTTCAAAGAAACATCAAGAAATCAGGTTAAGTTGGAGTTGAATAGTTGATAGAAAGTATAATCATAATGATAGTCATTATTTAAATATTTTTATATAAGCTCAATAAATAGTAATAAACTAAAAATTTGTAAGCTTAAAAAAAAATATAGAAAAAGTATTTTTAGAAAAGAACCAAGTTTAAAAAAAGGAAGTTAAGGTAAATTAATTAATCCTGAATGAAAATAAGACTCATGCACCAAATCCATAGAGGGTTCTTCCTTATCTCTTTAATGAGTAAACAACATCCATAACAGTGACAGTCTTTCTTCTAGCATGCTCAGTGTATGTAATGGCATCTCTGACAACATTCTCCAAAAAGCTCTTTAAAACATTTCTTGAGTCATCATAGAGGAATGAAGAAATTCTTTTGACTCCTCCTCTTCTAGCTAATCTTCTGATAGCAGGTTTAGTGATTCCTTCAATTGAAGCCTTATTTGGTTTTCTAGCATGTCTTTTAGCACTAACTTTACCAATACCTTTTCCTGATTTTCCAGCCATTTTAACTTTATTTTGAATTATAATTATTACAATTAAAAACTGGAGGTTGTAAATTGGATCAAAATCCAAATAATGCCAAAATTAGCCAATCAAATTTTTCTTAAAAAATTCATTTATATAGTGTTGAATAATAATTATATGCGCCATTTTTTGTTTTATTTAATTTATTCAAATAAAATCATAATAATAATTCTCCATCTCTTAAAAATTTTTATAATTATTTCACAATCTAATTTCCTAATATTTCTCAAACCATTTTAATTTAGAATAATAAACCTAAATTAAAAATAATTACAAGAAATGTCAAGGTTTATAACTATCTTCATATAAATTCTAATTAGTAAAATTCATATTATAATCTTATCGATATCAAATAAATTATAGATTTAACTAATATTTATGCAATTCATACAATAATCACTTAATTTTATGATTATTCTATGATTGCCATATTCAAATATAAATTTCATCTTAATAGTCAATTAGTAGTATTTATGAGACCAGAATTTGATAATAATTATATGCTAGTTTTACAAAAAAAGATTAAATTGCTAAAAATTATTATTAATTATAAAAATAAAAAATGATATACAGATATATGATAATGATCAATAATCTTTTAGATGATTGGTTAATCAATTCCATATATTGACATAATAACTCTATAATATAAAATTTTATTATAATTTTTAGATGAAATATTTTTATTAGACTTAAATATTTGAGATATTACTATAATGAAATTAAGATTGAATTATGACTTGAATTTTTAAATGATAAATCATTATTTATTCATCTATTATTATCTTTTATTCAATTTTAAATTATAAATTAAATGCATAATTAACAAAAATAGATAGATAGAGATGGATAAGACTAGAATAGTTTTATTATCAATTAATAAATAATATTAATAAAATTAAATGATACTCATGCCAATCCTCTTTCTTTCATAACTTCCAACATAGTTTTACCAATTTAAGCAGGTGATTTCACAACTCTAATTCCAGCCTATTCAAGAGCTCTAATTTTTTCAGGTGCACTTCCCTTTCCCTCTAAAGAATGAATAAAATAGTAATATTACTAGATACAATGGCTCCTGCATGTCCCATTCTTCTTTCAGGAGGTGCTGTGATACCAGCAATGAAACCAACAACTGGTTTATTTTTTGGATTATTATTTTTAATCCATTCAGCAGCCATTTCTTCATTTTCACCACCGATTTCTCCTATCATAACAATTCCTAAAATAAATTAGAATTAAAAAATACCTTCAGTTTCTGGATCAACCATGAATCTTTCTAAAACATCAATAAAATTAGTTCCATTGAATGGATCACCACCTATTCCAACAACAGTTGATTATCCTAATCCAGCTCTTGTTGTTTAATCAACAGCCTCATAAGTAAGTGTACCAGATCTTGAGACAATACCAATTTTTCCATTTTAATGAATGTATCCAGGCATAATACCAATTTTGCATTCATTTGGTTTAATAATTCCTGGACAATTAGGCTGAATATATAAGTAATATGTTCATACACCAATGACGCGAGTGACTGATTAAGATCTTAAAGCATGTTTGACTCTAATCATATCATGTTATGGGATTCCATCTGTAATAACAACCTTTACATACTAATAGTAATTATACCACTAAACCAATTTAGGCTTCGATTGCTTCAATGATAGCTGCAGCAGCTGTAGGAGGAGGAACATAAATAACTGAGGCATCACATCCTGTGCTTTGTTTGGCTTCTTGACAATTCTTAAATACAGGTAATCCAAGATGAGTGCTTCCGGCCTCTATCTTATAACTTCAATTTTTACTCTTTGGTGATACTCCACCAACCATTTTAGTGAAATAGTTTAATGCTTGTTCTGTTTAGAAGGTACCCTATAATTATTTAATATCAAAAAATACCTAATTTCCAGTGATACCTTAACAGATCACCTTGGTATGTTTATTAACCCACACATAAGGAGCTGTAGTTGATGAAAATGCACGAAAGATTTATCTGCCAATCATTTATTTAATTTAATCAATATTTATTAATCTTTTCTTAACTAAATCACTTCTTTTAATTAACTATCCTCCTATATTATTGAATTTCTCTTTTATTTATACAATGGATTTATAATAAAATAATTTAATGTAATTGATTCTCTTTTAGAATAACAAATTTAACTATTTTCATTAAATGAAATAATATTAATCATAACCATAAAAATCACCATCCAATAGAGAAAAAAGTAATACTGTAATTACATAGATGGAATCAGGTGATAATTTTTATTCTAATGAACGCATTTAACATGATCAATATTTCAATCAGATTATTTAAATGCTTTAAAAAAGACAAGAGTTTTAAGAATAAGAATACAAAATTAAAGTTACTTCTTTAGAAAAACGAATTCAATACTTAATTTAAATTAGTTCCTAGCTAACGCAATAAAACACTCAATTAAAATTGCAATATACTGATTTAGTCAAAGAATATGATATTATGAAAGACAGAATAATTAACTATGAAGCTAATATGTAAAACAAAAATTTAGATTATTCATTAAGTTTAGATGATTTAACTAAATTAAAAATTGAAAGGGAGAAACTTATTGGTTAATGTAATATATATCAAGAAAGATCAAAAATAAGAAAAAAAAAAATTATTGACTAAGAAAACATTATCACTAATTTATAAAAGTAAGTTAATGATTTACAAAAGGATAATTTGATATTAGTATCAGAAAAATAAAATTTATTATTGCAATAATAATAAAACCAATAATTTGTAAATTAATAATAAAATATATTCGAAGAAGATATTATAAATAAAACATAACAAATAGATATATCAAATAAAAATGAAATACAATAAATTATCACAAGATTTTTGAATGATTATTGCGTTCATCTTACCTATATTAATAATGAGACGAATTAATTAATTACTATAATAAACTAATACCATGATATTAATCTAGATATCAATAATTAGTAGAAATATAATAGACTTATTAAGCAATTTGATTCATTAATTACTAAATATAATTAGATGTTAGAATAACAAATCAAACTTCAATATTAATTTAATATTTCTACACAAGACGATTTGTTATTAAATAATAATACTAAAAACTATTAACAACATAATAATAATGCCAATAATAATTCAATTTTAAGCAGTAAGAGAAACAGTTAAAATAATTTTTATCAAAACAATCTTAAATAGGATATTATTAGAACAAGTAAGTTTATTAAAATCTAATAAATTAATATGTTTCTAAACTAAATTGTTGAATCATTTATTATTTATATTTTTAGAATTAGAAATTTAAATCATTAAATTCTATAATCAGATCCATCCCATAATGAATAGAAAACTACATTAAAGAAAATCACAATTTTAATAATTGCAATAATAAGAATGCAGAAGAAAAAAAAATATCATGATTATAAACCATTGATAATACAATTACCTATTGAAGAGACTATGTATTAATTACTTGAAATCATAAGCACATAATAATAGTTAATAGAGAAATTTTAGGAGTGATTTATAGTTCATCGTAATTATTCACTAATTTTTAATAGTAACATATCAATATTTTTATGCAATCTCTAAACTATTAGATTCATTTAGTAATTTAATTAAATAGTATATTTTTCTTATGGGGATTATGCTTGTACCAAATCAGCAAGGATTTTAAATTTATGCTCTATTTTTTTAATTTCACTCAAATATTTTCTTTTAGTTCCTGCCAATTAATAATTGAGAGATTTAGCTTTTTCTGAATCACAATTAAGTAATTCTTCAAGAAATCTTTGTGTATTTTGATTTTCATATAAATCAAGTTCTTCAATAAATGTTTCTAATTCTAATAAATTAATAAATAATAGTTTATTATTTTCTAGATTAATATTTTAAGTTTTAATTTTATTAGTAATCTTTTGCTTCACTTAACTGTTAATTACATAATCTAAGTCGCATCTTAATCCATTCATTTCCTAATTTTAATAAAAAAATTACTTTATAAATATTTTTGTATTCTTATTATACATCTAATTTAACAGAATTAATATTTTTTTTAAATGTATTTTCAATTTAGAGAATTTCAGGTCGTCTAGGTTATGTTTTAGAATATAAAATCTAATTGTCCATTTCTATCATTCTTGATTCTAGTTATTTAATTTGATGTGATAATTAAGAATTATTTTGATTATTAGATTTGACTTTTCCATAATTTTCAAAATCATCTATTCTATTTTATAATAAGTGAATCAACTCTTCAATTTTATGAACATCTTCAAATAATTTAATCTATGTTATTAATCCATCTTATTCATTAATGATTTTATTGATATTATCTAAGTTAAAAATGGTTGTTACTCTCTAAAGTTGTTATTTTTTAATTGGCATCTGTTTCTTAATTTAGTTTTACAGAGCTTAGAAATTGCATAAAAGAAAAAAAAATTTAACGAATAATAATTATCAATTTAATAAAATAATAATGAAAATTAAATAAAAGTAAATTTATACAAATATAATTCAAAGATGAAATTATTCTTGATAAGTAAGATTGGACATTTATTTAAATATTCAAGATTATTTATTTATTTTTTAATATATATGGATGAATCAATTTACTACATTACTTAGAGTTTAGATTAATTGATTCTCATTTACTTTTAAGATAAATGTTACTTAATCTAATATATTAATAATTATTCTTAATACTTGCTTGTGGATCTTTGTCTAACCATTTAACTGATACCATTCCTCTTCCTTCTCCTTCCAAAATTACATTGCAAGGTCTCTCAACAAATTCAGTGATAATATCTGGCATTGTGGCTACAAGTATACATAATGGATCTTGGATATCGTATCTGTTATTAGCATTTTTCATTCCTTCATAAATTTCTTTAACAAATTTTCCTTTGATTGTTGTATCTTATTCGAAAACTTTAGTAATCTGAGGTTAAATGTGAAGATTACAGTAAATTCAGACACTGAGATAACTCCTTCATAAGGTATTACAATAAGTTTCTTAGCTAAAACCTTAAAGACTAAATGAGCTGCTTCTGGATCTGTATGTACATTATATTCAGCCACACCATCATTCATGAATCCTAATCCTAATATGTTACCACATAAACTAATAATTAATCCTATGTTTTCTTCAAAATCAGCTGTCTTCATCATTGCACATGCTACATTTGTTAATGCACCTAAGCATATTATTATTAATTCTTCTTTATATTTTAGAGCACTTTCTATCAAGAAATCAACAGCATGTTAAGGTTAAAGTGGATATTATGATATATTAAGTTCTTTTAGATATTTTTCTTAATGACCACTTAATCCATCATTACCAAAAAATTTAGAACTTAATGTGATTTATTATTTTAAGTTTCTATCACATCCTTTATGAATAGGAACTGTAATTCCTGCAATCTTTTAGACTATAGTAATGTTTTTGATACCATCATCTATATTAGAGTTTCCACTATTTAATTAGTTAATAATGATACTTAATGCAAGTGATTCCAATTATTTCTATGTTCTTTTTTGCTGCTAAATCAAAGGCTGTCAACAAAGCATGTATGTCATCACCTCCAGAATCTGTGTCTATAATCATTTTTGTTCTTTATTTCAAGAGCTTCTCAGGAATACCAAATTGGTGTTTGATGAATGAAGGAAGTGAAATCATTTATAAATATTATTTTTAATACTAATTTAATTTGCCTTTGGAGTGAAGATTTTTGTTATCAAATTTAAATTTCTTCTTTTGGCT
Organism: Paramecium pentaurelia; assembly: GCA_905183005.1. Taxonomy (NCBI): domain Eukaryota; phylum Ciliophora; class Oligohymenophorea; order Peniculida; family Parameciidae; genus Paramecium; species Paramecium pentaurelia. Next base: position 335,938 of record CAJJDO010000013.1, on the reverse strand, counting down.
CTATCGACACTTGATTTTGGTCTTAATAGAGTCTTTTTCATAACAACTATATCATTTATTCGATCTTTTTCTTAAATTATAGGTTTAATAAAATCCATAACAAAATTAATTTTATCTTCTATCACCAACTTAGGTTAATGAAAGGATTATTTTTAAGATATATTTTTCACTTTCATTTAATTTTCATTATTATTAAATAGAATTCTTCTTACTTTTTTACCTCTATATTATGTATTTATATTGCTAAAATTTTAACATGAAGTTATATGTTGTAAATCAAGATCTTATCCAGATATTATCCATGTTTATTATTTTATATAATCCCAAACCAATATATGAATATATTCAAAATAACAACCAGCACACAATTTCTTAGATTCACATCTCCAAATATTTAATAAGAAATTCTTAAAGTTTGATTATACTTCCATATTTGATTACATTCCTTATATCAAACAGATGTATATACATTATTAACTATATTTTGGTGTTATATAGAGTAATTTAGTTTATTTTAAAAACTAAGTTTAATTAAAACATATTTATCCTTTTGTTGTAATATATCCACTATCTATTTCTGCAATCATAGTTTAAATATCCATAAATGTTAAGTTTATTTCATTTTCTGCTTATTATAGTAATTTAATTTCTTTTGGAGATTAAGTAAAATAGAAATCCTTTTAACCTAAAATAGACCATAAGTCAACACATCCAAAGATTGGCAAAAATTCATCTTCAGTAGTACATGTACCATGTTCAGTTTTTAGTATTGTTCCTTCTGTTTTACATCTTATTTCAGAACGTGATTTCAAATTGATTCTACATATATCTAATGCTGAAGTGAATTAAGTGAGAATTCGTCTACTGTGAATTGCAGAAGGTAAACGAGAGTCTAACTATTTCATTAAAATTAAATAAAATTAAAATTTCATGTTTAGAGAAACATCATTCTCTAACTATTTTGAATAAAATAATTATTCAACAGTGTTATTATTATTACATGAAGCCAGATTTATATCATACTAAAAGCGTAATGCGCTGATGTAACTTAAAAAAACTAAATAGATGCATTAAAATATTGTAAGGGAATCAAATATTTACTTCAGAGACTAAATCTAATGAAAACTTGAATCCAAAATGGAATTAATCATTTCAATTAAGTATGAGTGGTATTGAAATTATTGTTAATGATTAAAATATGGCTATAGGATCATTATCATTGGATTTAAGAGAATTACAATAAAACAATTTAAATGAATGGTATAGCTTTTCAGATAAAAAATAAATTACAGGCACTCTTCGTCTTACTTTTCAATTCAATCAAAATAATAAAATACAAAAATGCTAAGAATAATTATAATATCTATTTTCTCAATTAGAAGTTAAACTTAAATAATAAAGAATAGCATCTCCAACTGTTGGAAGTGTACAATTAATGTAATAGTTTCTAACCAAATAAAAACATAATAATAGTAATATCATTAATTCAGAATATTAAATTGGAAATGAATTTGAAGTTCATACCATTAAACAATAAATGAATGAAATCAAATAATTAATTAATAAATTCTAATAATTATAAGCTTAAAAATCTAGAGTATATTAATAGCAAAGTATTTATTTTATTTTAAAAACACTCTAGAAATTATTAGTAAATAAAAAGAAATCTCTGATTTACAATAATAAATTGCATAAACTAAAGAATCAGTCTAAAGTTAGATGGCATTATTAAAAATTATTAATGAAGAAGGTAATTATGGAATAACCAAAAAACAATTGATTTTATAAAAATACAAAAAGAAACAATAGGTTTTGATATCTTTAAAGTAAAAACTGAATGAACATAAATTTGATAAAAGATAATCCTCTTTAGTTGTCTAGGCTTATAAATATGAAGGAAGACCAAGACAAAACAATAGTGAATTTTAAGTTAAATGAATCAATTTCTTTTTCTTTTATATTATAAAATTATTTTTTTAATTATATCAAATAAATGGAGAAATTTAGAACCTATGCAGATCCACATACAAGAATTAATCTATTTGTTCCTGCCTTTGTTAATTAAAAGATTTCTCCAATAATTCTCTTATTACATATAGTAATATTTTATTATTATATAATTAGATTCTAGGATCCTTATTAATATTGATAAGAATTCTATTATTGGCTATTTTAATCTTATTATTAATAATTTTTAATATTACTAAAGAAATAATTTTCCAAGATTTTGATTATTTGAAAATGCTAAGTTTCATTATTTAGATTATTATGCTAAATTAATTTCTTAATTATTAAGCTATTAACTAATATAACAATATTTATTAGGACATTAACATCTATTTCATTTAAATTTAGATGCTTTTATGTTTATTCTTTTCCTATTTACAATAGGTTAACTACAATTCTTATTAAAATTTCTAACGAACCATAACCTTTTTTTTAACTTTTATAATTATTATTTTTATCAATTCATTTCAAATTTCTTACAGTTTTAATTGCATTTAGATGGAAATTCTTTGATGTTGTATATGAGATGTTTTAATTACTAATATAATTATTTCAAATGCTTAAATTATTATTCTTAAAAATAATTTCATTTAAGTGGTTGAAAATTAGAATATTGATTAAGACCATAATAATAAATTGTTATTAGCTCATCAGAATATAACCTTTAACTATTTTTAGTTAAAAAATCAATAATTAACTAGCTTGTAATATTTTTACGGTTCTAAATAATCTAAGATATTTTTTTTAACCAAAATCATACCATTATTGTGTTCAAAATAAAAAAAATAACTTAAAAGGCTTTCATTATTTATGATATTTTTTATATTGATACAGAGTTATTATCTTGAATTCAAAATATATAATTTGGATTGAAAATATAAAAAAAATGATTTACATAGTTTAATTTATACTTACTTATTAATCTTTAGAGCAATTCTTTTTCTAAATTAATAATGAATATTTTGAACAAAAAATCAAATTTTTGATTAAAAAAAATCTATTTATATTAAATTCCAAATATATTTACTTCTATATCAATAGATTAAGAAATGATAATTGTATTTTAGATTAATGAAAAATTAAGAACTTAAGGATTTTTTCTTTATAAAAATTCTAAAATTCTTAGGTAAAAGCTAATTTTGAGGCATAAAGTTTGTTCAATTGCATGCAGAATTTTCTATCCTTTCGACAATAAAAAAAAAGACTTTTGGCTCATAGCAACTTCAGAATGGCTGAAGTTCCGCAATCTGTAACTAGCATTACATAATTTTTTTATCAACATTTATAACTATCCTTGGGAAATTGAACTCTCTGATTAACCTTTTTTATTTTAATAATAATAATTGCCTTTACAATCATCATTAGATTTTTCTCTTACATCTTCAATTGTCTTGGGTATATTTAATAATAGTTTTGCAAGTTTATAAATAAATTTGAATTTAAAAATTTATAATCAATCATATTTATAAAAAATCTTATTGTTCATTTTCTTTAAAAAAAAAACTCAGTTAAGTATTTCTCTAGTGATACTTTAAAAATAGAAACTTAAAATTTGTTAATAGGTAAATTGATGTTGTTTACTTATGGATTTTATAATGTTGAAAATTAGATTCCATTTAATGATAAGGGTGGATAACTCAAATTATCAAATCATTCCAGTCTAATTGATTGGATATATTTCTTATCTTAATCATCTCCAAACTTTGCAACATTTGTAGAAAGTGGTGATGAAATTAGATATTCAATTTTGACTATAAATTAAGTTATTAAGACTTTATTTTCAATTATTATAACATAAAAAGAACTGGTTTATATTTAAATGATGTATTTTTAAATAAACCAACTTTATTATTTTTTGAAGTATATTAATTTATATATATATTTATAATAGGGTTGTTAAACCAATCAATTGGGATTCAATCAATTGGGATTGTTATCACCACCAAGATAAATGATTTCTGAATTACAAAAACTTGAATAACCTATTGTAATTGAAATTCTTATTATAGAACATTTATGTATTAACATATCCAGATAAATCTTTTTTTACTCCTATTATTATAATTTAAAAATTCTTGACTAAGAACTCTTAAATCATTTCAAATATTTGTTAACATTAATACAAAATGCCATAACTCAAAGGACTACTAAAAACCCATTAGTAATTTTTATGAATTTGAAGGATTGAAAATAGTAAATTTATATATTTAATAAATAGATCCATTAAAAATATTCTGTATAAACAGAATTCTTAAATTATTATTGGAGAAGTTCAAGTGGAAATTATTTAAATAAGAATGATTATGTTATTATTGTTTTACAAAAATTAAATTAAAAATGAATTCTAATTTTTTGAAATAGATTGAAGAGGAAAATAGAATTTTGGAATAAGAATTACAAAATCTATTAAAGTAATTAAATATCCCAATCATTGTTAAGTTAAAAAAGACATAGAGTAGAGAAAGAATATGAAGATCCTGAAGAGGATAATAATCCAAATTTTAGAAGTGAAAAAGGGGATCTAAGTAAAATAGATGAAGAAACAGATGAAGAATAGCCAAATCGTATTGAACCACATAGATTAATGGAATCACCATAAAAGCCAGGTATAACAAATTTTGAATATTTTATTAGAATCAATTATAGATAACATATAAGATTCCATTAACAATTAATCAGAGATAAGAAGTAGCAGTATTGTCGATAATTAAAGTAATAGGCAATCATAAAAAAATGTAGACTAAAAAAATAAATAAATAAATTCTTTAGAAATGCGTTTATTGGGTACAAGAGAAGCATTAAAATGTTTAGAAAAGGAAGTAAAAGAAAAAAATGCGATTATATAAAATTTAGAGATTGATTTAGCCTAAAAGTAAAAATAAATTGATTTTCTTAAAAAAATTACTCACAAAACCAATACTCCTCCAAAAAAAGAATTTTATAATGATGGATTATAAGAAATAAAGAATAAATGTAAAGAATGGGAGAGAAGATATATTGAATCTAATGGTTAATTTAAAGAGTACTAATAATATACGTCTAAATTATAAGAATTAAATTAGCAATTAATGTATAAATTAAAATAATTTGAATCTGAGAAACTATTATCTAAATCAGAATTGGATTAATAGAAGAATATAAATAATGAAATGAGTGAAACGAATACAAATATTTTGATTAAGTATATAGTATAATTATATCTTATTAGATATGAATAAATAATAAAATCTTAATAAGAACAGATCCTATAATAAGAGGATAAATATAGAATATTGAATGATAAATATGATGAATTAAAATAGAATAGTGAATAATTTCTATTAAGTTCTCGTGATTTAAAATATCAATATGAACACATGCTTAATACTTTATAATCTATTGCAAATAGTTATTGAACTCTTTTGTTTTATTTTTATATTTATATTTATGCATTTATATAAAAATAATAATAATTTATAAACCATCAATTGATTTATTAGATTATTAGAAAATAAATTCAATCAATAAATTAATATAATAAAGAATGAATCATATAAAAAATACAAATAATTTGATAAGAGAGTGAGAAATGAATATATTAGTAATTATTATTATTTAAATTTGATTAAAAATTAATGAACAATCATTTTGAACCATATGTTAGAAATAAAAGAGATTTAAAAGTTCCTTACATTTCATGCTAAGATTACACAAATTTAGAATAAGCATCTAAATTGATACCTGCTTTGAAGTAAATAAATCAAAGTGACAGAAATTTAGCAGATGCTGCTAATTCATATACATATATACTTCGTAGTAACAATGATGATGATATTCATAAAGTAATAAATATTTATAATAGAAAATAGTCTATAAAATATGGAATTTGGACATCAAGTAAAGAAAACAATGAGAAGTTGAATGCAAAGTATTTAGAAGGTCAATAAGATGGAATTCCAGTTTATTTGTTTTTCAGTGTTGTTAGAAGTGGATAATTTGTTGGAGTGGCAAAGTTGACATCTGGATATAAAGAAGAGAGTTTTCAATATTGGTGGGAGATAAAAAAGTGGAAGGGACATTTCAATGTGTAATGGTTGTATGTAAAAGATGTACCAAATAAACATTTTGAGCATTTAAGAAATAGGTTAGAATTTAATTATAACTGTGAATAGTGATAATATTGAAGTGACTAGATCTAGAGATGGTGTGTTTTTGAATTGGGAAACTGGGAAGTAGATGATGAAAATATTTGAAGAATTTTCTGATTAAAAAAGCATATTGAATGATTTCACAGTAATAGATGAGAGAGAATAAGCATTAAGATAATACAAATATTAGATGTAGCAGTAACGAAATCAATAATAATACTATCCTTATTATCCATATTAATATTATGATTACCAATAATATCAATAGTATCCTCAACAATATCAATAATAATAATAATAATAATATCAAAATGATTATTGGTAACAAGCTTAGAAATGATTTTATATATCATAGATTGTTAAGTTTCACCATACACATAAAACAATAAAATTTATATAAATAAAATGAAAATGGAGAAAGCTCTCTATCTAAATGGCAAACCATTGATTCATCCTCCATTGACAATTGAAGAACAATTAAATGAAAGACTTGATAGAACAGGATACAAGATTGATGATTTAAATAGATTGAATGAAAAGCCAGTTTTACAAATAGTACATATTTAATATATAGACTAGATAGATCTTGATGGTCTTACTTCGGGTTACTTAAATAACAATCCTATATTTTAAATGTTGAAACAGGAAATAATGAATTGGAATGAAAAAATAACACTTCATAGAGCTGAACAAATCAAATTATAAGATCCATTAGTTTCTGACAATCTATATAGATAACTTAAGAATTCACTATTAGAAGTAGTTAGTACAAGAAATAAAATATAATAATAAGAATTCCTAAATAAAGTATCTAACTGGTTCTTTTCTTAATTACCAAAATCTTAAACTGCATCATTGAAGCAATCTCTATTAGAGAAAAAGGATTCTGTAATTAATTTATACTTATTTAAGACACTTCACTTTATTCCTAATACATACAATTCAAATTTGTATGCTTCTGGAATTGAAGATTATGCTTTAAAATTTAGATCAGTCCATCCTGAATTTGATCCTCCTGAAGATAGAGTTAAAACCTATCAAAGAAAAAATCTTTTATCAGATACTAGTACTCGTCCTGGTACTACTCCAGGAGTCTTAGGGATTCCACAATTAACTAGACCATAAACTTCTCAAACTACTTATAAAATGATTGATTAAGTTGAAAAAATCTAAAGACCTAAAACTAACTAATAACATACACTTCCTAAATAATAATAATCTTGGATGTATGATCCTAATTTTTCAGTCTACTAATAGAATGATGATTAATAATAAAAGTCAACTAGAAGATAAATTTAAAGGGAAGAATCTCCACTTAAAGCAGATAAACCATCTGATAGAGATAAATTAGATTAAATTGATGGAATTGAATAAGAACCAGATGAAGATGAAGATTAATCTCCACAAAAATTAGAAGAATCAAACAAAAATTTAGCATCTTAACAAGAAATTTAACCAGTGAAAAAGAAAAAAAAGAAAGAAAGATCTGATAAATATATTAGTATTGCTCCTTCAAATAAAACTTATAAAACAGATCTTGAAACATAAAATGCTTACTAAATTGGATAGAAGAGTAGATTAGGAGAATTTTAAGGGACTTTTCATAATTATGATCCTACTCAAATTGAAGATAAAATGGTGTCAGCTAAACTTAATTAATATTATACTGAATAAAGAGTTAAAGAAGTTAAAGAATAAAGAGAAGATATAGAAATGGTATAATCAATGAAAAATTGGGCAACTAATAAAAGTAGAATTGATGAAATGATACTTCAATCTGAATATGTATATTTTAATTATAATATCTTTTAGTTAACTGCTATGGGATCACAATATTCGAATGTGGGTATTAAAATGTCAGATTTATATGAATCTAAAAAAATGGATTTGGTTGAGGAAAAAGCTTATGCCAATTATCTTAACAAATCTAATCTACCAAAAGCAAGGATGATTTAAAGTGCTGTACCTATGACTAAGATAGTTTCAAACACTGTCATACCTACTTAAGTTGAAGAAGAAGCAGAAGATTTCTAAAGCAAATAAGCTGATCTTGAAAAATAAATTAATTCATAAAGACTTTAATTGTTAAAAATGTCTAGAGGAGCTTGTCTACCAGGTGGACTCATAAATTATCCTAATAATGAAACTATTTAAAGTAATAGGGTTATGTCTTCTAGCTGCTTTAAGAGTGCTTAGCCTTAACGATAATTTAGTTCTGTGTTAAAAACACATAGTATTAAATAAGAATTAGATTCACAAGTATAAATAATATTAATTTATTTAGATTGGAGAAATTAAATAGTTAAAAAATAGATTAGCATCTGCTAATAAATTTGTCCCAATCAATATTCTCTAGAAATCTATATTAATTCCTTAAGGACATGCTAATCCTTATAAAGTTCCTCTTCCAAAACCAGGAATTCTTTTATCAAATCTTCCAGATGATTCAAAATAAAAGAAAGGTAAAAAAAAGAAGATACAAAAATGATTAAAATTATATAATGAATCTAAATAGTTTCTAGATTTTATTTTTTTGTTCATGCAATTATATATTTTTCTGAATTTAATATTATTTTTTAATAGGAAATTATATAATTACTAATTCAATAGTATTCTATAATAAATTTAAATTTTATTTCCACAATGTCTCAAACAGAGAACAAGTCAGGACCTAAAAGCAAAAAGTCTTTATTAAGTTCTTTAAATTTGATAGTTAATCCCAACCAAAAATAATATAACTTTTGTATTTAAAAAGAAGAAAAAATTCTTAAAATAACTATGAACTTATATTCTACAATAAAACTTATAAATGCTGTTTCTGAAGCTCTTAAAGAAATAGGAAATGAAAACTAATTAGACAATAATCCAAATAATTATGCCATTTATATTTCTAAAAAGAATGGGCTACCAAAAACTGATTTCCCATCTTATTAAATGGATTTATTATTAGAAGAAACAGGAAATACCAATTTTTCTTTAGTTCACACAACATCTCAAAATAAAAAGCCATATGATTAAAAAATTCATCTTAATTAAGTTAAGGAATAAAAATTAAATGTTCATAAACTAGAAAAGAAACATAAAAATTGGTTTCTCAATTTTTTAGGATGCAGCTGATTTTTATAATTTATTTTATTTTTACTTTTATAACTTTATTATATTTATTATGAATAAACTCTCTAATTTCATTTATAATAAATTTTTTCATGTAATTTGATAATTAAACAAGGGTATGATTTTTTTGTTATTTTTGTTGTACTTTACAAATTGATATACATATTGTAATATTATGGTGTAGACTGATAATTTTAGAATAATGTTATTAATAAATAATAATAATAAGATTAATAGTATAGAATTTATAATTTATGAAAATAATTCTTATTGCATAAATCGGAAATTAAAATAAGTAAAATTATTTAAAAATGTCTATTTAAAATAAAATAAGAAATTATACTTATCATGAGAAAAATGAAAACGATTAATAGTACCATTAAACTAATAATTTTGATAGATAATCATAAATATTTAAGTATAAATGCAGATAATTTATTTCATAAATTCATATGCCTTTAAATTGTAAATATTAAGGGATATGAATTTTTAATTATGATAATTATAAAAAATTAAAAAGTTTATATTAATTATATAAATTTAAAAAATTATTATTATTATATTACAATTAATTTTAATCCATTTAATCAAACTTTATAAGGATTTAATATTTATTAACACTTGGATATCTGTCTAATAATTCTTAATAATATATGTATACTAAATTTCTTTACACAAGAAGACTTGAATAAAAGACTTATGTAGATCACTTTTTGAAATTCCTTATCCCAATATCAAATTATAAAGTGGTATGCTTTTTTCAATCTAATACTGAAGAAGCTGGGGAGTATGAAGTTTATGAAATTAGAAAGACTGCTCCAATAGTAAAGAAGTAGATGAAAGAAATAGTAATAATGAGCGAACCATTTGAATATTCAGATAGAGAAATTGGATTTTTCAATACTGAAACATTGTCTTTATGGATACTTGACTTTATGGATTCAAAAATAACAAATACAGAAGTAACTTTGCCTAGTTAAAGATTAAATAACTTTTTTACTCCAGAATTTTTAAACATTAATAAAGTAGTTTATGTGGATTAATGTTTAAGGTACAAGTATTTTTAAGGAATCTAAAGTTTTATTACTTTAGAATAATTTCATGTTTTTGCAAGTGAAGATGCCACTTGTAATGAAAATAATTTTATAAGTTGGAATGTAATAGAAAATAAAAAGATTGATGAATGTTAGATAAATGAATCAAACTATCTAGTTTTTGAAGAATTATAAAAATAAAAAATAATCTTAATTTGTAAATAAGTATATTTAGAGGAGGATTTTACTTTTAGTTTATGGATACCAGGTAGCAATATTTATAAATTTATTAATGTAAAATAGTCTTTAAATGCAACTATACTTAAATCTTTTGATAATCAAAATAAAATCACAATAAAAGAAGAATAACCTGATGCATCTTTTATAAGCAAAAGAATTATGATAACTGCAAATCCAAATCATTAAGCTCATCCAATTTTAATTAATATTGAATGTGATTAAGATCTTAATCTTAAAGACTTTAATTATGCTCCTTATTAGATAGATTCGAAAGGATGTATATTAATAGAGAGTCCATGGTTGATAGGAAATGATTTAATAGTCTCTTATTATACTCACACCAATATTACAATTGCTGTATGTGATATCAATAAATAATTAGAGCCATGTAAGTTAATAAATTTTAAATAAGAGTAAAAGGTTTCTAATTTTTATTTTTCTTAAAGTCCAAAACATTTTATTGAATTATTTGATGATGCAACCAAAAATAAAGTAGAGGAAGAAATTATATTACCAAATCAAACTTAAGAAGTAACACAATATTATCATCATTCTTTTGTTCCTAACCAAATTCATTTCTTTCATTATTTGATATCAAAAGGAATTTATAATTAAATTGGAGATTTGTGTATGGAAGTGATGCAATTTGCATTTTCTAGTCCAATCAAGAAGGAAAAAGAAGAACATTAGAATTGATTTAATGATATATCAATATATTTGTTTACATTATATGTTTAATGTTATTATAAATTCATAATTTTTGTTTCATAAACTAATTATTAGATAAAATATACTGAGAATTAGATATTCAAGTTAAAGTATTTTTATATCAATTTTAAGTGATTTACTAATAATCTGTCAGGAAATACTGTGATTATAAAAATATTCAAAACTAAATAAACTAAAAAATTGATACTTCTCGATAAATTATTATTGAAAATGGGAAATTATTGTATTACGGAATGGAAAATTGAAGAAGATAATGAAGTTGTTGAAATATCAAGTATTTAAGCTAGTAATTTAAATAAAATATTTTCATAAAAATATAAAATGGAAGCTGATGAAGACTGCCTTTAAGACTTAATTGATTAAATTGAACCTGGTTTAAGTGTTTAATTTGAAATCAGTAAAAAAAGAAATCTGCACGGCATAAATTTTGAGTCAGCAACTAAATAAAAAGATAACAATTTAAAATAACATAAATCATCACTCAAATAAATATCTCATCATAGTTCTCTTTAGAGAGAGCATAGTAGTAAAACAGTTCGATGGGACAGCTAATTTTATTCATCTGATTCTCTTAAATAATGAATTCTTTATTATTTATATTAAAATTGTATTAAATAATTGAAAGACTTATCAAAAATTTCATTAATTTAAGTAATTCTGAAATTAAATAATATCAGCAATATTTAGATAAATATTTTATAACTAAATAACTATATAATATAACAACTTTTAGTTTTTTTATACAAATTATTAAATTATCAAAATTTAATAAAATAATCACCAACAATCACTTTTAGAAAATATAAAAATATTATTAATTTTAATGATAAAAGTTATTTGTAAATATCACTTAAACAAAATAGACTTTCCTTTTAGAGTTATATCTAATTTTTTTTCTTTTTGATTCTGTTGTGAAAAGTTCAATTGAATTTATTTAATTTGAGACTTTCTTGCGCTTATTTATTTATCATCTTTCCATAACCTTGGGGTACATAATTTACTATTTGTTGGTGAAACTTATTTGCTCTAACTCAGTATTTCTGTTGATGTTCTAAATATGGAATATTCAGTTTTAAGATTATTACATTGAGTTTCACAATCAGGAGAATCCTTTTCTATGCTCTAAGATCTTTTTTTATATTATCCAGATAAAAGTTTATATTTTTATAATTCTTATAATATTGTTATTGGAAGTCGATCAGGACTTTTTCCATAACTATCTTTAGAATTCATCTATTATTAACTTAAGAATTAATCCCTATAATTTTAGTTAATTTTATTTAAATTCAAATTTAAATAAGGTTTATGTGTAAAATTCTTTTGTTTAGTAGGAGATTAATTTAATTTTAATTGTTAAGGTTTCATTGTTTATAAACTTTTGTTATTTGAATTTGATTAGGTTTAACATTTATTTAATTTACAAATAGGATGAAAACTGATTGAATTTTACAGATTTATTTTAGAACTTTCTATACTTTTATTTAATTATAACAGTGAATGTGTTGGACTCTTTTTTTCAGATTTCAATTTTTATAATTAAGGTAAATCTTTTCTATTTAAGTCTTTATATTAAGTTATAATAATTACATGAACTTTTTGATGATTAATATTTATTTTGATAAATTTTAGTGAAATCAATTTCTTTTTAAGTTTGATTCTAATTTTCTTATGCATTGATATTTATTAAAGTTTAATTGTTAATATTTTACATTTATATTTAATTTAATTGTAATAATGACAAATATTTTTAGAATTTTTCAAATGTTGTTTATGATTCTTCCTATTAGATAATCTTATTAATACCTAGATTGATTTTTATAATTCATCTCTACTAGTTAGATAATTTAAATAACTTATCATTTCATTAAAATGAAATGGAATATAACCAAAGTTACTTTAAGATTCTTATTAATCTTATTCTCTAATTTATTTGATTATATTATAAAATACTATATTGATATAAGATTTCATTACTTTTAGATGCTTATTCATCAAATACAGAATTCTTGAATTCATTCCAATTTAATGCATCTATAAATTAATAATAATAATAAATTTTACTATCTTTGTCTTTGTCTACCACTTAAAAGAAGTGTTGAAGTTATTATTCTGTAACTTTAAATCCATATTTTTAAAACATATCATACATTTCAATAATGTCAAGGTTTTCTTTGTTTACTAATTTTGCAATACTTGAATTGTCTCTATCGAAATTTTAAAATATCTTCTAAATTTCTTATTCTTATTTTATTTATTCAGGAAATAGGAGATACTATTTTTTGACTTTGTTACAATGTCTATTTTATATAATTTGATACCTACTCTTAAACCATGAATTTATATTACTCGAATGTAAAATAGATCTTGGAGATATCTATTAATGATCATTGAATGGATTCATTAATAATTAAAATGATTTATATTATTTTGATAATTCTCTTTCTCTTAATTTCGCTATTAGTTGTATATATCTTAAAAAGGTATAGAAGAAGATATTAAATTCCTTAATCTTAAATGCCAATAAAATTAGAAGATAATAAAGAGGATAATAAAGATAAAGTAGAATTAGAAGTAATAACAATTACAAAAGAAATGTCTAATAAAACTAATAGCAATGAATAAAATAATCATAGAGAACATTTAATTGATGAATAAGCTTTTTAATTTAATGAAGATAGTGATAATGAAAAAGATGAAGAAAGAAACTCTTCAGGCAATTAATCATCTGATCATAAATAGAATCATGTATTTTAATTTCAAGAAGGTGAATAAAAATTAGATGAATTAATTGAACCAGAAAATTGAGTATATGTACAAAAGAGTGGAATTTAAATTTGATTTCATTTATTTTTATATATTGTCTTAAATAAAAAACCTAAGTATTCTAATTAATTTCAATTAATCTAATTAGCATCACTTTCTTCTTCATCAAAATCTTAATTTTCTTCATCTCTAATATATACTCTTTTCTACCATTGTCTAACATCTTTGCTTAGAATAAATTCTTTAAATAAATCGTAATTTCCACTATTTAAATGTATATAAGGATAAATTTTAAAAAATGTAATTATTATGTTATCAGCTGGTCTATTTTTTTAACTATAATTAATTAATAAAGGAACTCTTGAACCTTTATCTTTTAATCTTTAAAAAAATCTGACCAAATTTATATATTCATTTTGACGTTCTTCTTTTCTTAAATAGAGTGGTTAATTATGTTAAGTCTAATCCATAGGTTCTAAATCTAAGATAATTCTAAAATACACTTGAGATTTAAACAATAATTAAGGTTTTATTTAAAATAAGAAACTAACAAACTATGATAAATCTGATATATTCTAAAACTATTACAATTTAACTTATTTCTAAAATAATAATAATAATAATAATATATTACTTAAATGCATTCCTATATAATTTATTAATATTATATTAAATCCTTAATATTTAAATTTAACCAGGCTACTAATTTTCCATTTTCTAATTTATTCTACTCATGATCACTTAAGTAATTCTTTTAAAATTTATCTAATTTTTTAATATTTTGATGAATATTTTCTAAATTCTATATAGCAGATGGTGATCTTATATCAAATTCAAAATCACTAGCTGATTAAATAGATATCGAAGTAAAACTAAGAATCATTAAAAAAACATAAATTCTGCATAGCTAAATATAGTATAATATTATTTACCATAAATAGAACAACTAATAGGGCATTAGTTATTTGACCAGTATTCATAGCTCCTCTTTCCCATTCCTTTTCTTCAGTTGGAATAGACCATATTATCATACAATAAAGTGAACTAGCATATGAATCATAACTCTCAAAGTTTTTACGAAATGCTATATAAAAAGCTAGAGACCAAGTCACATATTAGGCAACTCGAATTATAAACATTTTAAAAAAATGAATAGTTGTTCTGTATATTAAATTAATAAATTTAACAATTAATTCAGTTCCATTTAAATAACTGAATATCCAGAATACATTAAATGGGATGAATAATAGAACAAATGCTAAAAATATGATTCTTATTTATTAAATTTAGTATGTAGCATCTAATAAAATATAATTATGACAAGTTGAAAGCAATGGAAATCCATTATTCCAATTACTAATACTTTTGTTTTATATACAATTTTAATCATTTAATGCTTCTTAAATATCACTATTTAATACAGCAGATTCAAGAGTACATATAACTGAAAAGGCAGATTCTAAAATTGATACTAAAAATACTAATAATTAAGTAGCTCTTGGATCTATTGATCCTTCAAATATTATTTTCATGATAAAAAAGAAATTAAATACAATTAAAATTATTGAAAAAGAATACCAAGTTGAGGAGTTCATTGAATTAGTATTTATTTAATTAATTTAATATTCAAAAGTTTATTCTTAAGTTTCATGAAATTATTGTATAAAAGTATTAGAATATATTACATTATTAAATTTATTAATTCTATTAAATTAAACTACAAGAGCTATTGTATTATTAGTAATCCAATCATTAAGAATTAATTTATTAATTTATTATTCCATTTCTTCACGATCATTAAATTTTATATCAGCAATAAATGCACTATTTGGATATGTTCCAAATTATCTAGTTTTTATTAAATTTTCTGAATATCGTTTAAGAATCCCTTCATTAGTATTTTTGAAAATATCTCTTAATTAAAATTCAATGCATTCAGTTGAATATAAACATAATTTTGTATTATTACATATAAATAACTAAGGTTATAAAATAGAAAGGGCATCACTATTTGCAGGATTACAATTACTAGATAAACTATTTATAAATTTTTATTATTCTGAAGTATCAGTTTCTATTTTACTTATATCATATTGACAATCTACAGAATAAGATATTTAATATTAAACTAATCTAAATCCAGATAAAAGTATTTCAAATTCATTAGGATCAACAAATAAATCCCAAAAATTGTCTTTTAATACATGTAAACTAGCATTTTAGTATTTGTCTTTATAAAATTAGTGAGAAATCAATTTTTTATTTAACATATCTAATGAAAGTATTTATTAATCTTGAGATATTATTTGATATTAAATATTGTTGCTTAAATCGTTAAGGGTATCTAAATATAACAGAATTAAAATTGAAATAATTCGAATAATTAATGTCAGAATTTCTGCTTATGGAGACACCAGAATAGTTTTAATTGCTCTATATGCTCTTTTTGAAAATAGTGACATCTATTTTTGATTTTATTATATAAATTAAAATATTTATAATTTAAGTTTTAAGATCATTTCAAATGATAAACTCTATCTTAATTTTAGTTTATAATAAGGGATTAATTCTTTAAAAAAGCAGCATCACTCAATATTACACATTCTTTCATTATTGTTAAAAATTATTTTTTATCTTTTGATTAATCACCTGAATAAATTTTATATAATTGTCCATCAGATTCTTCTACAATTACTGAAAATTCAAATTCATTATTTTATATTATAACAGTATTGATTTTAGCAATATTTACTTCCATTTATGAATTATATTTAATATTTTTATATTAAAATTCTCTATTTTCTTCTTCAATATCAATTTAATCATTATTTAATTCTTTATAATCTTTTAAAATCAAATACTTAATTTCTAATTCAAATTTTTAATCACTTTCTTTTTTTACATTACAATAACTATAAAATAATAACAAATCTCCATTTTCTAAACTTGCAACTATTGTAGGTATTTACATATTCACATTAAATTAAACCTATCTTGATCTATGAATTGGTGATTATTAAAACTATAATGGTTCTTTCTCCCAAGTATTTAGTTTATATCTTAAAATATAATCCCATTTTATTTTTCTTATCTATTTAATTGAAATCTCATAAATAATAGTGCTTGTGCATACAATCAAATATGGACATCTTTATCCTTATTCTTTTTACCATTTCACTTCTAGTCCGATTAAACAAAAGTCTTCTTTAATTTATTCAATTCTATATATCATATTCATTGGAACCTTTGTTATTGAGTCTTCTAATGAATCTTTTGCATCTTATAAATTTATCCAATCACTAATTTTATAATTTAATAATTACCTTTCAAATATATCTAAAGAAATATAATCTTAATGATTGACTTTTCTAACTATCCAAAGTTATTCATTATCTAAATCATTTAATATAACTTCATCAAAATCTAAATTATCTTCTTTATCTATTGGATCTTCAAATATAAACTTTCTTATTTTTGCTTTTGGTTTATCATTAAAATATAATAAATATAAGTTCTAAATTCCATTATAATGAAATATATATTAATTATTCCTATCTTCCAACCACTAAATTAAATAGTTATACTTACATTAATATAAAGACATGCATTTCTTAAACTATTAGATTTTTCTATTTGTTATATAAAAAAATGAGAACTTTCCACTTTAATATCAACTTTCATTGAAATAAGGTCATATATAAATCTGAACTGATGAACTTATAATTAAACTTATTTTGCGAGTTCTTTCACATCAATAATATCTTATTAATCTACTATTTTTACATTATCTTAAACTAATTCTTACACAATCACAGTAAATTCAAGTTTCTTTTTATTTTATTCTAATATTATTTTATTTAATTGATTAGATTTAAACAATTTCTTTTTCTATTAATAAAAATCAAAATTCATTTGATTTTATATCTAACAATTATCAAATTTCACAATTTATTCATATCCAAATATAGATATCCTCTAAATTTATGATTAAAATGAAATTGCTTAATATTTAGTTTATGATTCAAAATAAAGCATATATTAATCATTAATTTTCTAACAAATAGAGTTTTCATAACATTTTAATTTACCTACATTTTTGATTATTTTTAATTTATTCTTTTCTTTTTCATTAATCTCAACAGTTATTGCATATGAACTAATATTAAATTCATATTCATCATTTTTTACTAATGATTAATAAGTTCCTCCTAAAAGTATGAAACTATTATTTTAACGTGGACTAATTGTAAAATTTATCAATGCTTCATAATAATTTTACTCATTTTCACTATTATTATAATATTATGGTTCTCTTATGGCATTTATATCATATTTGTAAATTTATACATAATATTTAAAGTTGGAGCCTATTTTTTTTTACATTTGATTTTCTTTTGAAAATTATACATTAAATTAATAAAAATAGAAACCTAACAATAAATAAGAACTTTTCTATTTATCACTGATATTTTAAAAGTATGGATATTAATTCAAATATATTGAATCTTCTATTTATTTTTCTTACTCTTTATTAAAATTGCATTATTAATAAAATAAATGATTATTTTTCACAATGCAAATAATAAATGATTTTTAATCTGAATCATAAGAAATGAAGTACTAAACTTCAGAAATTCTAATAGGTTATTTTGTTTCATTTTCATATAATTTCACTAATTCTATTTTATTGTTACTATTCAATATCCCTAAAAGATTATATTCAAAATCTTAAGCTTTATTTTTATTATTATCATTATCATCTTCATTTTATAATATAGGTTTGGCAGCAAAATGTAAAATTTATTTCTATTACTCTGTTTCAATTTCCATATAATTATTTTTAAATTAATTTTGTCGAACCTTTAAAGCTAAGAATTAACTAAAAAAGAATTTTTCTTCCTTTTGAGTCTATGCAAAATACTTAATATAATCATTATAGTCTTAAGCAGAGATATCTTCACATTAATAATGTGATTTATTTTTCCTTTTAAATCTATAATCATAAAATGAATTGCTTATTAAGAGAGTTGATTTTAAATATTTTTCATAACTATATGGAGTAAATGAAGTTAGGAGTGGAATAATTAAAAGAGAGTGTTACGAGATTTTCTCTAATTATGATATTAATTTTTAGAAGAAAAATGCTGCAAAATCAAAATCATCATTAATTTCTATTAATAATACTATTATTTTAGGCTAAAATTTTTTAATTTTATTCTTTAAAAAGTATCTATAAAGAAGTTGAATTTAATTTGTAATTTTATTGCTAAAATTTATTTTTAAATAGTATTAGTCTTATTAAATTAAGCTTTTTAATTCTTTATCAATTTAATTTTAAAATTTATTTTCATCTTAAATCATAATTGAGAAATTTTAGAAAGAATCAAAATCTTTCTCTTGCATAATATCTTTATTTAAATTATATTCTTTAGTAATACCAATATAAGTTAATCTCAAATTGTTTTCTTTCTTTTTTTCATGATTAAAATTAAACTATTAAATTGCTCTTTAAATGTAAACCCTTAATTCTTCAGGAACAATGTCACTATTTTATAGAAGAATTTATGAACTATCTCCATTATAAAAACTATTAAAAATTGATAATAGATTTTAAATAATATTCTTTTCTCTTAAAGGTTATTCTATAAATAATTCTTCCTGAATTTAGTTATTTATTAATTATTTATGATTCTTGTCAAACTCTTCATTCTTCCTTTTCAATTAATAAATTAATTTATTATTAAGGTTTTATTGTTATTGATATTCGATGATATATGTAAGAATTTTTTCTTATTTTTTCTATTGTTTTTAGTATATTGAATTAGAATTTTAATCGATAGTATCCATGTCCATCAAATTAAAATATTATTAAAAATTATCATTTTTTATTTCTGAAGACTTATTTCTGAAAAAATTTACCCTAAATTATTGCCAATCTTCATATTTGGGAATTGTATTTTTTCCATATTATGCTGACTCGTTTAATTTTTGATTCATCTGACAAGTTAATAATTTATATATAATATAATTTTATAAATCATTAACTTAAAAATTTAAATACTATATTATCAAATTAATTATCTTTCTAATGAATTAATATTCATTTAGTTTCTTAAGCCCAATCAAACACATTATCCCAAATATATCCTTCTTTATAAAATAAATCCTTAAAAAATCTTTTAATCCAAACATAATCAGGTATTTCTTCAAATTTTAAACTTTTTATGTAATTAAAATATTTAACAAATTCCTCTATATTTAAATACTTTTAATACCAGGAAATCCTTCACATAATTTATCTATTGGAGTAGCAATTTTACATTCTCCAACTTTTTCATACTTAGCTATTTTAGTTTCTGTCTTAATCCCTGACCAAGGCAGAGATCCTCTTAAAAAATATATAAGCATATATCCTATAGATTCTAAATCATCTCTTCTGCTTTATTCAATGCCTAAATGTGCATTTATACTTGAAAATCTACATGTTCCAACTAACTAATTCTATTCACCGTATTAAATATGTGTTTCTATATATGTTGAATTCTTTACCTGTCCTTTAATATCTATATCTTTTAGTTAAACCAAAATCAATCATATAGATATTATCTGCTTTTTTGTTTAAACCAATTAAAAAATTTTCTGGTTTGATGTCTCTATGTATAAAGTCTTTGCTATGTAAATATGAAATTCTTGTTAATAACTATAAGAAAAGACTATAGTAAATTTTAATTTACTTGATCTGCTAGCATCAAAACAGATTTAAGCGAGAATTTTCTTCCATGATAATTGAATAAATCCTCTAAACTTGGTCCAAGTATATCAAGAACTAATACATTAAAATCACCTTCTTATCCAAACCAATGTAAATTTGGAAATCCAGGTACTGGACCATCAAGTAATAATATTCTATAAATTTTTGCTTCATGTAACAATTAAGAATGTTTATTGCTAACATTTTCCTAAAATCATTAGAATTTCAGTTACTAATTTTATAGCCATCTCTTCTCCAGTTTTAATATTATTTCCTACAATATATAAAACTATTTAATACCTAAATATATTTGACCAAATGCTCCTAACCCAATCCTCTTATCTAAAGTAAATCTATACTTCTATGCAAATGTTAGCTCCATTAAATAAAATAATAATTTTATAAAAATAGAATATTGCTATTAAAATATTTTATATTAGGAACATGATTCTANCATTTAGTTTCTTAAGCCCAATCAAACACATTATCCCAAATATATCCTTCTTTATAAAATAAATCCTTAAAAAATCTTTTAATCCAAACATAATCAGGTATTTCTTCAAATTTTAAACTTTTTATGTAATTAAAATATTTAACAAATTCCTCTATATTTAAATACTTTTAATACCAGGAAATCCTTCACATAATTTATCTATTGGAGTAGCAATTTTACATTCTCCAACTTTTTCATACTTAGCTATTTTAGTTTCTGTCTTAATCCCTGACCAAGGCAGAGATCCTCTTAAAAAATATATAAGCATATATCCTATAGATTCTAAATCATCTCTTCTGCTTTATTCAATGCCTAAATGTGCATTTATACTTGAAAATCTACATGTTCCAACTAACTAATTCTATTCACCGTATTAAATATGTGTTTCTATATATGTTGAATTCTTTACCTGTCCTTTAATATCTATATCTTTTAGTTAAACCAAAATCAATCATATAGATATTATCTGCTTTTTTGTTTAAACCAATTAAAAAATTTTCTGGTTTGATGTCTCTATGTATAAAGTCTTTGCTATGTAAATATGAAATTCTTGTTAATAACTATAAGAAAAGACTATAGTAAATTTTAATTTACTTGATCTGCTAGCATCAAAACAGATTTAAGCGAGAATTTTCTTCCATGATAATTGAATAAATCCTCTAAACTTGGTCCAAGTATATCAAGAACTAATACATTAAAATCACCTTCTTATCCAAACCAATGTAAATTTGGAAATCCAGGTACTGGACCATCAAGTAATAATATTCTATAAATTTTTGCTTCATGTAACAATTAAGAATGTTTATTGCTAACATTTTCCTAAAATCATTAGAATTTCAGTTACTAATTTTATAGCCATCTCTTCTCCAGTTTTAATATTATTTCCTACAATATATAAAACTATTTAATACCTAAATATATTTGACCAAATGCTCCTAACCCAATCCTCTTATCTAAAGTAAATCTATACTTCTATGCAAATGTTAGCTCCATTAAATAAAATAATAATTTTATAAAAATAGAATATTGCTATTAAAATATTTTATATTAGGAACATGATTCTATAGTTTAAACAAATTCATAAAGTTTGAATTTTTTAGCCATAATGACTCTTATAATGGATTGGGTGTTTTTTTTTAAAAGAATAAATTAAATTATTTTTTGTCTAAATGATAATTATTTTTTTATAAATAAAAAATCATAAATTCTTTTGGATTTCATCTTAGGAATGAAATTTTGCTTAGAATTAAATAAAATATCTCATATTGCAAGTGAATATAAAGAAAAACTTAAATATCAATTTTTGATTGTGTTCATAAATAATATTGGATTTTTATTTATTTTAATATGAAGCTATTATTTGAACAACTCAATAGATACATAATTATAAATACATTAATTTTGTCTAGTAGCAATCATGTTTAAAATTATTTTATTGCTAATGGCATCATAAAGTTTATTCTATATAAATAATAATTTTTATTAATGGAGTTTTTGCAATAGGCAATTAACATCTGAGTATCCAGCATATATCTAAGGCATTATTTGATATCTTTTACGGGGCTCTTAAAGATCAATGAAGACTTCAAATGTACTTACGTTTAGTGGGAAAAAGAGTTAAATATATATTATGGACATTTAAGTAGTATCTTTCTAAATTGAAATTAATGACCTAATCACCTGAAAAAGTTTAGCCTTGGTTTAAAAAAAAGGTAAACTGACACATTCAGAGATGTACATAGGGTATAACCTAAATTAAAAACTTAGACCTAATAACCCATCACCACTTTCAATAAGCTGGTCAACCAATCATAAAAGAGAATGAAAGACCTAGGCCCAACTAAGGATGATTCTAAGAAAGCTTCCCACTAGTTCCCTTGATATTTGGTCAATTTTAAAAGGTATTCGATCAGATAGAACTCTAATCTACCAGGTCCATACAAAATGAATTCCAAAAGGATCATCACATACTTATTAGGAAAAGCTTCTGGAGCTGTTTCCTGTAGAATTAACCCAGGATGATAAATTAGTACTTTCATTATGATCAAGCAAGAGTTATTCTGAGATTATAGAGGAAACACCTTAAGCAATGAAATTCATGGTTGGAATGGCAACTTCACGATAATAAGTGATTCTCCTCCAGTCCATTTAAGGGGAAAAGGAAGAAATGGGAATTTATTGGAATATATTTTTTAAATTTAAAATATTTTTCTTATTATTATATTATTGCTGAACAATTTAGCGTTCTGCCCAATTACTTAGAAAACTCGTGTACTGGCGAATTTAACGGTCCCATTCCAAATTTCGACAAATCTTTGGCGATCTTTGTATATTTCTCACCTAAATTCTCCAGTGTAATGCAAGTTCTAGAATCAAGGGTATGCTGCTTGAAATGAAGCGATATCTGATTAAGATGAGTCTAATAAATTCTGGTCCAAATCAAGTAAAAGAAGCTGGAATTAGAGTATGCTTGAAAGAAAAACAAGTAGGGAAAGCAAAAACTCTCTAAAACTCGAAATGCTAGCAAGAAATAGAGATAGATAGACCCTATGAGTCAGTCTAAAGGAGTGAACAAGTACACTAAGGTATTCTATAACTGCATGAGACCAAGAAAATAGAAACAAGATCTTTGGGAGCTATTTTTAAGGAGATATTGGAAAAGCCTAGCCATCGTGGTGAATAGCAAGCAGGCTCCCAGTTTCCTGTTACCAAAATGGTGCCTTTCAGTATAAAAACCTGAATTCGTTTATGACTCATATGTACAAAACCTATAAAAAATGTATATATCTTGGTTCCTTTCATGATATTCATGAGAGTAAATCTTTACACCTACTTCAATTATGCTATCTGAATCCTAACATAGATCTAATTAAGCTCTTTAAAGCTGAATTTGTTTAAGAATGAGGATGGGATTTCATGTCGAATTTTAGTGAAGGCTAACTAACTAGAGGAGCTCATACTTAAATAATGAAGGCTCACTTTTCAAGTTTAAGAGAAGGAAAAAAAACCGAAGCCATGAAAGAATTTAAAAAAAAAGAATAATAAATTTAGAGTATCTAATTAATTATATACTTTAAACTAAAACAAAATGGTTATAAAAAGTATTATATATATTTTGTAATTTTTTTATATGATCTTTTTTGGTGAAAAATTGATTTATATTAAAAATTAAATGATGAAATCATCAAAATTTGTATTTTTTAAAGGGTTTCATAAAAGGACCATAAGAGAACTTAGGATCAGTTACAGCAGGATAATCCCCTTTTTGTTTTCTGAAAACAGTTTAATTTTCTTTAATTTTTTCTTAATATTCTTTATTAAAATTGGGATAGCACAATCCTCCTAGATCAGCAATTTCACCCATTCCTCCCTAAATATAGATATTTTGATTTATACTTTTTTTTTATGCAAAATTTTCATCTCTTATTTGAGATCATTAAAGGGTTGTGATTTTGCCTAAGTGAAAGAAATAAAGTCAAATTTAACTGATGAAACATTCATCATTGATCCAGGTTTAACTGTTCTAATTTCTTATTGAGATTTATTGTCTCTTGTATTTTATGTCTGTTGCATTTATGCTTATTCTTATGCAACTTCAAATTTTGCTTTTTTTGGGAATGGATGATCTTAAGAATGACCCAATTTCCTTAAAGGAGGTAAGGGTTGCTAAGAAGGATGAAAATCTACACATGTGATTATATTATAATCACGATTTTCTATTTAGTATTTTGATGCTTTCATAATATATTTAATATTTATTTTTATGTTAATGGTTTTTAAAATAAACGATCTGCTCCTTCTTTTATACACTGCTATCTTGTTTCTTAATCATCAAATGCACTAAGTATATAAATTTTAGCATTTCTGTTAAATTTCTTAAAATCCCTTATACATGATATTCCACTCTTATCTGGTAAATTGATATCAAGTAATATTATATCAAATTACTTTTATTTTACCATCTAGATTGCTTCACTGGCAGAATAAGCTATCTAAATTTAATTGACTCCACATTACTAAAACAACTATTTATTAGTTGCATTATTGAATAGTTCATCATCTACTAGCAAAACACTTCTTTATTTATTTTAAGGTGTTTACTTAGGTATTTTCTAATATCTGACTTAATGAATTTAAATTGGTTAATCATCAACATTGTCAATATCATCATGATGAATTCTATAAATAACAAACTAAAAATTGGTTCCAACTCCAATTCTACTGTTAATATAAATGTATTTCAAAGGTCCAATATATCCACACAACTATTTGCTAATCATTAATCCTAGTCCTACTCCATTCCTATTATTTGAAGATTTCTTTACCTATTCTATTTTTTCTCACCATCAAATGTACTGTAGCTTTTGAATAATTAACCTTTAACTTCATCACTAATACCAACTCCTGTATCTGAAACAGTAATTAATATTAAATTATTTAATTATTCATCTAATTAACATAAACTTTGTTTAGATTTATTTTGTTTCATTTAATTTTTAACATTAACATAAAATTCTTAAATATCCTGATTGTTATCTGTAATATGTAATGATATTTGTCCATTAGATGTAAATTTGGAAGAATTAGAAATTAAATTAAATAAAACTTATTTTAATCTAACTTCATCATTTTTAATTAAAGTGTCTTCTGCTTTATTTTTAATATGAAATTCAATTTACTTTATTTATAATTACAATTGAAAAGCTTATTAAATTTACTAACAAAGATGTAAAATATCAAATTCTGTTATTAATACCTTTAATTTTTACATTTTTATCATCTAAAAATCAGATAAATCCTTAACAAAACTTTATAAAAATAAGATATTATTGATGCAAATATCTATAAATTAAACACTTTATTATAAATCTTATTGTTATTGAATTAATTTTTATAAATCCTCTTAAACAAATAAAAGAGTTTAATAAATAGCTCCTATAGGATTTTTTAAATCATGACTAACAGTGGCAAGGATATTATCTTTATAAGAATCTAATTTCTTCAATTCCATAACCATTTAATCATCTGTTATGTTAATAATAGTAATTGCATAACTTTATTATCCCTTCCAAGTACATTATTACATATTTATCTTATATGTTTAATTATCCAATTATGCCTAAGCAACAAATGGTGTCTATAAAAATAGATCTTAATGATTAAGACTTTCTAATATATTTGTAGATTTAGTAAAATAATGATCAGTTGATTTATTACCATCAATGTTATATTCATGATCAGTCTGAAGAATGAATTATTCTAATTTTCTTAAAATATTAGTTTAAGCTCCGAATTATTTTAGAAATGGTTTATTTACATATAAAACTTCATGATTTCTTACCTATTATTAAATATCAATAATAATTTACATTTAAAATAATAAGGTACTGTTTTTCATTAATATCAAATAATTATTCATCATAGCTTTCTGCATCTTTTGCAATACTAAATTATGGAAATGTAACAGATAATTTTTTTTTATTTGTCACAAATAAATTTAGATAAATTGTACATAAAATTAACCAAGAGAATATTTGTTCACCATTATTTAATACAAAATTTTCAGGTTTTAATGTTTCATAAATAACTTAAAATCCTAAATAATAGAACACTTTCATTGCATCCAATTCTATTGCTGAGGAAACATAAATCAAATAAATAAACAAAAAATCTGACGTTTAAAATTTATACAAATAAAGTGCTGTAAACAATAATGAATGTAAAACCCTAATAA
Source organism: Paramecium pentaurelia (assembly GCA_905183005.1). Taxonomy (NCBI): domain Eukaryota; phylum Ciliophora; class Oligohymenophorea; order Peniculida; family Parameciidae; genus Paramecium; species Paramecium pentaurelia. Next base: position 308,946 of record CAJJDO010000013.1, on the reverse strand, counting down.
GTGGATTTATTTTGGTTTTTAAATGTATTAATATTATTGAGCTTAAACTTGATAGAGATAATAGGAAAAATGTTAATGCATACAAATTTGGTAATAACCTATATCCCAATAGAAACTCTAGTACGCTTTTAAAGATCTCCATAACAAAATTAATCTTCTTTTAAACTTATATCAAGGCCTCTTATTCCTGATCTATTTCTTATTGAGATAAAAAAGGTTCCTTTATTCTAAAGAGTCTAATTAATTTGGACAGATACATAATTATTAAAAAAATTAATTAATACCAAATATTTGAAGTTCCAAATGAAATCAGAACAATTTATACATAATAATCTTTATAGAATAGTAACTCATTGTATAAACAAAGAAAACCTAATAAAGAATTAAAATATTAAAGTTATTAGAAGTGGTTCTATACTTTTCTAAGGAAGAAATTAAGAAATTTAAATTAAAACTTAAAAAACTATCTTTTTCTTTGATAATAATTAATATAATGTTATTTAAATTATCAATCAAAGTTAATATTAAAGTTACTCCTAAAGAAAACTTAATAGTTAGCTTAATATATAGGATAAAATCTTTAGAAAAATCTCAAGCATAGTCTGAGATAGAGAAATTATTACTCTACTAAGGAGTTAAGGGGTATTAAGAATGAAATAACCCATATAAAACAGTAGATTAAATCATATATAAAAATATTAAAGAAGTAAGAGAAATAATGATTATTCTATAAAATGTACACCCTTAACTAAAATTATGGGAAATAACCTCTATTTTAAATTGATTACCAAATCAAGATTTTATAAGAAACCTAAAATAAAATAAATAGAAATATGATTAATATTAATTTATTATGATTAACTCTTAATCAGTACCTAATCTTTAAAATTCAAGTGCATTGCCAATAAGTGAACCAACTTTAGAGTAAATCAATAAAAAGTAGTATGGAGATACTTTAAGATAATAAATTGAATAAAAGAAGATAAGAGAGCAATAAGAGAGAATTTAAGAGCGACTAATGGTTTTTCATTTTAGTTAATTTATTAGGAATTATAATTGTAAAATCCACTAAATAATTATGGAAGAGGAGGAGGAGGTGCACCATTAAGAGATTAATATGGAAATATAACTGTAAAATATAAGATTGTGTTTAGACAACCAGAAGAAATCCAATGGACCCTAATATGTCTTCAGCTTAAATTTTTGGTCCGTCTATTTCATCTGTTCAATTTAATTAACCTGAATATTTAAGTGCTAGTCAATTACCTATTTAAACACAAAGGCTAGTAACTTCAAATCAAAGTATGATACATCTACCTACATCAAATAATGTAAAAGATTATAATATTTAGAGTATGAATTAAAGTTAATTAAGTCATATTGGTGAATAAATAGCTTAGGCTGAAAAAAAATAAAAATAATTTGTATTATAAAGAGAATTAATTTCATAAATGGAAATAGCAGAAAGAAAGAAGTAAGAAGAGAAATTAAAAATAAAGAGAGATAAAGAATTAGATGATTTAAGAATATTAAGAGAAAGAGAGGAAATAGAAAGAAGAATGAAAGATGAATTTGGAATTGATAAATTAGAAAAAAGAAATCTTTAATAAACAAATTTTGATATTGATGGTTTAAAAGCATTAAAGAGATTAGAAATGTTGAGATATTAAAATGAATTAATTGAATAATAAAATAGAAAAAATGCTAAAACAGGAGTCAGATAAAGAACTCCTATTTAAGAAGCTGAAAAAGCTTATAGAGACTAAAGGAATGATATATTGTAATCTAGAATTGAATAAAGAATTATTAAAGAATTACCTATAGAAGTTGAAAAGACTGTTAGAGATACAATAAATGTTGAATTAAATAGATTAAGATAAGAAATGAATCTTCAAACTAATTAAGTTTCTGAATAAGTAGTTTCATTAAAAAGTCATTTAATGAAGGCAAATGAATAAAGACATTATAATGAAGAATAAATTAGAAAATTAAAAGAAGAACTTAGATCTACTTAAATTATAGATGACATTAGATAAAGAGAATTATATTAAGCATTTTTAAATTAAGAAAAAACAAGATAAATTATTGAATCAGCTTAAAGATAATAAACACCAGATCAAATTAAATATACATTTCCAAGAAGATAGAAATTAAATTATAATTCATTTGATCCATTCTTAGGAAATAATGATGATGTCAATAAAGATTTATATGAAATTATCACAGACAATACGTAAATAGGGTCTGTATCTCAAAATTTTTAAATTGGATTGAATAATTAAAATAAAGAAAAGATTTTAGATTAAAGACTTTAAAATGAAGATGATGATGTTATCATTAATCGTAGATCAGGTTAAGAATTAAAAAATAATGAATTTGATTTACAAGAAGATTATTAAAATCGTTAATAATTGTATATTGCTAAAAGTTATTTGGATTCTAAACCTATTAATAATTATGATTATACAAAAATAGAAAGTAATTCAATTATTCCAAAATCAGATTATGTTTCTTTAATTAGTAGTACTCATCCTTATTATATATAAGAAGAGGATGAAATTAAAGATGTTATTTAAAGATATTCTAGTATTTTTTATTTATTTATATCTATTTTAGATAAACTTGATAGATTAGATGATATAGATGTATTATAATAAAAAAGAGACTTTAATCAAATGGACTATGCATTATAAGATTTATTAGATTAGTAAACCAATAAATTAAATAAAAATGAATATATCAATGACCCAATTGACTATAATGATTATTATTCAACTGATTACTAAGAAACAAATTTTTATAATAAAATGAATAAATTATCTTGACTGATTATAATAATATTATTATATATTACAATACTACATTAAAAGTTACTAAAATCATTTATTATAGTATTAAAAATTAATCATGAAAAATGCAAGAACTCTACTATTATAAGGGAATAATTAAATATTTTTGTATTATTCAATAAAATTAAAATTATTATTATGATTTTGTATATCAATTTTTTAATGAGAATTTATTTAACCTTTATAATGGTATCTATTAAAGCAAAATCAAGAATTTCAATATCATCATATATAAGTTCAATTTATATGATTATATGATAATAAATTTATATTAGAAATTAAAATTATTCTATATTATCTTTACTATTATCAAATTATAATCAGAGATTTTAAAAAGATGATTTTTATAATTTCTTTATTAAGATATCTATTTAAATATTGTTCTATTATATTATTATAAATTAATCCATTATCAAAAACAAGTTTAAATGAGAATTGTTGACCCAATTGCACTTAATCAATTAAAATTTTAGGATTTTAATTTCATTACAGTATATAATTTTCCTTTCTTTTTATAATTAATTTACTTGATATAGTAAATAGAATATTGCAGATCAAAAGTTTTGGATGGATATTAATGTGATAATATGAATAGTTAATTTTTTAAGAATGTATTTATATAAAAATTGAGTTTAGTTAGAATATTAAAATGGATATTCAAACTTAATAATTAAATGTATAAGTGGCAGTGAGAGTGAGACCTTTAAGCAATAAGGAACTAAATGCTAAGGATGAATGCTGTTTAAAGACTGAGAACAATAGAGTATGAATTATAATGAATATAGATAATTTTGCCATAAAGTGGAAAGATCTTTACTTTTGATCATGTATTCAATTAGGATTCCAATTAAGAAGAGATTTTTGATTGGTAATTATGTTATTTCTAAATTTAGTTGTGTAACAAATTTAATTTTAAGATGCTTTGAGGGATATAATAGTACAATATTGGCATATGGCTAAACTGGTTCTGGGAAAACCTTTACAATGGGAACATCAGGTTTGGATCAATATTCTGGTTTAATATTGTGATTAATGCATAGACTAAAATGAATGGGGAATGATACCAAGAGCAGTATATTTTTTATTTGATGAAGTGGAGAAAAGAAAATAAGAATAGGATATCATTATTACATGTTCATATGTAGAATTATATAATGAATAAATAATTGATTTGTTAAATGAATCAACAATGAAATCAAATTTATAACCAACAATAAGAGAAGAAAAGGATCATACAATTTCAATTCAAAATTTGACATCAATAGCAGTGATTAATCCATAGGATATGCTATCAATATTAAATAAAGGAGGAACACATAGAACAACAGCAGCAACTTAAATGAATTTAAATAGTTCAAGATCTCATGCAATATTTACAATATATTTTGAAATAAACCGGGAATCTGAGGAAGGATCTTTAAATGCCAAATTTCATTTTGTTGATTTAGCAGGTAGTGAGAGATTAAAAAAAACTATGGCTATAGGTAAGTAGATGGAGGAAGGAATTAATATTAATTAAAGTCTTTTAGTATTAGGTAATGTAATTAAAACATTAAGTGATTAAAAAAAATCAGCACATGTTCCATATAGAGAAAGTAAATTAACAAGGTATTTATAGATTTAAATAATTTTATAGAATTCTTTAAGATTCTTTGGGTGGTAATTCGAATACTTACATGATAGCATGTATTTCACCTTCAGCTGGTAATTATGAAGAAACAATTAATACTTTGAAATATGCTAGTAGAGCAAGAGAAATTAAAAATAAACCTACTTAAAACAGAGTATTAGTTATTTTTATATAAGGATCCTCATGCTGCATAAATATTAGCATTAAAATAATAAATATTTGGTCTTTAAGATTAAATTAAACAATATGCTTAAATACTTTAAGATAATAATATTAATACAGATTCTGTAAAATCTATGGCTATATAAATTTATGAATCAATATCTCCAAGTTCTGGACCATAATAAAATTGTTTAGAACATGGAGAGACTATTCTTAAATTAAAAAATTAAAATTATCAATTAGAAAAATAATTAAATAGTTTATAAAGAGAACTTTAGAATTCTTAAAAAGGCTTAAGTGAAAGTATGCTAGAATGTTATAAAGCAAAGAAATAAAGAGATCAAATTATGAAATAATTTCAAGATGCTAAGAAGTAATGTATTAATATATATTTTAGAATTTTATAAAAATACAATATCTAATATAATTTTAATGAAGATCAAGGGTTAGATACATATTATAATGAAATAGCTAGTTTAAAGAAGATAGTCTAAGAACAAGAATAAAGAATATTCCTCTTATAATCTAATAATGATTAATTATTAAAAGTAATGTAATTTGATATATAACTTAGTATAGGAAGCACGCAGAGATCAAAAGCTATTGAGATAAAAGTAGCATGAATTAATGAGATTAGAGAGACAAAAATAGGATGTTGATTAAATTGATGATGATTTTGAATTAGATGATTCTGAAATAATATAAAAAGATTTATAGATTGAAGAATAGGAATATCAACTTTAGGAATTGGATAAAATAAAAATAGAGACAATTTAATTATTATAAGATGATAAACAAAACTATTTAAAATAAATATCTATATTAGAAGAAGAAAAGGCTAAATTATAAAAGTAATTGAATACTAAATAGGATTCTGCATAAATGAATTCACTTAAATTGAAAATATCAGAATATGAAACTAAAATCTTAGATATGAGATAAAAAGAATTGACATCTAAATAATTGTAAAAGAAATTGGAAGATTAAGAATGTTAAGTGAAAGAATTAAGAACTAATATAGAATAAATGAAAAAATAAAAAGTTGATTTGATTAAGAAAATGAAATAAGAAAATGAGAAATACATAAAAGATAAGGAGTAAAAACATAAAGAGTTAATTTATGCTAAAAAATAAAAAATATAGTAAGATACATTAGTTAGTAAATTAAAAAATGAAAATACAAAAAAAGATGTATAATTAAAAAGAAAGGAAGATGAATTATAAAAATAAAAAAATGAAAAGTTAATTATCAAATAACATAATAGATATAATCCAAATAAATCTTTATAATATGATACATTTGAAAAATAAATAGATGATTTGTTTACAGAATTAATTCTTGGAGAATAAGCTGAGGAATAAATAACAAAAGAATATTCTAAATTAGAAGAACTTTAAGAAGAATTAAGATAAATAGAAGTTAAGATTTGCTCATTATAAATTAAAATTGATTAACTTTAATTTGATATTACATAAAATAGTGCTATTTGTAGCATTGAAAATATCTAATAATTTGAATTAGAATTAAATGATTTTTAATAAAAAAGAGAAAATATATTAGAAACAATTGAATTCTAGCTATAAAAAATAAATGATTATCGAATGATTTCCTAAAAGGCTAATGATTATTACACAATAGTATTAACAAATTAATACTTCAAAGATTTACCAAATTGGTGTACAAGATCGTTTAGATATGTTATTGATAATTGGGTCAAAGATCATTATTAAATGACTTTATATGCCCAATAAATAGAGGAATTAAATTAAACAAATTAGGAACTTATAAATGCTAAACCTAGTCCTATCAAAAAATCAACTAGATAAAATACTCCTATAGATGATCTAAAAAGGTAGATAAATGATTATAAAAGAAAACTTTAAGCATTGTAAAATCAATATCGAACAACAAGCATAGAATTAGATTATTATAAAAACTTTTATAGTGAATAAATAAATAAATAATAGAAAGATAAATCAATAGGAATAAGTCAATAATTATAACATTCATAATCATATCATTCTATTAGAAATTCAATTAGTAAAGAATTAAAACAAGAATAATTACCTTTGGCCTTGACTCATGTAAAATCAATTGGATAATTAGGATCAAGTATGAGAATTAGAAATTCTGTTTCTTAACATTGGATCACTGAATAATTAAATTCATCTTAAGAGATTATTAATTATGAGTAAATATTAATATATTTTTAGTATTGTAAAATCTATTTAAGGACATGATTAACCAGTCTTATCATTATATACAAAAGACAATATATTGTGTTCTGGATAGTATAAATAATTTAAAGTTTGGGATATAGAATCTCAATAACTTATTAGTACAATAGATCAAAGTAATCATTGTAGATCCATTTATTATTGGGCTAATAGAGATGCTTTTGCTGTGTCACATGGATCTCAAATATCTTTATATGATCCTTTAACATTGATGTGTAAAGGACTACTTAAATCATCTATTGAAGAAATCAAATCAATTACTAGTATCAATGGATTATTAGTAGCAGCTGGAAAGTCAATTAATTCTAATGCCTTAAATATTTGGGATTCTAGATAAAATAAGTAAATAATAAATACTATTTAAGTATTTTGTATGAATTTGAAAAAGGTTCTGATATATTAAGTCTTTATGGTTCTGATGAAAATTCTGAGTTGATTTATGGAACTTTAAAACATTATACAAAAAGGATTCCTTTTAATAAAAATAAATATAATTAAATTTAATAATTATAGCCCCCATAATTGGATAAAGTAACAGGAGTTGCTTCTTTTAGTGACTATATAATAAGTTGGTAAAATATATTTAAAAAAAATTAATTAGTTCATTGAGTAAGAGAATGTTGTTGTGGAATTAGTAAACAGGTTTAGAAATTACAACAAATGACAGTATACATAAGGATTTAATTACAGCTTTAACAAGTATTTTTAAAATTAATTTTTAGTTGATAAAAATTTAAAATTAATATATACAGCCTCTAAAGATGGTAATGTTAGGGCCATAAAAGTTAATGAAGAAGGGAAATTCTAGTTACTTCATGAAATTACTGCTTCAAATGTAATTTATATTCTTATTTTAGTAATAAATAAATGCTTTACATGTTATTTAAGACAATCATTTAGTTATAAGTGGAGGATAAGATAAATTAATTAAAATATGGAAACCATCAAAAAATTTATTGCAAATGTAAAATGCTATTGGTGAATTTATTGTTGATGATTAAAATTGATATTTATATAAAAATCAACAAAATATTAAAATCATTTATTTTTTTGTATATTTTCAAGATCTTCAATTTATTCATTTTTTCTAATATAGAATTATTACTTAAAAGTTAATTCATTATTCTTATATTAACTGATGATAACTTGTAATAATTAATAAATAAGAATATTATTAACATTTTTAATTTAATCTATTTTATTTAGAGATTTCATATTTATAGACAAACTCTAATTATTGGTGTAGATTAACTTGGTTTGTCTTTACTTAATATTATTCTATAAATATAATTATATAATTTTATTTTCATTCTTCAGAATCAATAATTAAACTCATTAACATTAAACATCTTTACTATATCCAATACTTCAGATATTTCTTCACTTATTCTTCATTTTATATCTATTCAAATGGCACTTAATCAATTTTTCTGAATAGTTTGAACCAGAATGGATATTCTTACAATTCTGAAGCAAATTAAAAGTAACCTTGATCTTCCATAATTTAATCAACTAAAATAATAAGTAATTCAATATACTTGCATTAAAACCCTTCTCAGCTATGTATTTACAAAGAGTAAAATCATCGAAATTAGTCCACTCTTCATTTTTGTATATAATTTATTCTTAATCTTTTTGTACTTTATTTTTTTGATAGTCTAAAAAAAGATTTAAATTGATTGTGTATACTTTCATGTTTTATAGTAAATTTTGCTTATCTATTTTAATAGAATTAGTATTTCTTTTTCAAATACATTAATCCACAAATTCTATAAAATATATCCTTAGGATTGATATTACAAAATGCAATATTTCTCTTATCTTTGAATTATTCATAATCCAAAAGGAGGGAATAAAATTCTTTAACATACTTTTTAAATTCATCATTACTAGGTTTATACTCAGCTGAAAAACATTAGGGTTTTTCTCTTTGTAATCTATAATATAATAAATATTAAGATTATTTACATTTAATAAAACTAATCAATAGAATCGAAATCCATTCCAAAAGATAAAATAAAATCAAGAAATTCTAATCTATGATAAGCAGTAAAACCATATGTCACAATATCATTGTCTACACTAAGTTATGCTAATTCTGAATGTTCAAGAACAGTTTATTAGAAAAATCTCATGATTTATAAATCTTTATCAATTAACTTTTGCATTCTTTCAGATACTATTTTTTAATCTTTTTTATTTTCATCATTTTCTTATTCTGATCCAGTTCCTTGACTCTAATCAGATGGACTATATTAAGATGATGAAACTAATAATATATATCTATAATATACATTGATGATAATCTTCATGATAATTTGGTATATTTTATTTTTTCAATCTTTTCCCTTTTCCAAATTCATCTTTCTCCTTTTCTGCAAACCCTTTAGCTTCTTCATCTAAAAATGTCTCCCAATATTTATCTAAATTCACATTCTAATGACTCTCATCACCTTCCTTTTCTACTTATTCCAAATTAAAACTTGTAAATTTGAATCCTGACAAATAATAATCGTTAATATCATTTTTTTTTAAATTAACATATTATTAATCAGATTACAATTCAATATCTCTTTACAATAAAATATTTAATTATTCATCAGTAAATTCTTAGTCTTTCTCTTCTAAGTTTTTATTGAATAATTCCCAAGTGCTTTCTTTAAAGATAGATTAGAAATCATCTTTACTAAATTTATTAATTGGATTAATAATGATTTCTTCTAAAAGTAATTTTTTAGTTGCTATCTAAATTATTCTTTCTTCAGCAGTGTATTTACTTACTAATCTAAATACTTTAACTTTATTTGTTTAACCCATTCTATGAGCTCTACTTATTGCTTATAGATCTCTATAAGGATTAAAATCACTATCAGTAAATATAATTGTATCAGCAGATGTTAAATTAATTCCTAATCCTCCAGCTCTTGTTGATAATAAAAATATTTTAGATTTACCAGATGAATTATTAAATGAATCTATTATTCTTTACCTATCCATTATACTTGTAGTTCCATCCAATCTCTCATAACTATATCCTCTTAATTATAGATAATGTTGCAGTAAATCAAGCATCATTGTAAATTAACTGAAAATAAGCATTTTATGCTACATCTCCAATAATCTAGGTATGATTCTATCTACAAACTTTAATTTATTTGATTAATTAATCATTTCTTCAATGTCTTCATTTGGAAATTCTCTTTTATAAGTAAACAGATAAGGATGATTACATACTAAACGCAATGACATTAGAATATTTAATAAATTAGCTTTGCTTGCTCCCTTTTTTTAATCCAACACTTTTAATTTTTCATAGTTTCTTAACATTACATTTTTATAGAGAAATTTCTATTTATCTGTCAAGCACAATTTAATGATAATCTCTTCCATTTCAGGTACTTACAATTTGACATCAGCCTTTGTTCTCCTTAGAATATGAGGTTTTAATAAAGAATTCAATTCTGTAAGTGTAGTCTTTTTGACTTCTTAAAAATCTTCTAGATCCTAATTATTGAATAAAAGATTTAATTATTCTTTTTTAAGTTATTTAACTTTTTAAGGAGCTATGAATTCAATTAAATTAATTAGTTCTTATAAATTGTTTTATAATGGAGTGCCTGTTAATAAGATAATGTGCTGACTAGAAAATTGTGAACAGACTTTAAAGAATTTAGAATCATTATTTTTTAATCTGTGAGCTTCATCTACAATTAAACATTCCCAATTAATTTTTTTAATTATCGCTTAATCTATAATAGCTATATCATAACTAGTGATCAAAACATTAAATTTACACACATTATTGTTATTACTATAATAAAATTCTTTTGCTTTAATAATATCTCTACTTTCTTAATTTCCTGTATAAACTATTACATTAAAAGTTTCTGCCCATTTTTTTAATTCTTTCAACCAATTATATAAGATTGTAGCTGGTCCAATAATAAGAAATGGTCCTGACTTTTTATGTTCATATTATAAAAAGTTCAAAAATGAAATAGTTTATATAGTTTTTCCTAATCCCATTTCATCAGCAAGAATTACATGATTATTGGTTTCATAGGATTTTTATAACCATTATAATCCTTATAATTGAAACTAATGTAATTAACCTCCAGTAATCCATGCAGGTTGATTCTTTTTAAATTTGCTAGAAGGCACTTTTAAAAACTATTTCATGAATTAATCATATTCAGGAGTGCCATAAGTTTCTTCTAATATTTTTGATTTTAGGAATCTTTTAAATTCATCTCTATATTTTTCCATAATGAAGTAAGCATCTTCCCAACTACTTTCTTCATAAAACATTCTTGACCATTTAATTAGAAATTTATAATTATTTTTAGTACCATATTATGTTATTTTAGGCATTTCCTGATTATAGATTTCTCTCCATGTTTTTTTTTAATCATTTGCTCCTCTTTTGCATCCTATAATTCTTTCAGGTTCTAAATATTCTAAAATATCTTCTTCAATATAATTTAGAGATGTCTATAATTCAGCATCATTATCATTCTCAATTGCATCTTGTTTACCTTCATTTTTTTCAATATAGTTTTTCAATTTCCTTTGATTTACAGTTTAAACTTATGTTTAACTAAAAAAGTGACAATGTAAATATGATGATTATTCAAGTAAAATTAAATAACATTATTTATCTTTGAATTTTAAATGAGCTAAGATTTATCCAACTCCAAAACTTTAGAGACATCTTAAACAACAATGAAATATTAATGGTGCTGTCTTTGTTGGTTTTTCAGCAGATAATAATTATTAAAATAGTTCTTCTGAAATATGTTTCCTATTGACTGGTGATCTAAGAACAGCTTCAAATGGAATATCTTTCAAAATGCATTCCAAATGAATAAAAGTATTACATTTTGAACAAATAATTTTTTCATTTGTACTTTATTCATCACAATAAGGACAATAAGATTATTCATATTAACAACATTATGGACAATACCAAGAACCTGCAGGCATCTTTTTTATTCCAACACATGCCATATGAAATGATCTATAGCATGAATCACAACACAATAATGGTCTATTTTTTTATCTACATTTCCAACAATAGTCTTCATTATAATCTGATTCATATTAACTATCTGATTGTTCATCCTCTTCTTCTTCTACTTCCATTGAAGACTCTTGGCTTAATTTTCTTAGCTTCCTAGATTTTGATGATTTCTCACATGATTTAATAATTTAATCTATTTCCTCCTCATCTTGAAACTACTTTAATTTAATATACAATATTTACTTTATATCGACTAGGTTTCCTCACTCTTTTTTCTTGATTCTCGCGCTAATTATTATTTCTCATTAATTTATAATAAATTAAAAATATTTCACATAATCACATAAATCATTTCAAAATTGTAACCAATTATTAAACAAGCATTCTGTCATATTATCCTCCAGATTGATGATTCATTTAAATCCATTTATGTATAGCCATCTATTCCAATCTCAATCTTTAAGATGGATCCTTTCTTAAACAGCATTTTGAAAAATCTTATAATTCATTAGAAACATATTTAGGAAAATCAACTCTACCTTCAATGATCTTTCTCATTGTATCTTCTTTAGATGATTAATAAAAAGGAGTTATTCCTGTTGTCAATTCATAAGCTAGGATACCAATTGACCATAAATCAACTGAATGATCATAATCTTATCCAGAAGCTATCTCTGGAGACATATAATCAATTGTGCCACAAAAAGATTACCTTGGTTTTGATTCTGGTGAATAGGTAGATAATCCAAAATCTGCAATTTTTAGAAATTACTAAATATATATACAATTATATTACTAGACTAATTAATATATTTTCTGGTTTAATATCTCTATGAATAACTTTCATTTTATGCATGTAGGATATTCCTTCAACAATTTATGCAATATAATTTCCAGCCTTATTTTCACTGAATCTACGATTAGGTTACTTCTTTAACAACTTATATAATTCACCATCTGGTGCATATTCTAAAATTAAAATGATCTTATTTTAAACTTAAATTAAATACTTTAGTTTGTTCTTAGAATACACCAAATAATTTTAGGATGTTTGGATGGTTGAGATAACTCTAAATTTTAATTTCATGGGCCAGCTAAGCCTCCATTTTATATTTGCTGATAACACTTTTTTGAATTACTTTCAAAGCTACCAGCACTTTTGATGTTTTCTCTCTAACTTTAAATATTATTTTACTATGCTTAAAACACATCGCTAAATTTGCCTTTTCCTAAAAATTTGCCTATATGAAATCTATCTGATATATTCTGGTATTTTGGACTTAATACTTCAGCTGCCTTCAGTTGCATTCTTAAAGTGGAATTATGTCCAATTGATGAAATTGGAGATGGACAATCAGTAGTTTCAGGAGTTCGAATAGGAGATTTAGATGCACACTGTCTTAATGCTGGTTTGTCTCTCTTTTCAATAGATCTACTGTTATATGGAATAACTAATGGAGGATTAGTTTTTGGAAGGATTGGATCAGGATTGTTGATTTTATTATTTTCTTCAGATTAAATGATAAGCTATGTCAATGCTGATTATAATCTCATTTTAATATTCTTTATTTATTAATCTATCTTGGTTGTTGATTATACTACTTTTTACCATTCATTGTCTTCAGATTGCATTATTGTATAATAATTTATTGAATATTATTATTTATATGGGAAGTGGGACATCAAACAATCAGTTAAACAATTATAGGTATCTATGATTTAGACTGGTAAGGATGCTATCTCTACTTTAAGAGCCTGAAAGACTGAAAACGGATCCAAGTGATTTTAATCTCAGATGGGATGATACAACTTTGTTTTCACATAAAAATAAACTCAAACATTAGACTAATCTTCTTGAAATAGTCAGAAATGTTCCTTCAAAAATAGTTCTAAATTAAAATCCATAAAACTTATAAGCCTTCAATTCTAAGTCACCAGGGATAAAAAAGCCTTTTCTTGAGTATGTTACTACTAATCTGATTGATGTGGTTAGGAAATCAAATAAAATAGAAGTAAGTATCAATATATTGTATGAGAAAGTAGAAATATCGATGGAAAAATATTTGAGCATTAAGGAATCATAAATGCTTAGCTCTTAAAGACAGAAACAACCTAGAAAATCTTTATAAGTCTAACATACTTTAGAAGTGGTCTAAACATCACATTTAGAGAAGAGTGTAAATGAGGAAGGCATGGCATAAATTAATTAATATACTGTCTTAGAATCTCTGGGACAAGGAGCCTTTGGAAAAGTTAAAAAAGCATAAAATTTTAAAGGCGAAATCTTTGTAGATATATTAACTCGATTTCATAGGCAATTAAAATAGCAAATAAAAAAAAATTGAAAAAGAAACTGCTTTCAAAATCAAGTGCTTATACAATGTTAGAAAGAGAAATAGCTATCATGAAAAAGGTATTATGACTTTTAATTAGATTTCTCATGAAAATGTTGTTCAATTATTTGAAGTTATTGATGATCCAAACAAAGATAAATTATACTTGGTAATGGAATATATGGGAAAAGGAAGTATATTAAGCAAAGGTTTCTTTAAAAAATAAAAAACTACTTCAAATATACTTGATGAAATTGAGGACAAAAATATTGTGTCTAAATTAACAGAGGAACAGTGTCGTCATTATTTCTCTGATTTTATAAAAGGATTATATTATTGTAAATTATTATTCATATTTAGTACATGAATGTGTGAATGTGATTCATAGAGATATCAAACCAGAAAATCTATTAGTCAATATTAACAATTAACTTAAGATTGCAGACTTTGGAGTTTCTCATATTATGGAAGATGGAGGAGATGGAAGAATATCAAATTAAACAGGTACTCAAGCATACTTAGCTCCAGAAGTATTTAAAGGTATGAATCCTTTCTATCATTTAGGATAGAATTTTGATGGAAAACCAGTTGATATTTGGGCAGGAGGTGTTACTTTGTATTAGATGGTCTATGGAAAACTTCCATTTACAAGTTAAAAATCTATGGAATTGAGATAACAAATATTGGAGGAGAAGTAAGAAATTATGTTAATTTAGTCCTCTTTTTCCATAACCATAAGGATTTTCTAGTTCAATTATAAAATTATTACAGGGTTTATTATAAAAGCTTCCTGAAAAACGGTTGAAAATTGATTAAATCATAATGGATGATTGGATTACTGATTTTGGTAAGTAGCCAATTATTAATTAATATATTGAATATGTTGATGTCACAGAAATGGATATAAGATTTGCCTTAACTAGTCTTAATATTCAAATGGCTTTGAAAATAGTTGTTAAATTATTGTATTAAGCTAAAAAAGCTAGAAGAAAAATTGCAGAAAGAAAGAAAATGCAAAAATGATCATAAAATTATCTTTATATTAGAACATAAATTTAATTATTTTGTTTTTAATGATTCATGACATAATGTGGAACTTTAGAATTTATTATTATAATTATGACTTTAAGGTACTCTTCAGATCTAACACTGAACATATATGAAAAGCCTCCACAAAACCCAGATTGGCTTCAAAAGTAGGGGAATATAGATTTAATCTTGAATAAGATCAAATAAAAGAATATGCTTTAAAGAATTCAATATACTANATTTGAAGTTATTGATGATCCAAACAAAGATAAATTATACTTGGTAATGGAATATATGGGAAAAGGAAGTATATTAAGCAAAGGTTTCTTTAAAAAATAAAAAACTACTTCAAATATACTTGATGAAATTGAGGACAAAAATATTGTGTCTAAATTAACAGAGGAACAGTGTCGTCATTATTTCTCTGATTTTATAAAAGGATTATATTATTGTAAATTATTATTCATATTTAGTACATGAATGTGTGAATGTGATTCATAGAGATATCAAACCAGAAAATCTATTAGTCAATATTAACAATTAACTTAAGATTGCAGACTTTGGAGTTTCTCATATTATGGAAGATGGAGGAGATGGAAGAATATCAAATTAAACAGGTACTCAAGCATACTTAGCTCCAGAAGTATTTAAAGGTATGAATCCTTTCTATCATTTAGGATAGAATTTTGATGGAAAACCAGTTGATATTTGGGCAGGAGGTGTTACTTTGTATTAGATGGTCTATGGAAAACTTCCATTTACAAGTTAAAAATCTATGGAATTGAGATAACAAATATTGGAGGAGAAGTAAGAAATTATGTTAATTTAGTCCTCTTTTTCCATAACCATAAGGATTTTCTAGTTCAATTATAAAATTATTACAGGGTTTATTATAAAAGCTTCCTGAAAAACGGTTGAAAATTGATTAAATCATAATGGATGATTGGATTACTGATTTTGGTAAGTAGCCAATTATTAATTAATATATTGAATATGTTGATGTCACAGAAATGGATATAAGATTTGCCTTAACTAGTCTTAATATTCAAATGGCTTTGAAAATAGTTGTTAAATTATTGTATTAAGCTAAAAAAGCTAGAAGAAAAATTGCAGAAAGAAAGAAAATGCAAAAATGATCATAAAATTATCTTTATATTAGAACATAAATTTAATTATTTTGTTTTTAATGATTCATGACATAATGTGGAACTTTAGAATTTATTATTATAATTATGACTTTAAGGTACTCTTCAGATCTAACACTGAACATATATGAAAAGCCTCCACAAAACCCAGATTGGCTTCAAAAGTAGGGGAATATAGATTTAATCTTGAATAAGATCAAATAAAAGAATATGCTTTAAAGAATTCAATATACTACAAATGAATAGATTTAAGTAATTAAAATAATAATTTTAAGGAAGTAGACCCTATATTACTTAGAAGTCATAGGTTAAACAAAAAATTAAAAGAATTTGATCACTATAATTAAGAATAAATAGAAAAATATAGAAAGATTTTACAATCTGATAGGGAACAAATAACAAATGCAATGTCTCAAAGAAGAAGAATGGGTTCGTTCGTTAAGCATGTAAGAAGCATTAGCACAACAGTTTTGAAGCCGTACTATTTATATTTTTATCAATAGACACATTTAAGTCAATAATATTGTAAATCTATAATATAATGAAAAAAAGGTGGAACATCAAGTTATTTCAAGATAGAAAATTAAATCAATATAAGAAAATAGAAAAACTATAGATAATTGTTCTAAAAGACTTCAATAATTATTTAAAGAGGATTCGTCCAATCATGTTTCTAGAGTATAGAGCCATTTGGAATAAAGATCATAAAAGAAAAAAAATTCAATTGACTTAATTCGAAACCTTTATTGATTTGATTTATATATACTAAATTTTGTTTATGTATCTTTTTAATGTAAATTTTAAAGCCATGAGATCATGAAAAATTCAAAGCATAAATTACTTTACTTTTTAAAAATGAATACTTCTACTTCTATTACTAATAAGAATTAATCCTTCAAGAGAGTTAAAGAAAGACTTGTTTGTGAGGCAATTGAGAAAGTTGAGAGATGGAGATAAATGTTTACTGAAGGATTATAAATCAATAATGGAGAAATAATCAAAGTTACCTTGAATTAAGCTGCAGAAATAGTTGGAATCCCCAAAAAAACGCTTGAAGATTATACTCAACTTTTCAAAAAAGTGAGATTACTCACTGCAGATATATAATAATTTTCTAATGAAAAGATGGGATTTCTAAGAAGCTATTTGAGAAAGAATCAAAACAAACTTAAAAAAAAGCTCAAAGATATCAGACTCAAAGAGCTTGAAGCCTAAAGAAAGACTCAAGAAATAATCTTAGAGTAAAATTTATTACTAAAATAAAAATTGCAAGAAGATCCTGAAACCACAGAGAGTTGTGGATCTCAATAAGAATCATCTAATCTTATGATGTGTGATGATCAAAATTATATTGATACTGAAATATAATTTATATAGGTATTTCAATTATG
This sequence comes from Paramecium pentaurelia, assembly GCA_905183005.1. NCBI lineage: Eukaryota > Ciliophora > Oligohymenophorea > Peniculida > Parameciidae > Paramecium > Paramecium pentaurelia. The sequence continues at coordinate 291,149 of CAJJDO010000013.1, read as the reverse complement.
ATATAAAATAGGAGGAAGATTTAAATTTTCAAGATTATGAAAGCCACTAGTATTATTTTAATAGAGTGTCCAATTTCAAATAAGAAGAAGATATTGACAATTATTTCCAATCAACATAATGAATAAGAATAAAATATTTATTTTTAGCACATATTAAATATCGTTTATTTTTAGTTATGAAAATTCTGTTTTTCTTTTGATATTAATAAATAATACCATTCCTTATCAATCATATTAATAAGAAACTATAAAAGAGAAATTGAATATAAACACACACTTCTTATACTAAATTATAAATATCATGTAAGAGTATTTTAATCTAAAATGAAAAAATCCTTTATATAGTAATTAAATATATGATATTATAATAATTTAACAGTATTTTATTGAATACCTTATTATCTATATATATATGGAAATGAGATTATAATAGATATGATGATGTACTACAAATTAAAAACACATATTTAAATTTATTTAATTTCAATTATAAAATAAAACAGGAAATGTATTTATAATATTTTATTTATTAGACTAAATAAAATGAATATTTTCAATATTTGTACTATTTTATGTAATTCTATTTATATAAAATGATAACTTAAATAGCTATGAATAGGAAAGTAAAGTGTTTCAAAGTTGTTCCCTTAAATTATATTGGAATTGAAGCAAATTGTAAAATATAATCATGATTATATATTAACAAACTTTTGAATTTTAAAATAAATAATGAGTAAGCTATTCTTTTAAGATTTCTTATCATGTAGAACAAGATCTATGTAGGAGAGAAAGAAGATTGTTAAAACACAACAAGAAATAGAACGAATAAGTGAAAGAAAAATTAGTGAAACATTAAAATCTAACGAACATATGGTTGACGAGTTAAGACTATACAAAATGAAATTAGAGAAATAGGTTCAAGAGTATTAATAAAAAGTACTGCATTTATGAAAAATAGAATTTAGAATTGGTTGATAAAGTATCATATTTAGAAGTGCAGAATACAACATTATAATATGAATTAGAAACATCTAGATTGAAATTAGAAACTATTGCTAATGCATAATAGTCATCATAAACATAATAAATCAATATATTGAAAGAATAAGTAGATTCATTAAATAAATATAAAACTGAGAATGAATCATATAAGACATAAGTATTTGCATTTAAAAATGAGAATCAAAACTAATAGAAAGAAATTAGAGAATTAATAGAAACGAATGCTTCTATTAAATCTTAATATTCAAGTATAATGAAAGAGAATAAGAGATGTTAATAATAGTTAGATAATAGTTAAAATGAATTCTACAAATTATCTGAAAAGGTATAATAATAATTTATAAAATTTAGTTCAATCAATTTGAAGCTATGTATCATAGTAAAATTAAATATTATGAGGAACTTCAAAAATAATATGAATTAGAATAGTAAAGAGAAAAATATTAATATTAAGAGTTGGTTAGAGAGTTGCATCTATTAGAAAATGAAAATTAATAATTATACAAATAGTTATAAATTAGTTAATTAGAAAAAGAAGAGAAAGATAAAAAGAGAGAAGATGAATAAAATTAATTAAAATTAGAATTACACAAAATTTAAGATGAAAATAAAATATTGGAAAAATCTCATAGAACTTTAAAAATAGAAAAAAAAGTGATATATGATAATTAAAATCAAATTAAATAGAAAATTAATAAGATGGAATAAGAATTAAACTAGAAAGAGTAAATTATAAAAAAAATGGAATAAGAATTATAAGAAAAGATTCTAATAATTAATTAACTTGAAAATATTGCTTATGGATTAAAATAGAGTGCAGAGGAAGGAAAAGAAAATACTAATTAAACATTATTATAATATAAGGATTTAATGAAAGAATGTGATTAATTGGAATAATAAATAGCAAGATTAGAATAAGATAATGATATTGTAAAAAAAGAATATGAATAAGTTTTGTATGAATTAAAAGATCTATAAAAAGAAAATAGATAATTACAGGAAAGAAATGCTTTACTTATCAAGGATAATTAATAAATTTAAATTGAAAATACTAATTTATAAATGGAAATTCAAAATTTAAATTAAAGAGTTGTAGAATTATAATAATATGCTGTTGAATTTTAAAGAGAACTTAAAGATCACATAGAATAATAAAGTAAAATAAATCAATAAAGATCTTTTTAAAATTCTTAATATTTATAAAATTCTGCTACTTTAAGTAATCAAAGAAATAGTTATAATTCAATTTAAAGAGGTACAGATGATTCATAAGCTATGGGCAATTAATCTCCATTATCTAATTAAACTACTACAGTGAATTAATTGAAAAAATTAGTTAAATAACAATGTGTAGAAGGAAATCCAAATATTGGTCAATAATCAATTGAGAATACAAAAAGACATTAAGCAAGAACTGATCATTTTTCTAATTCAAGTAAATTATAAACTGATAGATAATTTGATGATCATTCTAAAGAAAATTGTTTATAAATATTATAAGATAAATACTATGCTTTAAGGAACAGAATTTATGAATAAAAAAAATGAAAATTATAACTTATTAATTTATATTAGTAAAAAAATATAAAAAATCAACAATTTTTATGTTTAACTCTTAATGGGTTTAAATCTTGTTCTTAATGTTTTGATTTTATAAGTTTTGGTTTGATGCAGTTATGATTATTTGTGATAATGTTTAGAGGCATTCTTAGATTTTATGTAACTCTAGTGACAGGAGGCATAGATTTACAAGTAGAAAGTGTAATAGGTGACAAGGCTCTTGAAACACTTTTTGTATTGCTTAATGAATTATTTTATAAAAGATTATTGAGTTGACCATATGTATCAATCAATAATAGATTTTAATTTTCTTCAAGTAAACCTTATAATTAATGTGGACTAGGGAACATAACCAAAAAATTACTACAGAGGATGCAAACGACATTGTTTTCTCATATATAAAATAATAGCCATAGCCAAAATCTTAGTATTAATTTACATCAATTAATGTATTTTGTTTACTTAATAGACAATTTTTGAATGGTCTTTCAACATTTTACAACAAACAAAATTAATTATATTACTATCCATAATTCCATCATTAGAGTCTGTAGAAAATACTACTCCTATACATAAGAGACTTTAAACTTATTCATATAATGTGTTGACTTTTAGTTTCCTATTTGAATAATTATATTAAATTACCAATTTAATGTTTTTAAAACTAAACATTCTGCCTATTTATATTCATTTTTATTTAAATTTTAATCACTTACTTTAGATAATTTGCTCATTCCTGGAATATGTAAATCATCTTCAATCATTTTTGAACTGACCATCAAACACAATAATGATATTAATTTTGGATTATGATTTTAAAGTAATTTTTAACATCTATCTAAATAATGAATGGCTAAATGAACAGTTTGATCAGTTAATTATAGGTTCTGTTTAGTTTAATATAGAAAATCAATTAATTCTTCTCTACGTTCATAATTTGTATTTATGTTGCTTAGATCTTCATAAATATTTTTAGCTTATTGATGACTTTTAAAGGAATTATGTTTATAAGCAACAGATCCATCTTTATAAATAGCTATTCCACATAATTTGCATATGTTTTTATTTGGTTTATGTTGACAGTTTATCATTCGTTAAAATTAAATATATATATAAAAATATCATAAAGCATGTATACTTTTGCTTACGACCTTTTTTTCTTCTTCTGGGTTTTTTCGTTTCCAATTCATATTTTTTATAAGTTTTTTAGCAGTTCTTTTTGCCATCAGAATAGTCCAAAAATCTTCATGTTATAAATTATTCGCTTTTTTAGGATCTTTCCTTCCCAAAACTTCAAAATGTCTTTATTTTTATAAGTGAAAATCCGTTTATTTTCTTCTCATCTCCTCCACTTCATGTTATAATCTAAGAAATGTAGTTATATCTTTGCAATCTATATCTACATATATTTCTTTGTCTATTTTATATTCATCCAATTTAACTAGGCTATTATTTGTTAATTCTGAATTTTGACATAAACTACGTAAAAACTGAATTTCTTTTTTTTAAGTTCTTGTTTAACTTCTTTATGTAGGAACTTATTTTTAGGGAGAAGGTTAAGGAGTATAGATATTCTAATTAATAGAGTATTTTAATACCATTCCTAATTTTTTGATCGAATGTAATGCACGAGTTTACTCTTCTTTTTCACCAATACCTTCAGAGTTTGTAGAACTACTAGACGAGGAGATATTGAATTCGAATTATTAGGCTTGTTTCTCACCTAATATTTAAGCATTTTATCTATTAGAACTTCTAGATGCTTAATTATTTTTGGTTTTCCTGGGAGGTTTTAATTGTTATTTACTTTTTTCAATAAGAGACAGCCTATGTTCGATTCTGATTTGAGATCTGTTGTTGATAAAGTCTTTTGATGATCTCATCTCTTTACTAACTAATGATTGAAACTTAAATGCTCCTATGCCTAATTAATTATCCATTAAATGAATTAATAGGCAGAAAAACTACGTCTTTATGCCCAAGAGAATGTGGTGTTTCTACTCTAAAAATTGATGGAAGATATACTAGCCTCATAGCCAAAAAATGTGGTATAATGAAATCAAAATATTAGATTGATTGGTCAATTGCTTGGTTAGATAAAAAAGGAAGAGATATTGTTAAATCCAGATAGAAATAAAATGCACATTCATCATCCTCTGATGATGAAATAATAGAATTACCTAAAAGACCTGTTGCTGCTAGGAAATAAAGAGCTTCTATTTCAGCTGAAGCATATGGATAATATAATAGAAAGGAGGTGTATATTTAATATTAAAATAACAGTCATTTTAACCTAGAGTGATTGTGAAGACTCAATAATAGAAGGAAAATATAGGTAAAAGATTAGAGTAATCATTCATGTTTGCATCACTTGATTAAAGAGAAAAAGATATAGTAATTGATGCAATGGAAGAACGTAGTTATAAGTAAATATTTGATTTGCAATTTTAGTGCAGAGGATTGGGTAATTAGATAAGGAGAGAATGGGGATAATTTATATGTTGTAGATCAAGGGGAGCTAAATTGTTTTAAGAGATTTACAAAAGATAGTGAAAACAAATTTTTAAAAGTGTATTATCCTGGAGAATCATTTGGAGAGTTAGCCTTATTGTATAATGCACCAAGAGCTGCCTCAATTCAAAGTAAAACTAATTCTGTCTTGTTTGCATTAGACAGATAAACATTTAATCATATTGTTAAGGATGCAGCAATGAAGTATATATTAAATATTATATTTTTAGAAAGAGGGAAAAATATGTAAATGTTCTAAAGTAAATTGAATTACTTTCAATGATGGATCCATATGAAAGATCTCATGTTGCAGATGCAATTAGAAGTGCAAATTTCTAAAAAGGAGATTATGTTATTAGAGAAGGAGAATAAGGAGATATATTTTATATGATAGAAGAAGGTGAATTGATAGCAACTAAAACATTGATTCAAGGATAAGAACCAGTTAAAGTCTTTTAATATAAAGAAGGTGATTATTTTGGAGAATTAGCCTTACTAAAAGACATTCCAAGATAAGCTAATGTTGTTGCTTAAGTAAATTGATATTTCATATATTAATAGACAGAAGTTAAATTAATATACTTGGATAGACATAGTTTCAAAAGAATGTTAGGACCTTTAGAAGATATATTAAAAAGAAACACTGAGAAGTATGAAAAATATGAGTAATATTGGATCAACTAAGGTAAATGAAAAATTGTTATATCATTTAAATCTTTCCCTTTTTTTTTTTGTTCCTTTTCAATTTTTAAAAATAATTCTCCTATTTCAAATTATATCTATTTTTTATGTTGATTTCTCAATTAATTGATACTCTTCATTAATAAATAAATTATATATATATATTTAAAGTATAAAATGAAACAATTTCTCAAAATGAATAAAATTAAATAACATTTTCAATATAAAACTGAATTATTAGAAAAAAATGATTTTACCTATTATTTGACAAATATTGAAAATGTAATACATGTACTGTTAATATAAAGATTATAAAATTCACTTAAAAATTTATAACTTTATATTTTTTTGATTTTTTATGCCTTATTATTATATTGCATATCATTCTTTCAATATTACAATATATTATAAAGTGTAATTTGTTTATAGAATGACTTAAATACAATCTATTTAGTTTTGAGTCTTAATAAAGAATATATAAATATTAATTAAACTCATTTAAAATAAAAAAACATAATTTGTTTTGATTTCTAAGTTTTTAGGTTTATGGATGAGTGAATGTATCTAATTTAAATTAATATCTCAATTTTCTCAATCAAATGTCTCAATCATTACCTATTCATGCTGAATAACGCAAGTTATTTGTTTTGTAATAAGTCAATGCACTTGAAACTCTCTTTTAGAAGTGGATCAGCTCCAACAATCTGAATGAAGAACATAACCTATCCTCATAAATCGAAGAGTAAGTCACTTAAAGTTAAACAGCCACATATATTTCTCACTTTTAAGGTTTCTTAACTTACCTACGTTAACTGAATAATGATGAATTAGAGTGCCACACAATTAAATCTCTTTAATAGCACTTCGACTACATGTAATAGGTTCTAGAGAATGAAGTTAAACTCTATTAATAACGATAAATTCTCAAGGATCAAAATCAATAGGACAATAAGAAGGGCCATAAGTTTTCAAAAAAATCTAACATTATTCTCAAAGGATGGTTATATAAGCATTTTTCATACCCTTACCCAACAAAAGAATAAACAATTCAATTAGCTGAGAAGTGCAATCTTACATGCAAATAGGTAGCCTTTTTATTTAACAATTAGATTTAAATTTGGTTCATAAATGCAAGAGGAAGGATTGCCAATAAAACTTATGAAGAAAAGAAATTTAAAAATATTGTTAAATATAAATACTTATCAATAAATAAAGTATAAGAGAAACCAAGAGAATGAATTTTATAGATTAAATATAAATACAATATTTTATGACATTTAATTAGGTCTTCTTTTTAAAATTATTTTATATATAGATATTGATTAGGCTATTCAATATTAATTAAAAACCTAGTATTTTTTAGTAAACTAATATGAAAATATTTCATATATCAAATTTAAAAGATCAAGCATTTTATTAGTTATTTATGTAGATTAAATAATAAATATTAAATATATGTTAATTATCAAGATAAGTAAGTGAATTCCTTTGCTTTAAGTTCATATAATTTTGAATTATTGATTCTGATTTTCTACATTAAATCTGTCATCTCTTATTTTAAATGTTGTTTTTATTATTCAGATAATTAATTATTCTTTGAGAATTATTAGAATTATGTTTAGTAATTATTATTTAATCTAAATGCTTCTTTTTCTACTTCTATTATTTATTAAAGCAACAATTTATATTCAAGATCTCTTGTTGATGTTTATGGTTATTATAAAGGATGTAAATCATTTTATGATTGAGATGTAGTTAATTATAATGTCTTATCATTATGTAAGGCATTATAAATTTCTTTTTTATCATCATCATTTAATTCTGATTCCTCATCATAATTATTTCTCTCCACTTCTATTTTTTATGATAAGTCTTAAATTTAAAGGTGAAATTAATTTATAAGTTCATCATTCATTTATTTTAACTATTCTTATTGAATTTACAATTATTCTAATTAAGATTTTAAGTTTACTAATTCTTAATCTTTAAAGAGTAATTATTATTTTAATTATTTATTCAAATCCTCTAAATCTTCTATTATTTATTCTTATTCTTATAATTATTGATTGTAAGTATTATTTTTATTTCTTAATTCTTACATTGCACATGAAACTTCTTCTTATACTTATTACATTTAAGATTCAAAGAAACTTTTAATATCATTATATTATTTTTATAGCTTTTAAATTTCTTATTTCTAATGATATACAAGATCCTTATATGTATTTTCTAATTCTTTAATTTAATCTTATTAATCTTACTTTTCTTTCATTAATATAGTATTTTAGTTTTTCATTTCTTGATATAATTTTTATTAATACTGTAATTACTTTTCATATTATTATTCATTATCTTCCAATAATTATCTTTGATCTAATTTTAATTTATTTAGCATTTATCTCTCCTTTTTCAATTCATCAAGTGTATTCTAAAGTAAAGAATCTTAATCATTTCTACAAACTTCAATATTCTTATATCTATCATTTTACAATTGCATTTATTATTTCATTTCATCTAATTGTAATTTATATTTTCTATTGATTTAATCAATACATTAATCCTTTTCTTATTTTAATTGATTTAACTATAATTCATAAGATTACAATAATTGTTTATGGTCTAAATCTAAAACAATATACTGTTATTATAGATTTTAATAGATTGTATTGATTTCATTTATAGTACTTTATTAATTTTAATAATTTTTTAACTGCTCTTTCAAACTATCATTTTCTGTTTTAAGCTCCATATTTTTTTTTTATAAAGCCTATAGAGCTTATATTTATGAATTGCTTCTTTAAGTTGTTTTGTCAGGTGTTTAAATTCTTGTATGATAATTAGATCGTTGATCATTTGAGATTGAAAATGAATTTTCTTTGTTAGTAGAATTTTAAAGATTAGGTAAAGGAGCTATTTAAGCCATATATTAATCAAAGATTTTTTGAACTTTCACACTACTACTTCTAATAGAGCATGTTGATGTGTCGTTGTCCATTTTCTTATTACTTATTTAATTTAAATAATATTTAGAAGTATATAGCTAATATTAATAAATATATAATGTATAAGAAATTTATTAACATTTATTCTAGTTCAAATAGATGTCTTTAAAATATAATTATTATACATTAATTCAAAAACTTAATTATTTCTAATTATTAAAAACCTTTTTAATTGGAATTATTATTATTATAAATATAAATCAAAATAGAATTCTGTAATGGATGAAACATTTAAGATGGATCATTATTTAAGGCCAATTATTATTATGAGAATAGATGAGCCTTAAAATGAATAATTATTAAAAAAAAATAAAAACAATAATGATACTTAATGGAAAAAATATGAAATCATTTTAGAAAAATTTCATCGAGATGCAGCTGCTGCAGAAGAAACATTAATCTAATTTGCTGAGCCTAGTTCCACAACCACTAATATTTAGACTTTTATCATAACATTTTATTCTCTTTATACTGCAATGACACTTGGATGGAATGAAGAGCGCATTAAAAATGAAATAGATAGATTAGCTAAAAATGAGAGAATTCCTAAAGATATTACTGATTTCATTGAAAAGAATACATAATATTTCAATAGAGCATATTTTTATCTAGAAAAAGACTCTTATTATATTGACATTGAAATGAAATTACTCTAAGAATTAAAATATCGTAAATTTGGATAAATGCATAATCTAACAAGCATTGAAAATTATGATAGATAAGATAGTATTATGAATGAAAATAAAACTTTTGTTAAATTTAAAATAAAAGCTAATGAACACTTTAGTGTTAATAGAGAATTAGTTGAAGATTTCAATGTACCAGTTAAACAAGAATTTGATTATCTAAAGGATTTAGAAAATACAAAATAAGATACATAAAAGAAATTATAGTAATTTAGAATGAAGGCTATCTATTAATTATATAGTCATTAGAATAGAGCATTAAAAAAAATATTCTAAAATGATAAAGCTCATTCAGGTGTTATTATTTTACCATGTGGTGCAGGTAAAACTCTGCTTGGAATTAATGTGGCCTTAAAAATAAAGAGAAAAACACTCATTATATGTGATTAAGTCAATGATGTTTATTAATGGTAAAAGTCTTTCATTAAATTTACAGAAATGGATAAAAACAATTTGGCAGTTATTTTAAGAACTTAATAAGAAGTACCAATGGCAGTCTTAGGTAGAGAACATATTATAGTAATTACAAATAAGGATATGATTTCATCAAATAGAAAGGATATTAAACATGTTACTACTTTGGAATGGCCATTATTAATTATGGATGAAGTTCATGGTTTACCTGCAGAATAAATAAATGCTGAAATTTCTAAATTGAAAGCTAATATGAAAATTGGTTTAACAGCAACACCATATAGATAAGATAATAAAATTAAAGAGATTTTTTATAAAGTAGGTCCTAAATTACATGAATCTATGATTGTAGATCTTAAATAAATGGGATATGTGAGTAAAATATATTGCATCTAAGTTTATGTTGGTATGTAAGATCTATATAAATAAAAATATGAAGAATATAGAAGAGTCAATAATCAATTTGTTACTAATACTTTATATTAAATGAATGTAAATATAAAAATATAAATAGCCAAAAAAATTTGAAGTTTTATAAAGTCTAATTAATATACATAGAGCAAGAAAAGATAAGATTTTAGTATTCTGTGAAAAAGTTAATAAATTAGCAGATACTGGTACTCTTGAGAAATTTGCTAAACTTAATAATTGTCCTATTATTAGTCAAAAAGTTGAATAAACAGAAAGATAAGCTATTTATAAATTATATTAAGAAGATAAATTAGATGTTATTATTTTTGGTTAAATTGCTGATCAAGGTTTGGATTTACCATCTGCAAATGTAGGAATTCAGATTAGTTTTAATTTTAAATCTGTTAGATAAGAATTTTAAAGAATGGGTAGAATTCAAAGAAAAAAAGAAAATTAAATTGGTGAATATGATTGTTTCTTTTATTCAATTGTAACTAAAGGAACAAGAGAAGTAGAAATACAATTTGAAAGATAAATTGCTGTAATTAATTAAGGATATCCTTATGAAATAATTTCAGCAGAAGAACTCAAACCTCCTTAATTAGAATCAGATAAAAAATTATTATTAGATAAAATTTTGGATGAAATGTAAAAAAAAGTTTTAGAGACATGCACATAAAAAGGAGATGAGGATAAGGAAGAAGATGGTTATTGAAAAGTAATATAAAATATAAAATATTATTAATAAATTATTATTTTGAGAAGAAATCATAGATTTAAGAAGTCTACTTATATTATATATCTATAAAGCATATATAAATTAATTAAATCAAATTAGTTTTCTTTTGTATTTATTATGAATTGCACTAGAAAATAGTTTTTTTTAAGATGATTATAAATTTGTAGCAGGTTTCTTTCTAAATCCCATATTGCTCGATTATAATGTTCTAGTTTATGGTAATAATCTTATTGTTTATTAAAAAATTCAATTTACTTTTTTTATGGTGTTAAGTGTGTTTCTACTTCATCTTCCCAATCTTAATCATCTATCTCTCTTTAGAACTTATTTTTAAAAAATTCTATTGAAAGTTGAGGATCTTTTATCAATTCTTCTTATTCTGATACAGTAAGTAATTGATTTATATCCATCTCCAGAGTTTCTTTGGGTAGTAAATTAAACAAATTATTAAAGGACTTCTTGATCCACATCTTTGAATTGTTGAAATTTTATAAATTAGATTCTTTGGCTTCCTCTATTAAAATAATATTTGTTTAAATCAGTTCTTTTAGAATAGACTTGTCACAATTCATATTTTAAATTTAAATCAATAATACAAAAATTATTAATAATTTAATTACAATGAATGATACGATAGATAATGAATTGTGTTTACAAGAAATGAAGGAAATCGAGAAAAAAATTCTTAAATATTTATGTGAATAGTTAAAACTTGAGTAACTAACAGATCCTCATTTGAAACAATTGAACTATGAGGACTCAAAGAAGAAACAAGTATTCTCCTTAAGATCTCTTGATTCTGACACTGAGACATCAGATAATATTTCTACAACTCCAAGTATTCGATGCTCCTTACTAATTGCTCGATCTCCTCTCATTTTAAAAAGGTTAAGTGCTTCTGTCTCAGAATAACTCTAATGATGATTAAATATATGTTTTATTTTTAAACTATTTCAAATCCAACAGATTCTCATGATAAAAAGCTAAATTTGTTATTTTAAACATAGAGGATTCAATAAAATTTTATTTCCATTTTTAGCTAAATGGAATCTTTAAGAACAATCTAAGAAGAAGTTAAGATTATTTTTTCAACTAAAATAAGCCTAATATTATTCAGAGATTATTTCGAATTTAGCTTCCTTATCATAATAGTCTTAACTTAAATTACTTAATATAACTATTTCAGATAGTTAAAAATGATATTACTTCGAATTATTAGAAAAACTTTTTAAATTAGAATAAAATCTCTGAAATCTTTTAATTTCATACATCATATGATTATTTCATAAAAACAAGAGTCTAATTTCAAATGAACTCGTTAATGATTTTCTTCTAGGTTTACAAAATTAAATTTTATATTAGTATTAAAACTTTTATATTTTTTGTTTATATACATCTTTGACTGTTTATCTATGTTACTTTATTTAATAAGTTTAGGATATTAATGGATTGGATGAGCTTTTTCATTGATTGTAAGATGATTTATAAGTTATTAAGATTAATAAATTTACATAATATACATAAATAATCATATTTTAAATATATATATAAATGATTTCATTAATTTCAGATTTTTATAGGAATTAAGATTTAAACACAATTTTAATATTAATTTATGGACGTCGAATAAGAGTTTGATTTGTTTGTAATAGGAGGAGGGTCTGGAGGTCTTGCTTGTGCTAAATAAGCAGCCAAATTAGGAGCAAAAGTTGCTCTGGCTGATTTTGTGAAACCTTCTCCTTTAGGAACAAAATGGGGATTGGGAGGAACATGTGTCAATGTAGGTTGTATTCCAAAAAAATTAATGCATTTTGCTGCCACTTTAGGAGAATTAAGACATGATTAAGTCGAAGCAGGGTATTTTTAATTTTAAGGATTTCTAGATGGATTGACACAAAAGTGGATTCAAAACACAATTGGGAAAAAATGGTTGAGAATGTGAATAATCATATACGTAAATTGAATTTTGGCTATAAAAATCAATTAATGAGAGAAGATGTGAAGTATTATAATAAATTAGCAGAACTTATTGATGCTAATACAATAAAAGTAAAGAATAATAAATATTCATAGTTAACAGATAATAAAGGATAAATAGAAACAGTTAGAGCTAAAACAATTGTAATTGCAGTTGGAGGTAGACCATCATACCCAGAAAATATTCCAAATATCTAAAAATTGGTTATAACATCGGATGATTTATTTTGGTAATAGGAGAATCCTGGAAAAACATTAGTTGTAGGTGCTTCCTATGTTGCATTAGAATGTGGAGGATTTTTACATGGAATTGGAAATGAAGTAGCAATTATGGTGAGGAGCATTCTATTAAGAGGATTTGATTAAGAGATGGCAGAAAAGATTGGAATATATATGGAAGAGAAAGGAATTAGATTTATTAGAGGTTGTGTACCTGACATGATTGAAGCAACTGAAGATAATAAGAGAAAAGTAACTTGGATAATTAATGGATAAAAATAAGAAGAAATATTTGATACAGTTTTAGTTGCAACAGGTAGAGTAAGTGATACCTAAAAATTAAATCTTGAAAAAGTTGGAGTAAATATGAATAAAAATGGAAAACTAGTATGTTCAGCAGATGATAAAACTTCTATTCCTAATATTTTTGCTATTGGTGATTGTGTAGAAGGTAGACCAGAATTAACTCCTACAGCTATTAAATGTGGATAATTATTAGCTAATAGGTTATTTAACAAAGCAACTGAATTAATGTCCTATGAATATGTTGCTACTACTGTATTTACTCCTTTAGAATATGGATGTATTGGATATAGTGAAGAAGATGCAATCAAAAAATTTGGAGAAGATAAAATTACTGTTTATCATTCAATATTCAAACCATTAGAATGGAATTACTTTGAGATGCATTCAGGTGAAAGTTGTTTTGCAAAATTGATTGTTTTAAATGATAATCGTAGAGTTATTGGATTTCATTATCTTGGACCTCATGCTGGAGAAGTTACTTAAGGATATGCAGTTGCTATGAAAATGGGAGTAACAAAGGAATAATTTGATTCTACAGTAGGTATTCATCCAACTTGTTCTGAAGTATAAATTTATTATTATTTAAGGAACTTGTATAAGTAACAGCAGTTAAAGGAATTGATGATGCTTAAAAAGAAGGTTGCTGAGGTTGAATCCCCTGGCCTTTATGGCTAGGGGATGTTTTAAACAAAAACTTCACCTAACCTTTAATAGAAGTATTCTGAGGCTGATTTTGAAGAAGAAAGACATTTGTTTGTTTTAAATTAAGAACAAACTTTATGAAACATTTATTTGAAATAGAGAATAAATAAATGTTGAAAAAAGATGTTTTTTGGAATTGAAATTTGTTTAAGAATATTTCTCACAAATATAAATTCAATTTTTATAGTTTAGATTTAAGTTTATAAGAAAATAATAAGATTATAATTATTTTAGGATAACAAAATGAATCAATTTAATAGTTTTCCAAGTTGTTTTCTTCCTTCAATAACTAAATTATGTTGATTTCCCAATTGAGTAAATAATTCTATCAACTTTTTTTAAGCCTTCTTGTCAGCCCAATTCTTATCCATTTTAACAATCTAAATTAAATTAAATATATTACATTTAGTAGTGTTTTAATAGCTAATTCATAATTTTTTGCATTTATAGCCTCCAAAGCTAAATCAAAATAAAGATCTTTATCTTATGGATTATCATTTAATCTTTCTAATATTCTTTTAATTTCAGGAGTTAAAGATTATAAGTCTTTAATCATTTAAAATTAATCTTATACTAATTAATATAATTATTTAGTATTCATATCTTCTAAATCATCTTTATATTATTTATCAAATAAATCAAGAGTTTCTTAAATTTTATTTGAATCTTCCATTAAAACATATGCTAATGCTTAGAATAATAAATATTTTGGATGTTCTTTTTTTATGTTTTCTCTTGCTAATGCCTCTTTTGTTAAAGTCAATAATCCTTAATAATTTCTACTTTAAAATAATCCAGACATTTATTCCAATATCATTTCTTCAATATTTTCACCTCTTAATATTCTTGATATTTATTCTACAATAGACATAAATCTATCAAACTTTCCATTTTTAAAATATCCATCCACAAATTAGTTATTATATACTACACCAGCAAATGGCACAGAATTAATTTATAATTAAGTGATTAAATTTGGATGTTTATCAATGTCAATATTGATTATTGTTGAAACATCTGAATATTTTTCCATGTTTTTAGTCAATACTTCTTTGAATTCTTTGCATTCTAAAGACCATTAGGCAAAACAATAAACAATGATAATTTTCTAATTGCTTTCTTAAACTAATTAATTAAAATGATCTGTATCAATAACATCTACATGTTATAATTTATTATCCACTACTATGTTATCATAAAATTATTATGCTTAATTCTTCAATTTATTCATGATTTCTTCTGAAAATTTAGGATCTTAGTTTTATTGACTAAACATATATAAAGCTGGAGCATAGAATTTTAGACTTTTAAATATTGGAGTTCTAAACAGTTTTCTGATCATAATTAAATTATATTAAGAAAAAATTAATTAAACAGAAATAAAAAAATGAAGAAAACTAATACATAATTTAGAACTATATAATTGTAAGTAAATCTATTATATTGAATTGAATTTTAATATTATGAAATATGTATGAAAATTGATTATTGACATAATTTAATTTTATTAATTATTAGTATGAATCATTAAGACAATGCAATAAAAGGTGTACTAAAACAATAATTAATTGTTGATTCTGAAAGTGGTCCATATAAAACAATTCAAGAAGCTATAGATAAGGCAGAACCTAATACAGTTATTAAAATAGCTCCAGGACTTTATTCATCTAATATTGTTATAAATAAACCTGGATTACGTCTAGAACCTAAAGATAAAGTTGGAGACATAATTATAGTTGTATCATCTAAACCTACTATTTTGGTTGATTTAAAAAAAGATGAACGTTGTACTTTAATTGGATTAAAAATGTCACATAGTGGAACAAGTGAAGAAGTTGAAGAATTAGAAAAATTAATTGAAGGTTAAGAAATGGCAAAAAATCTATTTGGAAGTCATGAAGATGGAGGTGGTGGTTTAGAATAGAATCCAGATGAAGAGTTTGTAAGTAAGGTACCAATAGAAACATCTATGAATTGTGTAGTATTATTAAATGGAGGCAAATTATTTATGGAAGATTGTTTGATTGCATTAAAGTAACAATTATTTAAAATTTAAGTTTCATTGTCAAATCCTTTAAAGGTATATTACCAGGTATAGCTGTTAATTAAGGTGCTGAAGCATTATTCATTAGATGTGAAATCAAAGGAACTTCATCAAAAAATTAAGATGCTAAGACAATAGGAATTTTAGTAAAATTAGGAGATTTAATAATTAAAGATAGTAAAATACATAATCATACATATGGTGGTATATTATTATAATAAGGTTTATCAAATAAAAATGTTCGTGTTATGAATAGCAAAATAATATAAAATAAAAAAGTGGGAATACATGTTGTTGGATCAGATGCAATTCCTTAAATAGAATAATGTAGAATAGAAAATAATGAAGGACCTGGAATTAAAGTAGGTATTGGAAATAGAGCTAAGATTTATGGAAATGAAATAAAAACTAATGTAATAGGAATAGAAGTATTATCTGCTGATCCATAAATATTTAATAATAAAATTGATAAAAATTTTACTGATGGAATATTAACTAAAGTATTTGAATAATTAAGATGTGATGGTAAGATTAAATCAAATTAAACAATATCTGGAAATAAGGAAAATGGTATTCATTGCACTGGATAAAATAATTATACAAGAATTGAAGCTAATACTTTTATAGGATATAATAAAAAAGCAGGAATTAAAGCTGATACTGAAGCTCGTATTTCAATTCATAAGAACAAGATTTCTAAAAATTTAGGTTAAGGTGTTTTATTAGTGGAAACATCATCTGCAGTAATTGAAAAGAATGAAATTACTGATAATATTAAAGCAAATATTGCATTAGGTGGTGCTAATTCTGTTGATACATTTATAGTCGAAAATAAAATTTTAGGAGGTAGATGTGAAGGTATATTCTTAATTGAATGTGGAAGATGTTGGATATTTAGAAATACTATTGCTGAAAATGTAATAAATATTTTTATTTAAATAGAATGATGGAATTGTGTGTATTACAGCTGTACCATCTATAAGAGGAAATGTAATATAAAAAAATAAAAGTAATGGGATAATGATTCTAAAAGATAGTAGACCTGAAATAATTGAAAATAATATAAATGATAATGATGGAATAGGATTGTTTATAAGAGATAAAAGTCATGGAAAAATACTCAATAATATTATCAAGTCTAATGAGATTGAATTAGTTGTTGAAAGGAGAAACCCATCTTTAGAATCAATTGTATAAGAAAATAAAGTTTCTGGAGATATTAGAATCCCATAGAATTATGATTGCACAATTTAATGAAAAAATATAATACTTTAATTTATGTAATTTAAAATGCTTTTTAGCAATTAAAAAAGCTAAATAATATATATATTTATAGATTAAATATAAATTATTATCTTAAATCCAAATGAGAGAAAGAAATTTTACTTGACTTTTCATTTTGCAAACTAGACTTTATTGTAAGATTTAAAAGACTTTAAGGTTTTGCCTTTTGCATTTGATTGCATATGAATATAAATAAGGGCTACTTGCTAAAAAACTTTATAGTGATATAGAAATATTGATAAATTAATAGTTAATTTTAATAATCAGAAAAAGAGTTACAAGAATAAAGTTGCCTAAGTTACTTAAGAAGAATTTGTATTATTATAAAACAGATAAAAAATCCTCATTTTAATTGAATTTTGAAAGGCATTTACAGATGATTTTCCATATTTCTAAAATGTGTTTAAATGATGATTTCCATATTATTATTTTCAAATAATTTAATTCTACATATATAAGATAAATTAAATAAAGAAATTTATAGAATAAAAAAATCAAGTATTCACTGTTTTCAATTTTATTCCTATGATTGTATAGGTCTTATTTAATTTTATTAAATACGCCTATATTTAATGATTTATTATATCAGGTAGTAGATTAAGTATAATAATGTACCAAAAGTAAATATTAAGGATATGATCCATCCAGCTAATACACTTTTACTAGATAGAATAATGAATGCCCCAAAATAGAACTATTATTAATATATATTTATATACATAACATAATATTAGTAATAAAGATCTGTCAACTATATTAAACCATTTGATATATGAGGGATCAAGTCTAAAATGGAAATAAATTAAAGCACTCATCACTGCAAAAGAGAAAAGCATTTAGTATTAATATGCTTATTCTTACAAATTTGAAAATACTGAACTTGACCCTAATATCAATAATTTAGCTTATATATATAAGACTACAAAATTTGATTTGTATTTTAGATCTAAGGAACGATCCATGAATTGAAATGTAGGTTATAAGTATGTTGAAAGAGGATAATAAATTCCACAGCCTACTATTGCTAAAGATATATATAAAAAATGTATGTCACTCATACATTCTACTGATGGCTATCTTACTAAAGTATATGGATATTCACTATAATCACAAATAAAGGCATCTATGTATGTCTTCATTACAAATATAAATTATCCGCTAATAATTTATATGGTTTTACTTAACCAAAATCTTAAACTTTTGATTCCTGCTATTGATCCATCCTCATTAAAACCAAATGAATTATCAGCTATTTATTTACTAGCTTATAATCCTAAAACAATATAAGCAATACTCATAACTAGAGCTAAAAAGAAGAAAAAGTTGTATTCACTCCAAATAGCAGAATAATCTACCATTTTTATAGGTTTAAATTCAGAACTCTCTCCAAACCAACCTACTTAAGAATCAAATGATAATGTTATTAATCCATAAAGATCATAAACTCTTAAGAATGCAGCTAAAAGATTTGTTATTGTAAGTTTAAAATGGAATTCTTATTCATTTGATTTTTTATCAAATTTATTAAATTCATCAACTAAAACTCTACATATTTTTTATGCTATTCTACTCCAATCTTCATTTATAGGATTTGCTTTAGGTTCTATAGGAGCAATTTTACTATAGAGATCTGCTAATTGATTCATTAATTTTTGTGTATATTTTTTAGGTGTAATCCAAATAGCTATATGTATTTATTTACAAATTTCCCAAATCTTCTTTTCCCATTAATGAGGAATTTTGTTTTTGTAATTATTTTCAATCTCTAATATTTTCTATTAATATTTTTAATCAAGATCTTTATATTCAGAAGACAATATTTCATTTAATTTATTTGTTTGTAATTGCTCTGGTACTAATATTTTATTTAAACATTTCCTTTCTTCTTTAATTCTCTCAATTTTTATAAAATTTTATTCTTAAATCACACTTGAAACATCCTTAAATTTTGTTATTTGTTAATAAAAATCAGGATGATCAGTAACCAAATGATAATAACTTTATAAAGCCAATTTTTAAATAATTTCTAAATAAGAATAATTTTCATCTCTATAATTATCATAAATTAATAAGGCAAAGTCTTCCTCTGATAAAATAAACCCTCCATTATTTTCTTCAAAACTTTAATATTATTTTAATATTTCATAATCCTTTTCTAATTTTAAAATCTCTAAGATATTTGACAAATCACCTTTATTAAAAAAATAATGATAAACAGCTATCCAAAATCTTTCTGCTCTCCTAGAATCTACTTTAATAGGTTAATATTAATCAAGATATTTATTATCTTATTATAATATACTTGAATGTCTTTATCTTATTCTTCTTTTTAATTCTATTTTTTATTCAAAACATTATTTTTATTTTTTTAATTCTTATAAATCTTTTTATTTATTAATTTCATTTTATTCCATATCTTCTAAATCATAATAACCAAATTTACACAATAAACAAGAAAATAAACAATCTTAAACTTGATATAAACATCCATGTTATTCTTCTTAATTTTTTTAATTAATTGTATCTGCAGATGTTAATGATACCATATCTGTTTCATTATCACTTAAAGATTTTCTTATTTTTAATCTTTTTCTTTCTTATATATATTCTAATTTCTTTTTATTTTCATAATCTTATTTTGTTACAAGAATAAATTTAATATTATTATTTTCTGCAGGTTCTGGATGTTCATACATATTTACTGGATCACCTATAATTAAATCTTTTTCTAACTTAATACAATTTCTATGTTAAACATATCTTACAAATAATAAAGATGAAATATCTTCTGTTGCATATACTCCATTTTCAGAAAACTCTTTCATAACTGCTCTAAGTACTTCTTTCTTTTTCATTTCTAATTATTCTTTATTTAATAAAACAGAATAAAAAATAGATAATACTGTAATACTTATTATAATAATTAATATAGAATAAGCAACAGCTAATTAAGCAAATAAAGCAAATTCTGTTGATGAATTTTCAAAATAATTTGCAAGAATAGGAAATATAGTTCCTATTGGACCTATTATAAATGTCCAGCCTACAATAACTACTAATGGTTGAATAAATTATTAATAGATAAATGAATCTTATTTTAATGAAATCTAAAATTTGTAATACAAAAATGATAAGGGTATACCAATTGTATTTGCTAATAAAGCATTCTTAGTTACTTCACTTTCAACAGATTATGATATTGGTAATAATACTATAAATGGAAGTAAAATACCTACTGTAGTAAAATCCTACATTCTATTTATGAACTTTTAAGTATAAGTTAAATTCTCTTATTAATCAATTTTTTATTATGTTTGTTCTTTGACTTCAAGAGATAAAGCATGACTTGTTAAAATAAATAAAATTGTATGTATACTCAATAAACCAATTATCTAAAAGTATAAATAATAATTTACTGTTCCTTTTTTTGTTCCAGTAGCTGTAATTGGTTCATTCCAAGCAAAATAACAAATTAAATAAAAGGATATTATAAAACACATAGAATTATACCAAACTGCATAACTATTTAAATTGATGTACTCATAAACAACAAATTATAAGTTTTCTGCTTATTTTGGTAATTTTACTAAATAGATTAAAACTACAATAATATAATAAATGATTAACAATATTATTGGAATAAGTCCAGCACTAGCCAACACAAATGCTCCTATCTCTAATCCTTTATCATTAAAATAAACAGAAAATGTTAATAAAATACCAAAAGGTAAAGCAAAAGAAAAACATGAAAAAAGCATTACAAAAAGTTTTTGATTTCTTTTTTCAGATTTAAAGAATCCTACTGTAAGCCACATTAATGATATAATTAATGGACATATACCTATTAATCTAGAAATTGATTTTATATATTAATTTTCAATTGTCAAACTCCATATTTTAATACATATAACACTAAATATAGCACCAAATATTAAAGGAATGTATAAATATAAATTCTATTTCTTGAATCTTGAATTACTTATACATATCCCAAATATTATAAATATAGGAATAGCCAAAATTAAAAATCCAAAAGTAATGATCTATTCAAAATCATATGATTTTAATCCTATGATTAAATTAGCATAACAAAAAATTTCAATAAAAGCATAACAAATTGTAATCATAATTGGAACAAATTTTTGGAGCTTTAACTTTTTAAATAATTATCTTGATCTTTTATTCATATTATAATTAGAAAATTCATTTTTAATATCGTCATCTGCATACTTTTATAATGATAGTTAATATAAATCATATTTTATTGTCTTCCTTGGTAGATTAAATAATCCTTTTAATAGAAAAATTGAAAATAAAAATATTACTATAAATGTAGATGGAGCTATTATTGTTGATATATTATCAATAATATATTCTACTTATGTTGATTAAATAAGAAGTACAAAGGCTATTATTTTAAAAAGAATGAAATATGAAACTAATACACAAAAACTACAATTAAATAAAGTAGCTATAACTGCTGAAGAAACTTTTCTAATATATTCTAAAAATCCTCTATTTATTAGAGAATTTATAAAAATTACAAAACTTAATATGCAATATCCAATCCCTATGTAATCTTATGAAAATCCATCATAATTTCCAAAAATATTAAGATGGTATCCTAGTAGAACAAAAGCAGGAATTATTATTAAACCTATAAATAAAAAGATCCAAATTAAATAGTTTTTAATCTATTAACAACTAAATTTTTGATAATTTATTACATTTATGATGATATTGTATATAAAAAAGCATATACAGGCAATTGATGAGCTATTTATTAACGTATTGTATCATTTTTTATGATTTAATTATTTTCTATTGCCTAAAATAAATTTCAATTTTACAATAGATTCTGAGAGAACACTGAAGAATGTACTCCAATACACTATTGTTATGATAAGTTAATTTAAATCAAAACTTATTTTAAATTGTCTAGGACTACAAGTGAAAAATGCATTAAATCTGTCTTCAAATTCATTATATTTTTGTAAAAATAATTCTACATATTTTGGGTATTAGGAATCTTGAAGTTGTTTCTTATTATCAAGAAGAGCACACAATTCCTATGCTTCATCAGTCTCTGGGATAAAAAATTTGATGTTTTAATCTTTCAATTTTATAATACATTCCTGCTTATTTGTTTCTTATTCGGTACTGAAAACTATTTAATATTTTGAAACCTATTCATTTGGATCAGATATCTGATTGTTTGATTCTTCTTAATTAATCATATCCTTAAATTCTATATAATATATTAATTTAAATTTAAAAAAATAAAATGATTTCATAGTATTGCAGTCTTAATGATCATTTATCTGTTATAATATTCTCATATTAATTTTTAATGATTATTTATATCAATTTTTCTTTGCAAATCTATTAATTTATAAAAAAAATGTTATGATATTTGTAATCTCTATTTTGTTTTTCAATGAAATTCTTTTTGTTTTTCTACTCTCTTTTGTTAAATTTTCATAATATTTTCTAGAGTTACTACTTTAAATTTATTTAAAATATATTTGCCTTTACATTTATGTAGCACAATAGTTAATATTTTTTCATTTAAAATCCATTTGTTCTGTTTTTATTTAACTAATATTTTTTTTTTATTTGTTTCATTAATAAATTGATATTTTGTCTACAATAATTCTTTTTTATTTAAACCAATTTAATATAAACTTCTATCATGTAAGCTACTATAATTATCCATATATATATATTTTTTATTGCTGTATTAATCCAATTAATGATACCAAAAATTTATAAAAATCAATTAATTATCTATAGCCTAACCTATAATTCATAATTGCTTATGCTTAATAATATATTTTCTCTATGACTTCTTTATTTTCCTATTTAATATTTCATTAATCCCTATCTAGAATATTTTTTAAGCAAGATCTTTATCTTGTAAATTTGAGAATGTTTAATCTCTTTATCTATCTTTAAGTAAAAGTGTAATGCTTTAAAGCTTATTATAAGAATTTCTAATAATTTCAAATCTCTTCAGCTTATTGAATTTTTCTTAGCATAGCTCACTATTCTGAAAGATACTACTAGAGATTTTCATTTCTTTATTTAAATCTTAATTCCATTTATTTTAAAACAAAAGATTAAAAAAATAATATATTCCTATAATAATTTATATCTATGTTTTAAATCATGTTGATTTTTATTATAATAGTATAATATAAATGAAAGCATTTAAACAAATAAACTTTCAAATAGCTAAGAATAATTCTAAACAAATTTTATGTAAACAATCATTCAAATGTAAAAATATTATTTTTTAATAATAAAATGATATTTGAGTTAATTAATTATTAATGATTGTTATGTTATCAATATAACCCATTTTTCTTTGCATAAGGGTTGTTTTATTGATAATTATCATAGTTTTTTGGCTTTCCATCTTAAGTAAATAGACTAAATGTACTAACATTAGAATGAGCAATTTAGTAAGCTAATATTTAATAATATTTTTATACATGCTCCACCACCAACATTACAAGCAGGTCTACCATAACCAACATCATTATAAGAACTTTTAGTTGGTTATTAGTATTATTTTTATGGCATTTGAGATATTGGAGACTTTTATATTATCTTTGTTTATTATTATTATTCTAAATTTGGTTATTTATGAGTTGATTTAACACTTTATGAATAACCTTTTTGATTGTACTATTATTATTAATATTATTATTATTAAGAGTGTGTTTATTTATATTATTATTATTATTTTGATTAAGGTTGATTATGAAAATTTTACTGATATTAATTGGTCTTACCATATTTTGTAGGTTGTTATTTATTTGACATACCATATGATTAACCATATTATTGATGACCAAATGGATTACCTCTTCCTTCTGCTTTTTCTTATTATGCAACTTTCCTCATCTCTCTTAAAGCCTATTAAAATTCAAGATGTTCTTGTTTCCATTTACCAGTTTATTTGGGTCTTAAGTATTTGGCAACCCTTTTGTTCTATTCTTATTATTATTCTTTAATTTTTTAAATATCTGGTTCTGGTCCTATACAAACAGATTCATGTTTTCTGATTCTATCAGGATTAAATCTTCTTCCACATTTTCTGCACTAAATTGTTATTTAATAATCATACTCCAACAAGAGCCATAACTTATTATGGTTATTCTTATAAAAACTGTTATGATTTTTAACCAATCTTTGTTCCTCCTTATTACCTTACTTATTTCTCTTGGTTCAATTTTTATAAAACCTACTGTGCTAAAAGGTAAATTATTTATTATTACTAGTAGGCATCTATTATCTATGACCAGGATCCATATTAATCAAATCATTTTAATACTTTTTGATACAAGTTTTTTAATGAATTTCTAATGAAGCTGTTCCAAACTCTCTTCCACAAATTGTGCCTAGAAATTGATATATTCTGTACAAAGCAATGATTTTGGACGAACTGCAAAACCTCCTCCATTTAAATAATTCAAATTGTTATCATTAGTTTTTTAATTTGTTTTTCTCATTAAATTATTATTATAATACACAAAATCAAAAATTAAATGTTTTAATACTAAATAAACTCATATCTGCATATTATAATAAGATATATAGATATTTTATTATAGATTTATAAATCTTTTTATGACAATGGATTTTACTCTAAATCTAGAATTAATTCTATTGTATACAATGATGATCAAATATATAATAATTATCTCTTTTTTATTAATTTTATGCTTGAATGTTAACACCTAAAACATTTTTAGCTTTTTTATTAATTGATTCTTATTTTAATTCTTATTAATCTTTATTTTCTTAAACTTTTAATTTATATATTTCATAAACAAATTCTCTATCTTATTTCTCTAATTCTTAAACAAATTATTTAATTTTATCTGTTGATAATTAGATCTCTAACATCTTTTTATAAATTAAGTTAAATTAATTAATTCTACTGATAACTATTGTTCTTTAAATTTAAATTACAATATTATGCATTAAATTATCAAGTCAAAATTTTGATACATTTTTTCCTACTCTCTTATTTAGATGAGTATGAGCTATAAGATTAAATTAACATTTTATTTTTTTCTTACATAAAACAAAACATTTCCTATCCTTCTTTTTTGTGCTTGTATATTTATTTCATCCTCTAATTATTCAAATTATTCGTTATTCATTTGAGTACTTTTTTTATGATTAGCTGATTATTATCAATCCTAAACTCAAATAAATTGCTTAATCTTATATTTTTTTAAAGAATAAACAATTGCTTTTAATTTTTTAAGCAGATTATTAAAATCAACATCTCAATATTATTTATTTTCCCTACTATATTTTTTATCTATAGGCTATTATAATATATAATTATATAGTTTATGAAGACCTTATAATTATAGATTACTATGCATTTTATATAGCAATTATAGTCTTGTAGAGGAGATCATAATCTTCTAATATTCTTAATATCCATAGCATATGATTTTAACATATTTTATTTTTATAATCTAATATATTTATATGAATAAAATAATAAAATATAATAATATTATTTGAAATCAAGGTTCTAAGATCCTTTACATTATTTCTTTATCTGAGAATTTTTAAATATCTGATAAATCTGCTACATAAAAACATTCATTCAATCTAGCTGTTCTTAATGTTTTAAATAAGTATTTTATCATATATGTAGCTAATAATTGATGTCTATTTAAAGTTCCTAAATTAACAGAAAAATTCGAAAAATGTTCTTCAAGTAATTATATTAATTTTATCATATCGAAAGTTAGTGACTATATATCTTCAGGTGCATTATCAATAAAAGCTTATTTCATCTATTTCAATTATGTAATACAAAACAAACCTCTTTCATCATTCAAAAACTTCTGTTATTCTTTCAAAAACTTTGAGTTTTCTACCTAAATTAACCAATTAAATGAAAAACATCTTAATTTTTAGCCCAAATCTAAAAATTATTATTCAAATTTTTAGATAAAAAAACTAAAATTAAATGCACTTCTTGCAAAACTTAGCTAATTCAAATATATTCTTTAATTAGCTTCAAACTCAATTTACAAATAATTTGTTATTAAAAATCTTCTATAATCAGTTTATTCTGGTTCTACTTCTACTAATATTCCTGCATATTGTCTTTTAGAATTCTCTTATTCTTACATAAGAGGATTCTAATATATTTCATCCCAATTTATTCTATTTTCTTCATTAATTTACAAACATCCTTAAATTAATTATTATAAATAAGTATTATCTAATTGAGGTACAATAATTGGTTTACAAATTTTTTCTTACAATTGAATTATATTCTCTGCATTTATAGGAGGCTTTTAGAATAGTAACTCATATAAAATCATGCCTAAAGACCATATATCACATTTAGAGGTGTATGGTTACCTTAAAATAACTTATGGTGCCATATAAAGAGGAGTGCCTGCAATACTTGTCATTAAATCATTTTCGAAATCAATTTTCTTTGCAAATCCAAAATCTGCCAATTTAGGTATTCCTTAATGCATAAGTATATTGGCTGGCTTTAAATCTCTATGAATTATAGAGTTTAAATAGAGTTAATGATAACTAAATATATTTCACTTAATACCCATTTAAGATTTATTTTAAGATATTGATAACAGATTTTGAATCTAATTTACCTTTTTTTATTATATCTCTTAAATCCCCACCATTACAAAATTCTGATATAATATAAAAATTGTTTTGAGTTTCATAGAAATCTAAAAATTTAACAATATTTTTATGATTAAGTTACTTCATAGATCTAATCTCATTTAGTAATTGTTAAGTATTAGTCTAATTTGTTATTTTATATACGTTACTTGATTAATCATTCTTCTATCAATCACTTTGATTGCTACAGGCATTCCATCATTTGAGATCCCCTTATAAACTGTTCCATATGCCCCTCTACCAATTAGATGATTCATATTGAATGAATATTTTCCAACAATCTTTTACATTTTATGTTAATAAAATTAAACGATAACATTTGTATACAAAATAATATTGAATATTATAATAGTATTATTATTATATTACAAAATAGTATTAGATTATTGAATTACTACTTTTGTATTCTAAATTTATATATATTTTATTAAAGTATTTTCTAAATTCTTATGTCTCTCCTCAATCTCATATTTTATATATTTCATTAACTAATTAAGTATAGTGACTTATGAACAATTTTATTAATTTTCCTTTTATGATTAGTACTCTCAAACTGATTTTCCAAAATTATTCATACACTCTTAATTATTTTATAAATCCTTCATTAGGCAATATTAATTTTCTCAAACACCATAATATTTTGTATGCTTGATCAAAATGGCATTCAAAATGTTAAATTAATACCTCATAATAACTATTGTACTTCTTGAAATTCAATTTAATAATAAACCATAACATTTGTATGTTTTCCTATTATCATCAATAATTTTGAAACACAAATAAAAATGATCAAATAATGATTAATCTTCTAAATAAGGGAATGATTTAGAAGATTGAATATAAGATTAAAGCAAATACATTTCATGAAATTCAATCACATTTAAAATTGCACTTCTATATATTTTTTTTATAGCAAATATTGATCGTCAATAAAATCAATATCTCCTATATTAAGTATACTATAAGTATTGGTTTCATTTACCTTAGATTTAAGAATGCAAATCTATTTCGATAATCTAATAGGGTCTTTGTTCATTAAATTATTATATAATATATATATAATCAGTAATGGGTTTTCGTAATATCCGCATGAATTTTCAGCAGACCGTACGTGATTTTACATCATAAGAATATAATTTTATTAATCAGTGTAACTATGACTAAAGTCCATGAAGAATTGTCACCATTTGTGATAATCATCATAAAATAAATTTTTATTAAATTAATAAATATTTTTATTAAAATAATCAGAATTTAAAGTTACAAATCATACCTGTAACAAATATACCTATTTATTTTGCATATTATAAAGTTGATATATTTTCTTTGTAAATATAATCCCTACAAATATCCCATTTCCAAAGTTTCTCTTCTAATTTTTCCTCTCGATTTTCTAATTATATAATTTTTTATTTATTTTTTTCATTGTCCTCTTTTTCAAATAATTTTTTTTTTTATTCTTCCCATTACAATTCATACAAATAAGATACTTCATTAACTAAATTAACAGAAATAAGAGTAAGCCAATCAGAAAAATTAAGATCTACAGGTTTATTCTCAAAAAAATGAATATAGTTTATTCTCATTTTTTTTATAACTTTTTTTCCAAATTTTAGTTATCCATTTGGTTAAATGAATTCTTCTAGTCTTTTTATAATACCTAATAATGAATTTTTAGTAGAAGGCACTATGAATTTTTGATATAATCCTATCCCAACTCCACCAACCACACTTCCAACAACTGCTCCTACAATAGGCATAGGTATCAATATCTATCCTGCAATTGCTGATCCTACTCCTATTGAAGTCTTTACTCCAAAATTACCAAAAATTTTAAATTTATTTTATATACTCAAGACTTTATTTGAAAGTGTATTGTGAAAAGAATATAATAAAAAAGTTGATGCAACCAAATAACTTATGATTGGTAAATGCATAGAAAGTGCAGTAAAGGCTATAGTTTCAGCACTTCCATAACCTGCTCTCTACAGTTTTTATTACCATGAAATATTCTTATCAAGACAATCCACTAAAAATATACCAATTCCTGTTCCTATTGCTCCTGCTGTAAGTATTTTTTAGTTCATTGGTTTATATACAGCTCCTTATGATTTTTTATCTATTTTCTTACAAAATTATTTTATTTTAACCTACATCTATTCTTCCATATTCATCGAGAAATTTACTATTAATTTTGACTATCCTTGATAATCATCATCATTTTATACATTATTTTCTTATTCATATAATTTGATATTTTTGGCATATTCTATATTAATTTCAAGAATATGTTAAACTCCTTATGATAATTTCATATTCAGATTTGAGAATTATTCAACTTCAGTCCATAAATTTTGATTAAAATAATCAAATTAAATAATAATTATTTGATGTTTCATCATATATAATACAAGTTATTCTTTATTATGTAGATATATTTTATATGCTGATAATTTACCCTTTTTTATGATATTGATTTTTTCAATAAAAAGTGAATCTTTTTCTTTTATAAAATCTCTATCATCCTTATTAACAATAATCTAAATTGTTTAAATAGGCATTTTTAGATCAAAAGCCATTCTAATTAATGATGTCTAGAAATTAGTTGTTTTTTATGGAATATTGATTTTTTCTTCTTTATACTCTAAATATGATATCAGAATTTTTTTAATGAATTCAAAATTATTAGCGAATTCAGGTCTCCAAAAATTTGATTTTTCAATTAAAAAATATTATTGAAGTTCTCTAACTAAATATTATGAAACATCTGTTTATATTGCTTAAAATGTTTTAATATTAGCTAAAGCAGGATAATCATCAAAGAGATCATTTACTTTTTGCAATTAATCATTTACAACTATTGAAGTCATAACTATAAACTATTCAATATCTTTATGAATAAAAAAAATAACTTCTTTTATTTTTTCAAAGAGTATATTAAAATCTTCAAATTCAACTAATGCAAACTTATGCATTTCAATTGCTAATTAACTAACTTGATTTTCAATTTACTCTTCTAATACATAATTTAATTCTTAAGGATCGAAATCATTATCTATTAATAAATTAATAGTTTCTTCTATAAATTTAAAAAATTTATAAATAATCTTTTAAACCAAGATCATTAATTATTAAACAAATTGATCACTTTAATCAATCAATAAAGGTTGTCCTTTAAATTAAGATTTTTAAATTTCTAAAATTGTATAAATTTAATTCATGATTTGTTTTTCTATATCTACTTTTGATAACTTTGGCTTTATTTAAATTGAATTTTTAAATAGATCACATACACCTATAAGTATTTGAACTATTATTGAATTTCCAAGTTTAACCTATCTTTATAAACTCATCAATGCTTCTTAAAATTCATCAAGCGTATCAATATAGCAATTTTACTCAATGAAATACTCCCATACGTTTTATAATACTTATTTTGGGCAAAGTAGAATAGGTATTAGAGATCCTGTATTTAAATTCCTTTCAAAAGTATTAAAATAGATTTGTTCTCTTAAATTGTAGGTGTTTAAAAAATTTTTAAGTGTTATTTTATAATTTTTCAAAGGATCAAATTCATTACTCATTTATTTTGGATAGAATGGCAAAGGTTAATTGTTATTTGATATTAAAAAGGAGCACTTTGATGGATCAATTAAAAATTTACTTGAAAAGATAATTACTAATATAAAATGATCTAACCTAGCTGCCAATATTTTAAAATTTTAATGTTAGAAAGTTGCAGGACCTTTGAATTATTAGGAATACTTTTAGCATTCAAAAATTTAATCATCACATAAAATATATCCCTAAATAATTTTATCTTCATCGCCACACCATTTATAGGTGTCTATTAAGAATTCATTGATCATGATATTTTATGTTTTTAATAAAAATTATTCATTTTTAGATTTTAAATCTATCTTATTTATTGGCTGTAGGCTAAGGTACAACAATGGGTTTTATATTCCTAAGAGTTAAGATATATAATTATACCAAATTTTTTGAGCATATTCATGAATAGTTCTATCACTACTAAATTTACCTGATCTGATAGAATTATAGAATGCTTTCTTTGCCCAAGATATCTTATCTTGATATAATTGATCGATCTTAAATAATGTATATTTATATTACTTTAATTTGAGCTTAAGCATAATGATAGAAATCATGACCTACCAAATAAAAATCATTTCTATTTGTTATTGAATCTAATAATCCATGATGATCATGTCCAAATATACCAGATCTAATAGTTTAGATAACATTCCATAAAGGTTTTTGAATATATTGATAAGGATCAGAATTTTTCATATTGTCAATTAATTTACCAACTTCCTCTTCTCTTGCACCAAAAATAAAAATGTTATCAAGTCCAACTTCTTCTGCAATTTCAATATTAGCACCATCCCAAGTTCCTAATATTATTCCACCATTCATCACAAATTTCATATTGGATGTTCCTGATGCTTCTGTACCTGCAGTTGAAATATGTTAAGAAATATCAGATGCAGGTATAATGATTTCTGCTGATGATACATTATAATTGGGTAGAAACACTACTTTCAAATAATGATTTGTATCTAGATCATGATTTATAACTTCAGCAACAGAATTAATTAATTTGATAATCCTTTTTGCATTCAAATATCCAGGAGCTGCCTTTCCTCCAAAAAAAACAGTTCTTGGTGCGAATTTTCTTCTTCCTTCTGTAGGAGTATCTTTTAATAAAAGATATCTGTATATGACATATAGTATATTCATGAATTATCTTTTGTATTCATGAATTCTTTTAACTTGAATATCAAATAATGTATCAGCATTAACTTCTACATTACAATATTATCTAACCCATTTAATAAGTCTTAATTTATTATTTCTTTTTATTTTCATAAACTAAATTAATGCTAATTAATCTTCACATTTATCTTCAAGAGTTTTTAACATATCCATATTAAGTACCCATTCATCTGTGCCTAACCATTCATCATATAATTTAGCTAATTGTTGATTACATGATCTAAGCCATCTTCTTGGTGCTACACCATTAGTAATGTTAATGAATTTTTTTGGTCTCATTTCATAATGATCTTTGAATAAATCAGTTTTCAATAAATCTGAATGAATTCTGGCAACACCATTAACCATATGAGATCCTATGATTGATAAATTAGCCATTCTGATTTTCTTCACTGGACCTTCTTCAATAAGTGAGAGTGCTGATAATTTATGTGTATCTCCAGGGAATTTAGCACTTACTTTATTCAAGAAAATCAAATTTATAAAGTAGATAATTTCAAGATGTCTTGGTAATAAACTACCTAATAAATCAACACCCCATTTCTCTAATGCTTCAGGTAATACTGTATGATTTGTATATCCAAAAGTCTTAGAAATGATATCCCAAGCATTTGCATGAGTCATACCCTCTTGATCAATCAATATTCTTAATAGTTCTACAATAGCTAAAGAAGGATGAGTATCATTTAATTAAATGGCCACCTTTTCTGGTAATGTAGACCAATCTCTTCTTACTTTCTTAAATCTTCTAATAATATCTTAAAGTGTAGCACTAACAAGTAAATATTCTTATTTTAATCTTAGTTCTTTTCCAGCATAAGAATTATCATTTGGATATAGAACTGATGTTATATATTCTGCTTTTTCTCTTGCTTCCAATGATTTAAAATAGTCTCCTTCATTAAAACTAGTAAAATCAAATTCATTAGCTGGTACAGATCTCCACAATCTTAAAGCTATTGTATTGAATGTCATATATCCTGGAATTGGAGTATCATAAGCTCTTGCCACTATTGTTTCCTATTAAATTTAATTAGTATATATACTCCAGCTTCCCATAAAGACTTTTCTTAACCATTTTCATATCTTTTGACTACTTTTCCATAAAATTTGACTGGATATTATACATCCAATCTCTCTATTTCCCAAGGATTACCTTTCTCTAACCAATAATCTGGTGCTTCTACTTATTAACCATTCTAAATCAATTATTTGAATATTCCATAACTATATCTAATACCATAACCAAAAGCTGGATAATTCAATGTTGCAAGTGAATCTAAAAAACAGGCTGCTAAACGACTATAAATTAATTAATTATTTACCCTAATCCACCATTTCCTAAAGCTGGATCTACTTCTTCATCATAAAGGTCTTCCAATTTATAACCTAATTCTTGTACTGCATCTGTATAAGCATCTTACAATCCAAGATTTCCTACAGCATTTTAAAGACATCTTCCAATAAGAAATTCAATTGATAAATAGTATACTCTTTTGCAATCCTATTCATGAAAATACAATTGAGTATCATTAAAACTTTCAATTAATCTATCTCTTATTGAATGAGATACAGCCTAATAACAATGTACTTAATGAAAATCAAATCTTGTTCTAGCAAGTGAAAATTCTACATGATTTACTATTTACTCCTAAATGCTTAATTTAAAATTATATAATATACCTTTTTTTATCAGAAGGTAAGTAATTTTACATTAAATGCCATAATCTTTCATGATTAGCTAAACTTTGTGTAGAACCGAATTCAGGTCTAAATAATTAATTCATATTTGAATTAGACCCACAAAATGATTTCCTAGACATTAAGGTCTTTGATTCACTGGCTGACATCTAATTTTATAAACCTGACATTTTACTTTAAGATATTTATATATAAATTATTTATATACAAAGAAACAATCAATTGTGAAATAACTTAAATTTATTTTAGTCATCATCAAATAGTTGTTAATGTAATTATCTAATGCTTTAATCATCAATTCTAGTACTCTATTTGATATAACTATTAATTTATTTGCTCCTATAAGGCTTGATAATATTAAGATCATCTTTTCCAAAATGACTTTAAATAGATCCAAATTTATATTCAATATTAGGATAATTTTTTATTTATGAATACATAGCTTATTTTTTAACTGAAATTGTTGGTCTCATAGGACTTATTGATTTTGATAATTTACTATTATAATTTTTAGATGAATAATAATTGCTTTACTTAATAGGTGTCATATGATTTTTATTTATCAATTCTGGTATTGGTATTTGATGCCATTAATTTCTTAATGAAATTGGATCTTTAGATTACTTAATAATTTCAACAATCTCATTATTATTAAATCTACTTTAAGTATACTGATTTTCAGATTTATTATAGAATATTCCAATTCCATTTAATTATCCATTTTTAAAATCACCAATATACTTATCTCCTGATTCAAAAATGATGCCTCCTTTACCATCTAATTGCTAATTTAGAAAGTAGCCATATTCAAATTTATTTTATTTCGTATCATATAACACTCCAATTCTTCTATTTTCATTTTAATTTTAATTGATAATTGTACTAAAGTAAAGTTAAGTTTGATTAACCAATTTCCAATTCTTAAGTTATGTTTTCATTAATATCAACTAGGTTATTTAATTATATTACAAAATAAGAATGATTTAATTTATTAATAATGTCTAATTCTTCTTAATCTTATGTTTGAGTATTATCAACAATAATTTCTCCATTGAAATATTCATACTTTATTAATCCTACTTGTTATCCATTCTCATATTTGCAATACTTAAATTTATTAGAATAAATGAGTTAGCAATATCCATGCAAAAGTCCATTGTTAAATTAACCCACTATAATATTATCATTATTAATGAATAATCCCATTCCACTTATTTTGTTATCTATCCATTAACCATAATAAAAAGATCCATTACTCCAATAATAACCTTTCTCTTTTAATAACATCGTTAATTTTATTTTTATAAAACATTTAATAATTTAAAATGATGAACACCATTATTGATCAACTAAATAAACAGGATTTTTAAAGTATTATTTATAATTACTCACATAAGGTTGCTTTAATTCTGTAAATAAGTTTTTATAGGAGAATGAAAAATAGAAATCATTTCCAAAAGAATATATCAAATTATTTATAACCATCTTAAATTCATTAAAGATCATCATAATTGATTAAGAAAATAAAGAATTTAAATTTAAATTGTTTTAAATTCTTAGATTACTTACAAGATCCTAAGATGTTTCACTTAATGTTCAATCTTAAGATTTTATAATTTTACTAGACTTAATGTAAATTATTCAAAAATAGACTTCATAATCATATACAATGATGTAAATAGAAAATTTAAGCATTTAAAAACGATTGATTTATTTCAACAACAAAGTATTTATATATTTATTACTATAATTATTATAGTTGCTTCAAACCTTTAATTCTAAATATGTACACTCTCTCTTAGATTTAATGACTTCTTCTTCAAAAGACTTGAAATTAAGTCTATTAGATTATATTAAATTAGCAATGGAAATAGATGGATTATTAATATAAACTGAAGTTTCATCTCTTTATTATGTTGGTAAAATGCTTGTATTACTTGAAAATAATGATCAAGAATTAAAGATTTAGACATCAAATTTAATTACAAAGTTATTAGATTGCTATCAATTTAGTGAAAACTTTCGTAAATTAACAGGAATGGCAACAGTAATCTAGGAAATTGAAAAGAAAGATAATGATAAATTAGAAGTAAAAATACCACTTTTAAATTTATTAATGAGAATATCCTCTGATAATAAAAATTACACAGATCTAAAAGTAAAAATGCATTACATTTTATAAGTTATATGGCATAGTTGAAATTTTACTCTAAAATTTAGATCATTAATAGTACATGATTGTTACTACAGTTATAAATATTTTTGGTTAATTAAGTTTTGATGATGAATTATCATCTAGGATAGCTTAGAAAGGATTATGTATAAATATTATATAAATATTAGAGAAAATAATTAATCTTGTATTTATGTGTCATCCTCATAGAGTTAAGTAATTAAAATTTATTGATATTAATAAAAAGGATTATCCAAAAGCTATTTTAGAATTATAAATTTATACATTTAGATTATTGAGATATTTAGCTTCTTTAAATAGACATAGACACATTTTTAAATAATTATTTATCCCAAGATTATTATAATAATTTATTGATATTGAAAATTATAATAAAGCTTTAAATGCATATAAAAAATTAGTGGATGATTTCAATTAAATAGAACCTGAAGATTTATTATGTATGTAAGAAACATTGTAATAATCTGCAGAAAACTTTTATATGTAAAATACAATTAAAAAGATTGGAAATTATGAAATATTGGAATAAATAGGGAAAGGTGCATTTGGATCAGTTTATTTATGTAGATTGGGTGGCAATTTCTATGCAATTAAATAAATCAATGATGTTGAAACTTTATAATATAGAGAGGTATAAATACATTCTGAATTAAATCATCCTAATATTGTTAAATTATATGAATGTTTCATACATGAACATTCATTATGTTTAGTTATAGAATATATTAAAGGAATGAATGTATAAGAATTGATAAAATTAATGAATGAGAAAAATTAATAAATAGATGAAGAAATAGTATGGAAAATATTGATAGATCTATTATCTGTATTAAGATATTTACATATTGATAAGAACATTGTTCATAGAGATTTAAATCCTGCAAATATAATGGTAGATTCATCATATTCAATTAAAATCTGTGATTTTGGATTAGCTAAACATTTTTAAGAAGATATTATCAATAATTCATTTGTTGGAACATTAATATACACTTGTCCACAAATAGTAGAGAATAAAGCATATTCTGAGAAAGCAGATGTATGGGCTTTAGGATGTATATTATATGAAATACTTTAATAAAAGCCTGCATTTTAATCTGCAAATCCTTTGATGCTTGCAAAAAAGATTGTTTAATTAGAATATGAATAAATAAATTAAGGGATTTATAGCAATGAATTAATAAATATAGTTTAGTTATGTCTTTA